>JANZXR010000003.1:29202886-29225780 GCA_027575705.1 Erythroxylum echinodendron
ATCAACTGGTTATAAAACAAAGTGGACCGTTTTGGTTATTGATTTTCTGTACTTTATGTTTGTGGTTTAAAAAAAATATACCTTTTCATTGTTTAGTGATGTGGCACACCACCCTCGCGGGGCATGAATTCGAATATCACTATCTATATCGGGTTCGGGTCCAGCAGGAGTGGGGTGTTACAATCTATAGTTATATGTTTGAATTATAAGGACTTTAAAACCAATTAACACTTGGAGATCCTACTTAAAATAATTCTCAAGCCATCACTATTTATATTGATCTTCATGATTGAAAGCATATTTAGCATTTGTTGATGACCTTCAAAGACAAGTTTGATCCTATCTATAGTTGTCCTCTTTATCAAGAATTTCTGTTAAGTCCTAATACTATAATTAAAGAACTAATTATCAAAAGATCTAGTTCAACATCCTTCAATTGGAGAAATACTTACCATCTATTAATGTTGTTTTTTCCACTCATACCTCTTTTTATTGGACATCTCGAAATTCAGTTAAGAAAAAGGCATTTTTTAATAATATAAAAAAGAGTGGTCATCATATCTCTGAATGTAGGAAATGACATAAATAAGGTAACTCTTCCAAGTCCTCTTAATCTACTGTTACTATTATTACCACATAGGATGCAATGGAGAATACATCTTCTAAGTTATCCTTAAAAGATTTTTGGGCCTTTTAAAAGCAACTTCCACTTCAACCCAATTATAGTATTATTTCCTCTCTTGCTTTGTCCGTCACATCAGGTACTTCCTCTTTATAGGATCTTGATTATGGTTACAGTGACCTCTGGACTTCCAACTTCTCTATATTTAATTCCTCGTGAACTCCCTCAACTAAATATTTTGTCCATATTGTCGATAACTTTCAATTTAAGGCATAGTAGTCATAGGAAGAACCAAAACATAGGCTAAGAGAGTAGTTATGGTGACCTGCAGAGAACCACCGTGAAAATCTACCTCCTTATTAATGTAGGTGTCACCAACACATATTCTTGACTACAATGCACCTATAAACCATCCTCTAACCCTTTCACCAAATAATTCTCCCATCTAGAACAACGATAAGAAATCCCTCGTTGAGATCCAAAATGAAAAAAGGAAGAGTGTAAAATTGGTTCTTAAATTAAAGCTTAAAATAAGAGGTTTCAACATGTTCTAGGATAAACAGGATAAAAATGGTATGAAGAACTTTGTGAATGTAAAATATTTGCTTATAAGTATATTCATATCCAAACATTATAAGAATTGAATATCATAGAAGAATTTGAAGCTTTGGTAAATCAAGTGGGTAGTTATACTTATGTCAATGTGCAATTACCTGCTTTTATTGAACTGACACGAAAGTTTTATACAACCTTTTATTTTAGTGACGAGATTGACCTTATTTTAATTGTGAAGGGGACTATTGAGTTTAGGATGATGGAAAAGGAATTCTCTTTTTCAATTACTAAATTCAATATTGCAATGGGGTTCATTAAAAAGGCT
The DNA here is from genome assembly GCA_027575705.1 of Erythroxylum echinodendron. NCBI lineage: Eukaryota > Viridiplantae > Streptophyta > Magnoliopsida > Malpighiales > Erythroxylaceae > Erythroxylum > Erythroxylum echinodendron. Next base: position 29,204,389 of record JANZXR010000003.1, read on the forward strand.
TATGCTAAGAAGGATTTGTTCATAAATTTAAATCGTGATTACTTTTCTTACTTTTAACCTTTTGAATTATAAAGTGAATGATTTGTTGATTCTGTAATATATAACTCAAGCTCCTTAAAAAGTTTATATCTAAAGAAACTAGTTTTGAAATAGTTACAACATTTCTTAGCCTACAACTTTTCATAATGATGATATAGTACAGGGACTTTAGCTAGGTTATTGGTTGAGTATAAAATTATGTTATATGATTTAAAAGAAACATAATCCTTTAATCTTATATTCTAACATCACTTAAATAGTCGTAAATTTATATTTACTTGATTTGTCTAATACTAATATGCATATTGCTTATGAGATGAAACCTTTGGATCTAAATTGTTTAGCTAAGATGGGACTCATCACACAATAGTCTGATGATAGTTTTGATTTTGTTCTGCCTATTTCATTTGATAAGTCTTGTAGGACATTCCAATATAATAGACCTTCACCTGCAAAATGGCCATCCATAATTTGTCCTCTTCCGTAATCGACTATTCTAGTTTGATTAAACAAGATTGGGAGAAACTTATATCGAATGGAGCATAATATGATGACTTCTTTCCTAGATTAAAGGTTTATGCATCCTTTCTCACCTCCTCTATTCTTCTTCACTACCCCATACATAAAGAAAAACAGGGCAATTTCTTCTTCTCCCTTCTTTTTATTCTTATTTCATGTTTTAATTTAAACATCGAGGATAATGTTTTAGATAGTTGTGGGAGTGGCACACTTTTTCTAATTTTGTGTTAATTTTGAGTTTTTAGGTTATTTGAACCTTGTCTTTTAAATTATTATTTTTACCTAATTCTTTTAAAAATTAATAAAATAAGATTTGCCAAAGAGATTTTAACCAAATTATTTTGAATGAAATAGACTTTGTGTGCAAAAATAGATTCAAATTGAGTAAGATGAAGGCTAAATACTTTGATAAGTTTAAATAGTTAAGGTACTTATCTAGACAAAAAGATAAAATTGATTCATGAAGTATTGCATGAAGTTTAGGTGAATTAGTTTGAAACATGTGAGCATTTAAACCTTCAAAGATAGAAGCATCTTATGTTTATCCATTTTTCTTTAGTGTGTTATTTTATGTCATTTGGATACCTCTAAACCAACTTGAATTACTATGATTATATGAGATTTAATATCATAAAGGCCCTCCTTGTTTCAACTACTTAACTTAAAAATCCATCATTCATAGTTGTCCTTAGTTCAACTCCTTTTGAGCTAATTATAATCCGTTTCTTTGTAAGTTAAGCCCACATCACATGTCCAACTTATCATATGTCATATCACCTAGCTACACAACCTAATGAGGAATTTCTAAAGTTATTTAGGGAATTAGAAAAACGTTGCTTTAAAGTTTATTTTCCAAGCTGCTCATTTTGTATTAAATTTGAATAATGACTTATTTTCGTATCAATGATTTATAAATAAAAAAGAATAATTACAACCATAGTATATTGACATTAATAGAGGACTACTTAGCCACATGCCATTCTTAGCCATACACTTTGTTTGAATGTCTTATTAATATATGTAGTTCTAGCCTATAATTTTCCCTTTTCCAACCCTTAACCCAAGAACCATTACAACCATCTAATAAAATTCCTTTTGATTTATGTCTTTATCTGTTCATGGTGAGAGATATTTGGTGTATGTGCAAGTCTATAGTGGTGTATTCCTTGTGACAAGAGTTTGAGAGTAAACACTTGTGTGAAAGAGCAAACACTTAGATAAAATTCACCAAGAATTTATGCATAATTTGATTAAGATTGTTTTCAATCGTTTATTTTCACATTTTTTGGTGAAAATTAATTTTGATGCTTGTTAATGTTTAACTCTTTTTCGGTCTAAGTTTTAAGGAGTGTGCATAGTTCAATCTCGTAGGAAGTAGTTTGGTAAAACTATTTGGCTATTTTGTTTCATTAGTTTTTCAATTGCTTAGGGACAATGAACGATTAGGTGTAGGATAATCTCATGTGTCATACTTTTGCCTTATTTTTTGCATTCAACATCTTACATAATCTTATCTTAAAATGTTTAAACTCAGTAATTTGTTTATTTTTTTAGGATAAGAGTTGAAGATACTATCTGATTAAAAGAAAGATTCAACCTTAATCCAAAATTTAAAATTTTAAATGGAAAATAAATAATCAAAGGTGAATTAAGGAGATTTAGGCAAACAAAATGTTTTATTTCGCATATTAGGGTCAGATTATTAAAATCTAAAAAAAAAGTTTGGCGTGAAATCTTAGGCAGGGCTGGCTTGGTAAGTATTACAATTTTCATACTTCACATCTCCAAACATGGCCAATTATGATTGGAAATCATTAAAGTTATGAACTGGGGGATCCAAAGAATCACAATAACAAGATTTTTACACAGGGTCAAGTATGATTATGCATAAAGCTAAGGTGTGAAGGAGCAAATCATCCCATCTTCTAGCGACATTTTCTAGTTTCTCAATATACTCTTTTTCCTCCTTTCTTAAGTAAATATTAGAGTAGTCTTTCTTTAGTTGCTAGTATAGGAATAGCCATTGTTGACAAAATCTTTTATTACTAGTCGAAGAAAGTGAAATGATTTTTAGAAGTTTGAAAATTCAGAGGCAATTAGGTCATATCGTAGAGTTTTTTATTTATGGTCGAATAAGTGAAATGATTTTGGAACTTTGAAAATTCGGAGGCAATTAGGTCTTATCATGGAGTATTTTATTTATTTATATATTAGATTGCTTTTTTGTGCTTTGTTTTGATTACTATTTTGATTGATTTCTACGGTACGTAATTATGGCATTAATTGAAATAATCATTTACTATATTAAAGTTTAAAGACTTGAAAGTTCAATTCTTTTAATTATTTGTAAGAACTAGGAGTTTTAATTTGCCGTATTATAAATTATTAGTCTTAAGAAAAGCATTTTACTAGATTAAATGTAACTTCTATTGTTGTATTATCTTGCTTTGACAGTCTTCTTTTTTTTAAAGCTATTTTTTAATTAAATTTTGGATCATATTTAAAGTTATCAAACAATAAGAGTTAATTGAATTACATGTTTTCGATTAATTAATTATAAGAAAAGATAGATATTTAATCTCACAATGAATATATGATTAATAAATTATTTTTGTGATACTAATCAATTGTAGTTCGAAGGAATGGAAGCAAGGTTTGTTTTATTGAGAACTCTTATTTTACTACTTCCTTTATTTTCGTTATTACAAAATTTCTCAACCTCCCTTTTATCAATTATTTTCTTTTGTAACGGTTAATAAACAAGAGTTCTTCGTGGTATAGATGACATGTTTGTTGACTGCAAGAATTTAGGAGTTAATTTGGGTATAGATGACAGTTACACAAACATATATGACGAGCGATTGACATAGATGGCAACCATTTACCAGCTATAGAGTTGGGTACCTTCTAAAAATATATTAGAAACTCTAACAAAATCAAAACAATTATCTCCAATTGATTGAAGTGAGAATATATATTAAAAAGGAGATAAAAGATTGTAGGAGAATTAATATTTGAAAACTGAAAACGACAATAATTCTAAAGTCAAACACTACGTTTTTCGGATTAATTTTAAATTTTTCACAACTATATATAACCACAACCTACAACTAAACCAAACAACCTCAAATACCTGTTTGTTTCTACTTATTTTTTTAGTTTTCAAGACATAAAAATATAATTGGAAAACCCTTATCATCAATGAACCTTCCGCGATCAATGGGCCAAAAGTGGAGGGATGCTCTGCTCATTTCTGAAGAAGTTATCTGGATCAACTTCAGTCTTCACACGCACCAATCTGTCAAAGTTATTCTTAAAATACTTGGTACCCCAAATGCTTGCTTTCCTGTAACTTGTATTACCAACATAATTATTCCTCCCTATATCAAGATCTCTGTAATTCACATATGCTTCTCGAGGATTTTTGGAAACATATGGAGTCATGTACTTGTAAAGCTTCCTGATCCAACTTATATGTCTTCGTGATGCCTCCTTACCCGTCTCATTCCAACCCACCACATAACCCACTTTGAACAAATTCCCAGCTCTATGCGGATATGGAATGCTAGACTCTGGAATTTCACTCATTTTTCCTCCATATGGTGCCAGAACCAAAACAGCAGAATCTACTTGGTGTAACCTCCTCCATATTTCTCCCCATGCATCTTCAGGTATAGGCTCTTTCACATAATCAGACTTTATTTTAGTATTTGATTTGGGTATTGAAGTCCTATTCAATAAAGCATCGACCGATGTGTTGCTTGGGAGTCCAGCGAAGTATAAGATAGATTCTATCCAACTCATTTCAGTACAATCTTCCCTCTTCAAACCCATCTCAGGAAACTTCTCTTGCATCAATTGAAGTAGCCTATCCGTGCCGCCGATGAACAAAGCTGGGAACAAAACTGCTCCTTGTACTCTTCCGTCTCCATTCAAATCACCGTTTATTAGTAAACCATATATGGTCAGATCTTCGTCAAGTTTGTTGGCGACGTATTGCCACCGATTCACCAGCTTCGTTGCATTGTCGTCCATTGCTCTCCCTACAGCGAACACCGTCACAGTTGGTGGAACCGGAACCAATTTTACCTTCCAGGTGGCCACGATACCGAAAGTGTTACCTCCGCCGCCTCGAATGGCCCAGAACAGATCTTCACCCATTGACGACCTGTCGAGAATTCTGCCATTAACATCAATGAGCAGTGCGTCAATTATGTTATCTGCTGCTAGACCATATTTGCGCAACAAGGGTCCGTACCCTCCTCCACTGAAATGTCCACCAACACCAACCGTAGGACAAGTTCCTGCAGGGAAGGCAAGAGTTTTACTTTTCTCGGCGATTTTGTAGTAAAGTTCGCCAAGGGTTGCTCCAGCTTGAACCCATGCATTTGCGTTCTCTACATCAACAGTTATTGATCGAAGATTAATGAGATCAACGATGACAAATGGGAGAATAGAAACGGAGGAGAGACCTTCAAAGTCATGGCCACCACTTCGAACTCTAATTTGCAAGCCAAGTTTGCGAGAACAAGTAACGGCAGCTTGAATCTGTGATAGGTCAACTGGGGTGACTATGGCTACAGGTTTTGGCGTAGTAGCTGTACTGAACCGTAGGTTTTGCATAGAGAACTGCAGAATAGAAGAGTAGGAGGAGTTTTGTGGGGTGTAAACAAGCTTGGAAATATCATCGGTGGAATTTTTGAAAGCAAGGCATTGAAGAAACTCCTCATTGGTGTAACTGTTGGCTACAGCTGCTAAAGATAACAAAAAGAGTGTAATATTTATGAGAGCAAGGGACGACATAGAAGAGTTTAAAGACTTCATATTCAGTTCTAGTTTCGTGTTTGCAAAATTATGCAAGAGCTTGCTGTACTTATACTGACTTGAATATTTACAGCACCTTTAAAAAATTGAAAGCTGATCTGTTCTAGTAATTTAGTGTTCGACGAGGCACAAGGGAAAATTGAGATCTTCTTGTCAACAATAATATTCTAATAATTATTCTTTAATATTTCCGAGTTTTGATCTGTAAAGTTTAATAAATTCTTGTTCATAGTTCATAGAATCATAGGGCATAAACCGCTGCATTTTATCATGACACTAAATAAATCATTAAGTTAATGTAATAACTGAGAAATTATATTAATTATAATTTAGTGTTTGATCAGATCTTTAAAAATTAAAATAAACAATCAGTTCGCATTTTAGTGGATTGGTATAAATCTTTAGGAACTTTGACGTATAACTGAATTCAATAGAGGACCAATTTTTAATTAATTCAATTGAACTGGTCCATTCAATTTAATTTTTAATTATTGATTTATCTTACATTTATGTGCATGACGTGGTACTTTTTGTTTTTTATCGTTGTTCAATGTTCTAAGGTATATCCTTCGGAAATTTCCCAGCATAATCCACCCAGTCAAAGGGGCATAGTTCAAAATATTGATATTCGAGTCTTACAGTTGACTTCTTGGACAGTACGTTTCTTGGAAGTTACTTATGCAGATGAATGGACGGATGGCATAATAGAAAATAAGATTTAATAAAACATAATTATATCAGAATAATTGAGAGATGCGGTGATCTAGACCCTAGTTTTATCCATTCTACTCAAAATATTGACATTCAATTCGAGTCGTACAGTTGATTCTCGGACAGTACGTTTCTTGAAAGTCACTTACGCATATGAATATCATTTGGAAAGGTGTGTACGAACTAGTTCATTTGTTTCGGAGAAGCTTCCATGTAAGCGGTAAGAACTCCCACAAGCTCTGGTCACATTTGTCCTTCGTTTTGGATTTTTTTATATTAATTAGCCAAAACAGTATTTAATTTTTATACGAAAATACAAAAAAATCAAATTTGAATAATATAACATACGTAAAAATATTATGGAAATCATTCAAATGGTTTTGAACATAATATAAATTAATTACTAGATTTATGTACTTTTTGGAAGACACTTGTAAGTTACAATTTAAGATATCAAGTGAAGTTACCCCTGAAACAAAATGGAGACCTAACAATTTAAAAATGGTGTGCGGAAAACTTTATGACGCTTCCGTCCCATTTCCGGACAAGTCTGAAGATTGACCAATTGGTTCGATTACGTACAGATAATTGCTTTTACTTTGCTTGCAAGCAAAAGATAGAAGGAGTTTTTAGAAGATAGAGCAAAAGGATTGATTATTAGAAGTAAGAACACAATGACAAGGGATGGTTGTTAGAAAGGAGGAGTCAGGTTGTTAGAAAAGGAGGAGTCACATCATCGTACAGAGTAAATTAAAATATTAAGGTTTCATTTGGAGATGCAGTTCAGTGGGAGTAAATATTTATCTACCGTATTTTCTAAATGCAATCATATGTTTAGATCTGTAAGTAAACAATCAAAGATTGAAAAAAAGGCATAAATCAATAAGTAGAAAGAAGATTGTAGTAAGAAAGTGCTTCTATGGTAGAAATTTTACTTTTCAATTAATAACCTTCTGATAATTATATTTTCCATTATACCTTCAACTAACAGAAATATTTTATGAAATATTTTATTTACTAAATTTATTTTATTTATATTTTTCTTATTTTAATATTTTAATATTTATAATTTGAATTTATTAGACTAATAATATTTTATAAAATATTTAATTTACTAATTTATTTTATTTATATTTTCTTATTTTAATTTAACATTTTCTTATTTATAATTTTAAATTTATGACTAATAAAATATTTTTTATGAAATATTTTATTTACTAAATTTATTATATTTATATTTTCTTATTTTAATTTAATATTTTATTATTTATAGTTTTAAATTTATATGATTAATAATATATTTATTAATTATTTATACAAAAATTAATAGTTCATTAAATCAATAAGCCTTTTAATCATTTTATTTCTTTTCAGCAAACGCAACCGCATTCACCAAATACCTATTTTCATCTTTCAGTAGTTACCAAAGCAGCAATCGCAAACACATAAGTACTTATTTTCAATATGTACTTATCATTTCAGTAGGTTGATTTTAACAGGTTATCAACTACCACCACTTCTTCAAACCAAGCCTAAGTTAGTCTCCCTATCAATCAAATCTGTTAATTGAAAAGGATTTAATAACTTCATTATGCTTATATCAGAATACAAGGTGGCTTCTAATTTTCATAACATTCAATCAATTATTTAGTTTATCATGTGCATTGATACAAAAAAATTAAAAATAATGTTGAATTTGAGGTTTATACTAATTCAAATAGAGATTGTTTGGACACATACTAGTTTAAAATATAATCTCCTAGAGAACGCTTTTTTTATTTTAGCATGTTAAAAGATAAATTGAATATTTTCAAGCATTAGATACATCATTGTATTGGAGAGCAAACCATAAGTACTTCTTCAACCAATTTGCCTTTGACTCCACGTTTTCGAAATATGATAATTCTGCAAACTAAACTTGCTATACGTGATTCTACACTATAAATAGGAAGCTAATTGCGAACTTTGGGTTATTGAGTTAGCAATTCAGATGGATTCTCTCACTTCCTCAACGATTCCTTTTCTTTTGAGTCTCATCCTCTTATTCCCATGGCTAAAATCAGCTCACACACATGAAGATCTTCTTCAATGCCTTACCCACCATTCTGAAAACTCCTCCTCCATTTCCCAGGTCGTATACACAACCAACAACTCTTCATATTCATCTGTCTTGCAATCCACTTTACAAAACCTGAGGTTCAATTCCACTGACACTCCAAAACCTTTGATCATAATCACACCAAATGAAGTATCCCAAATTCAAGCTGCAATAATTTGCTCCAGTAAACATGGATTGCAAATTAGAGTTCGAAGTGGCGGGCATGATTTCGAAGGCCTTTCCTATGTTTCGAACACCCTCCCATTTGTCATCATTGATCTTACTAATCTTCGAGCAATTACAGTTGATGCAGCCAACAGAAATGCCTGGGTTCAAGCTGGTGCGACTCTTGGGGAAGTTTACTATAAAATCGCAGATAAAAGCAGAACCTTGGCATTTCCAGCAGGAGTTTGTCCGACAGTAGGTGTCGGTGGACACTTCAGTGGAGGAGGATATGGCACCTTGATGCGCAAATATGGTCTTGCGGCAGATAACATAATTGACGCACAAGTTATCGACGTTCATGGTAGAATTCTCCATAGAGCATCAATGGGAGAAGATCTATTCTGGGCCATTCGTGGTGGCGGAGGAAATACCTTTGGTGTGGTTGTTGCCTGGAAGATAAAACTCGTTCAAGTTCCACCTACTGTGACCGTATTAGTAATTGGGAGAAGCTTAGAACAGAACGCAACCAATGTTGTTCACCGGTGGCAATATGTAGCAAGTAAACTTCCTGAAGACCTATTCATACTAACGGTCTTAACTAAAGCTAATTCTAGCCAAGGAGGAACCATTTTAGCAGCTGGATGGGCAGGCTTGTATCTTGGCAGGATCGATAAACTTCTTCAATTAATGGAAGAGAGCTTCCCTGAGCTCGGACTGAAGAAGGAACATTGCACCGAAGGAAGTTGGATTGAGTCGGCCATGTACTTCGCTGGATTCCCAAGAAATGCAACTATGGATGTTTTACTTGACAGGTCATACCAGAAATCGAATTTCAAAGCCAAATCTGACTACGTTAAAGAGCCAATACCTGAAACTGTGCTCCAAGGAATGTGGGACAGGTTGAAGGAAGTGGAGTCAGCTGATATAGTTTTGGTACCCTATGGAGGTCGAATGAGTCAGATTTCGGATTCAAGCACTCCATTTCCACACAGAGCTGGGAATTTGTACAAGATATTGTACTATGTGAATTGGAGCGAAGATGGCATTGAAGCATCACAAAAACACATAGACTGGAGCAGAAAAATATATACTTACATGACTCCTTATGTCTCAAAAAATCCTAGAGAAGCATACCTTAACTATAGGGATCTGGACATAGGTACAAACAACCAAGGTGGTTCAGGGTACGAGGAAGCAAAATTTTGGGGTGAAAAGTACTTCAGAAATAATTTCGACAGGTTGGTACTGGTGAAAACTAAGGTGGATCCTGGTAACTTCTTCAGAAATGAGCAAAGCATCCCTCCGCTTGCTTGGTGATTCTGGGTACAAATAACGACATTGACCTTAGTTGTATGTATTTTATTGTATGCGGTAGACATACTTTCTATTGTGGCACTAGCCCTCTCCCCCCATTGTACCAAACCAAAATAATTGAAAACAAAAGTAACAATATTAAATTAAATTAATAATTAAATTTCTCGAATTATATGGCTTTCATTAATTATAATCAATTAATTCCAATGTCCCTCAAGGACCATTAATTTTTGGGGTAAGTTTAACTGCCAATTGCTCGCGTATGCATATGCACATATAATCATCTTCTCATCTTGAGTTGTTCTCTGAAAAAAGTTCCAAGTCTAGATTTTCGCCGAAACCCTAACCAAGACTACAAAGCTGACGGCGGCCATGCGCAGGCTGTATCCACGTTCTATTGAGTGGATAAAATTTTGATAGCAAAAATACTCATATATTAGTGTTTTTAAGCAAAATTTAAAAATAGCACTAAAATTTAAATCAGTAAAATAAGAGGTTTGATCGATATTAGATTGTCATAAAAACTGCTAAATAAAATTAAAATATAATTAAAAGAGATTGTACTTATCTATATAAGAATTTGAAGTTTAATTGAAAAATATTAGTAAATAAATATTAATTGATTTATTTTAGTTTATAAGAATTTATTACTTTATAAAAATTGACCAATTAATAAAAAATTGATTGATTTTTAAAAACAAAAATTATTAAAGTAAATTAACTAAAAGGTTGAAAATTAAACTAAAAAATTAGATAATTAACATTTTATAATTAAATTGGTTGAAATTTTTAATTATTATTTTAAGTGACATAAACTATCCCTGAAATCTTTTGTTTTTTGTTTTTAATTCAAAGTCTAAAACAGGAAAATAAAATGAAGTTCTCAGTGGATGTTTGCATTTTGGATGGGCTTATACAAAAGTAGGCCTGTTTGCCAAACGGAGGAAAGTTTTATCGTAGAACCGACGTATCGGTTCTCTCTACGTTCTGTTTGTTTACAATTGTTGGAAACTCCAACGACGCCCTTGATTTCCCACCCGCTCTCTGCGTCTCTGTTCTGTATCTTTGTGGTTTGACTTCCGATTCCAGAGAGCAATCTCTGTTTGTTGCTGAGAGAAGGTACCTCCGGAAACCTCAATTGCCCACTTTTTGTTGAAATTTTCTTTTCGAGTTTTTAATTTTTTAGGGTACTCTACTGCTGATTCCCGATGAAATTGGGGAAAATGGTTTGCAATTTCTGAATTGAAATCATTAGTTTTAGATGGAATCTGCAACTGGGGTTGACTTAATTTTATTGGTAGGAATAGTGAAGTAATTTCAGGAATTGAACGAGGTTGTTGTTCTATTTTGTTGATTTAGTTCCGTACTACTAGTATTGTTGGTGTTCGTTTCTATGTGTTTAGGTTCGTATGAAGCCTTATATATAAACTAGACAGTGTGTTGACAATGCCCAAATTCACATTCTGATAAACTTTGGTTGTGAACCAAGAGTATACTGGATTTGTATAGTATGATATGAATAGGATTCACTCTCCTATGATAAAATGTTGCAGGTATTGATTTAATACAATACAATTATTGGAGTTTGTTATCAATCATGAGACGGAATCATCATTTCTGGCATCATTAATACGTTATCGCAATCTTTCATGTTTCCAATGTTGGCTCACTTACCTTCCTGTTTTTCTGATAGGATTCAAAGTCTTGTAGTCAGTCAAGAAGTCATCAGACTTTAACATATATTCACGATTCAGCTTATCAGTTTTCACCTTCTATTCTGTAAAAGGTTTGAGGTCTAAGGAAGATGCCACCGTCAGGAGAAATTCCAAAGGCCAAGCCATCAAGGAAGAAGGTCGCAAGGAGTGGAGTTCCCATGGTGCAGTTGCAAGAGAATGGCGTTAGAGAGGTGCAACAGGGGCAGCAGTCCATGTCTTTAAGAGTGGGGAAAAAGGCGTTCAAAAGGAGCTCCAAGGATGAAGGGTCTCCATTGTTTCGGCAGCTGGAGAGGTCTAGTTCTGAATCATTACCAGATTCAAGTACAGCATCAAATGAGTACTGGGCTTTGAGACGGAAGTATCTGATGTTAGAAGAAGAAAGCTTTGGTTTGGGAAGAGAATTGAGAGAGGTAGAAGATGAGGTTAGGATTCTTGAAGCCGAGAAACTCGCATTGTTGGACCAACTCGTTGTGTTGGAAGGCCTGATTGATCCTTCAGAAGTGCAGCCTCAAGGATTGCATTTGCCTTGACTAAACTACTTGTGTGTGTACTTTTGGTAAGAATGTGTAATTTGGTATGGCAGGTTGTTGCCTATGGCACTTCTATATTGTGAATCGGAGAATATATTTGATATTGAATCACGGAATTCAAATATATGGAACTACTTTCCTAACAAGAAAAGAAAATTCTTCATTCAGAATAATTTTGTGTTTTTCATTTATGTTGTAAGTGACATGTCAAAGACACACCTTTAAAGTCAAATTGATATAATGAAACAAGCTTTTTATATTTGCCCTTTCAGTAGCAGTAATTTAGATGTGAATGTTATAAGAGGTAGATCAAACTGTAGTTTTTTAAGTTCGCCGGGTCTGTCCAATTTATTTTAGTTCTTTAACGCTCCAAACGTTAGGTACCTTGCAGCCTTTGTTGCTTGGGTCTTCTGACTCTGTGTCTCTGTACCTAAACCTCCGTAATTTGACATATGTTCATCTTTTGATACAAAATGGGCAATTTAACTATAAAGTGGGCTGTTGCAATTTTTGTGATCCATCGTTTATACGATCTTGTTTAATGTATAAGCTCTGTATGGAAACAGTATGCTGGACTCTGAAATCTCGCTCATTTTTCCTCGACAGTGATAAGGAAAAGCATTCTTCCTTGGTCAAATAAATAATCCATTTCGGTAAGGAGAAACAAGGTTAAAAGCTAAAACCGTATCCTCCTCAATTGTATATTGCGATTTGATAATTCGGTGTTCTATAGAAAATAAGGACCTCTTTAGACCTCAATCTCAATCCTACTACATTCTTGTTAATTGTTACAAATTACAATTCCCACTATTTGTGACCCTTTCTTCAAGTCGATCATATCTCCATGAGTAGATATATAAATGATGCTCGCAGCTTTAATTTCCCCTAATTGTTACAAGTAACAGGCAAATTTTTACATCGAGGATATTTTTCAAAAGAAATTATGGGGTTTTTTTTCGTTTAAGTAACTTTACAAAATTATAATCTTTAGATTTATTATTTGTTTGTTAATTTTAACTTTTTAGAAAAACCATTTCTCTTATATTTTTATAAAAAAAATATAAATGAAAAATGTGCGATATGAATATTGTATATGGATCAATAAAATGTTACTGACATAATGATTATTTTTGATCTAATTCAATAATTCATTATAATTATCTTAAATTATTAGTTTCAGTAAATTTAATTAATTTGAAATGAATTTAAAAATTAATTTAGATCGTTATGTCAAAAGTAATTTATTAGTATGCATATGGTGTTCATACCATATGTACTAAACAATTATATATATTTTAACGAAAGTTTAAGAACAATTTATAAAAAATTGATAATGGAACTCTCATTGAGTCACAATTTCTACTTGGAAAATAGTTGTGATTTCTCAATATTGAAGACCACGTTTGCAGTTCCATAAACAAAATGTCCTAGATGCAGATGTTAACGATACCCTAGACAGACATTGAAGGAAAAATACAAAAGGAACAATACCTAGGGAGACATAGAAAAATTATGGAAAATCTAACAATTTAAAGAGAATTTGTTTATGAGTTATTTATAAGATGGAAAATACATTAAAATATAACATCAATAACATTGAATTATTAAATGGTGATTTTATGAAAACAAAGAGAAAGAGGATTGTAACTAAATGGACTTTGAAGAAGAATGTGAGAGCTTTCAAGTTATAACAATTTATGATTATTACTTTAGTATTTTCATTAGCAGAGCTTCAATGATTGTAAGTTATGATTAATAAATAGGGATATTAATATACAACTATATATGTTAAAGTTAAATAAAAATTAAAAAAACGTAATACAAATATTTTTTAGGCACAATATGTTTTGAAGTAAAAGATCCATCTTCATGAAAAGCCCGTCATAGTTTTTACCATCTCGTTAACTTCATGCCAGATGTGATGTATACCATTAAATTTAATCTTCTTACAAGAAAGCATAAGCATTATTTTTATTTTTTGAAATTTCTAATTTTAATTTTGTAGTATCGTTTAATGTAGGAGCATGATGGTTGGGCTAAATTTCAATTTGATCTTTAATGATTTGTTTGACGATTCCGTGTAACCGGCTCATTGTAAGAGCTCCATTATCCACAGTAACTTAGTCGGACACAGGCACCACTTGAAAGTCTCGTTTACAACCTTATCAAGATGTTTGCATGGTTTATCCGATAACATGCCAACTCGTGGATCACTAGTCTCTTCAATTTTTATTTTTATTCGCGTTTTCTCGTGACTTGATTGTCCTCTGCTTTCATGGTTATCGTCAGGATTTCAATAATTTTTATCTCGTATAACAATATTATTTCCTGTAAGAAATATTATGTAACATATGGATAAATTCCTAACCTTTTAAACACATGCATCATTTATTAAATCAAATTACTTAGATTTGATTTTGATTCAAAGGTTAAACTAATCTTTGAATTTGATTCTTGCAATTTTTTTTTATTTAGTATTTTAGTTTTTTTTTGGAAGACAATTATCAGATTATTCAGATAAACATTATCTCATATTTAGATACTGTCAATTTGTTAACTAACCATTAACAGTTAACAAATGAATGATTACATTTCAAACTCATCCGGTGTGTATATTTGTTATCATGACCCACTCACATGTGATGAGTTTAGATAACATGATTTCTACATGTTCTCATACTTGTCTAATACCTTACGCGACCAACACACGATAAGAGCACATAGTCATATATATGTTAGGAATATAGAACTCTCGATTAATGAATCAATCATTGAGTAGATTTTGTATGCTATATCATAGGTAATATCTTGCATTTTAATATCCTTTGATCTCATTTATTTTACCGTGTAATAATGTATTCAATTCTTTTACTTAGAGTAGGTGGCCAATTTTGAATACCAAATTTTTTTAAGCGAGTTAACAATCAAAAAATTAGATTCCTCTCTTCTCAATTCCCTTTAATTGAATTTATTTACTTTCCCAGAATTAGCTCATAAGATTGTATCAAACATAATCTTTTGGTAACATTTTAAAATAGAAAACCTGAAATTTAATTCTTAAGAATTAGACAAGAGTCATAAGGCTATATTAAGAGATTTATTTAACCTCTAGAATCTCACACAATATAAGTTGAGATCTTTAGACTTACATTAATCCCTTTTATGATCGTTTCTCTACACATGGTAAAAGTCATATGTAACGGTCATCTCCTATTAATTAGGAGCTTATGTCTTTCATAAATGCAATATTGTACAAATATTATTTAAACATATTTAAATTTTAACCTGAGTTCACTTACCTACTCTTAGCTTTATCTTCCTGAACTCTCATTTAGAAACTCTAGATAGATATAATGACCATATGATCACTCCAAACCAATTTCCTTTTGACTTATCATCTAAGTCGACATTTACGGTTTAAGTTTCTTACTTCAGCTCTCTGTTATCACCTTGATAATAAACTTAAAACACACCTCTTTCCTAGGCATGGCAAATACTAGAATCGATTGCCCATGTAAGAAGGACAATCTTTTATTTGTCTAACATACTTTTGATTCATACAAAAAAATGTCATATAAATTAAACATATTTTAGCATCAGGTATTAAGTAATTCTTATTACTTAATAAACAATGTCAACTTATATATGAATTTATACATGACAATACATTGAATGGATAACATTGATAACATTGAGAAATGTTAATCAATTACATTTCAATATCTGTATAATCCTGGCGACTTTACATGTCTAATATTTGTATCTTGGGAAATTGGCTTTACCATTGGGTCTGCCACCATATCTTGTATAGATATATACTTTACGTTCACTTCTCCTCATGCAAATATATCTTTCAAATAATTATACTTAGTATCTTATATGCTTGGTTTTAAAATGAAATTTAGGGTCCTTTCGTTAAGCAATTGTTGCTTAATTGTCTTAATTGATTATTATTGTATCATTCTCACTTTGAGTGACTAAACCAACTGAAAATCATTTAAGCCATACAACTTCTTGAACTACTGCTAAAAATGCTATAAATTGTGGATAAAGCAACACATAATTGTTTATTACCTTTTTCATGATATAACACCATTTTTAAGTAAGAAAGAAATCCATAGGTAGATTTTCTTTCATTTTAATCTCCTCCCTAGTCTCCATCTGTGTACCCTTGTATACATAGGTCGTTGCCTTGATAACAAAATGCATAATCAACAATATCCTTTAGATACGTCAATATTCTCTTTATCACTCTCCAATACGCTTGTATCCTGAATTTGGTTGATATATACTCACCATCCCAATAGCTTAACAAATATCTAGCCTTGTACATATCATAGCGTACAAAGAGTTCAACTACACTAAAATAAGGAATTTTTTCATTTATTTCATTTTTCATGGTGTAGATGCGCAAAACTTTTTGCTAAGACTTTTGCCTTTAGCAATAGGATTATCTATCAGTTTGCAATCTTGCGCACAAAATTGTTCTAAAATCTTTTAGATATAAGCTGTTTAAGAAAGTGATAATAATCTCATTAAATGATATCTTGAAATCTTAAATCCAAGAATATATGCACCTTCACCTATGTCTTTCATTTCAAATTCAAATAACAACATATATTTGATTTGTTTGAGAAAGAAACTCATATTCATTACAAGCAATTAAAATTTCATCCTCATATAAAGATAAAATTATAAATTTATCTTTGGATCTCTTATATATACACAATGTTCTTCATTAAGCATATGAAAATTATATGAAATTATTACATTATGAAAACTTATATACCACTATCTTGATGATTGCTTTAGACCATAAATCGATTTTAATAATCACTTTATATTCTTGTCTTGTCTCTAAAGATCCAATGGTTTCCAATGATAGAAAATAGGTTATCTGAGGTGATAATCTCACTCAAAGTTTTGAAAAAACACAAATAAATAGTCTTTCTATTGAGCTACAGTGGCAGTGGCAAAGCATTGCACAAAACCATGGTGGTGGTAGATTAGACACCTAGGCAAGTAGGGAGGGAAAGGCGATGTTGTCAGAGGTAATGGGGCAATACTACTCTGACATATGCACTATCACTTTCTGGCATGTAGGAGTAGATGATGAACCTTCTGGTGACGCATGTGGTGCACTCATAAGACCTTCAATGACTGACTTTCAACCAAAGGCTAGTCAATGGCTAACGAATCCAATTGTGCTAATGGTGAGATTAAAAATGTCAACATACCTAGTACCCAAGGCTCCCCATTTTGTAGGGGTCTGCGGAAGGTCATGCTTTCCTTTTATATTTTTACAAAGAGACTATTTCTGTGATTTGAACTTGTGATCTTATGGTAATAAAGAGACAACTTTACCAGTTGTTCTAAGGCAATGGCGAGATTAAAACATCACTTTAAAATATTGAACAAAAACTTGTAACTACGTCAAGTAAAAGTACTTTGAAATAATACTGAAATTCTACACTTGGGCATAAATTTAATCTTCCAGATAGACAATTGTGGCTTTGATAACATATTATGAATACTTAATGTTTTGTATTTACTATACACCTCTATCTATACACATGTTGTGTGCCTAAAGATGGAAAGGAGATATTGTCAATCCCTACAACCAAACTTCCTACAATCAAGCTATGTTCCTTATAATACATGTACATTTATTCATAATTTGTAACAATAATGTATGGTAATGTTGAAATTTAACATAGTATATCATATTCAAAATCTATCATATTCAAAATCTGCTTACTTATAACATATATACTTAGTTCATGTATCCAAAGAAAGGTTAGAAAGATTAGTATAGAATGAGATTTTGAAAAATCTAGATTTTACTAATCTATAAGTAGACTATATTAAGGGAAAGCAATTTAAACATAATAAGAAAAGAGCCACAAAACACACTCAACTTTTTGAGATTATACACACTGATTTTTGTGACCTTTTGATGTTCCATATTTTGATGAAGCAAATTATTTCATTACCTTTCTAGATAAGTTCTCATGATAAGGTATGCCTGTTTGTTTAATAAAAATCTCAAGTAGTGGATCCCTTTGAGATATACATTACTGAGGTTGAAAGACAATTAGACTAAAAGGTGAAAGCTGTAAGATCTGATAAAGGGAGTGAATACTATAAGAAATATGATGAGTCATGATAACGTCTAGGAGATCTAGTTTGAGAAATTTACATATTTGGGGTTACCCGATAAAGGTAAGAATCATTAATCTATATAAAAAAATTACTCTTAAATGATTGGTAGTTACCTTATAAGTTACCCAGAGAAATCTAAAGTGTTTATGTTTTATTTTTCAAAACATAGTCCTAGAATTATAGAAACTAAAAATGATACATTTATTGAGAATGGTAAAGTTAATGGGAGTAATGAATAATAAAATATGGATATCAATGAAGTGTATATGTTCCTTTTCCCGTCAAGGCTCCTTCAACCATATTCTTTCCAGATATTATTCTAATAATTAATAAAAAATTAGAAAACACTGAATAATAATTGAATAAAGGAGCACACCTATCCAAAACTAACTCACAATCATCTATTGTACTTAAGCCGCAAGAAATAATACATATGAGAAGATCTTAAGTTATTTTAAATGATTATATAGTTTATTTACAAGATTAAGATGTTGATATTAAAATCAATAAATATCCAATTTCATTTTCACAAACCATATTATCTAATGAGTCTAAAAAGTGCATTGATTATATGAAAGATGAATTAAAATCCATCGAATACAAAATAGTTTGGGATCTCGTTAAATTACTAAAACGTTCTAGGTGATTTAAGTTTAAATGGGTTTTTAAAACTAAACGTGATTGAAATAGCAATGTTGATTATAAGGCCAAACTTGTTAACAAAGATTATACTAAAAAAGGTTTTATTTATTATAAAGACATTTCACTTGTATAAAAGAAGACTCATTAAGGATTATAATGGTATTGGTGGCTCATTATAATTTAGAGTTGCACTAAATAGATGTGAAAACAAACTTTCTTACTTAGAATCTAAAAAAGGATGTATTTATGGACCAACTAGAAGTGTTTTTACAAAAGATCACATAATGTATAAACTCAACAAGTCAATATATGGACTTAAACAAAATTCCTGACAATTGTATTTTAAGTTCAACAATACTATAACTTCTTTCAATTTTTAGGAAATATCGTTGATCGATGTATAAATTGAAAGATTAATGAGTAAGTTTATTTTCTTAGTTCTATATGTTAATGATATCTTACTTACTAATTTGGGCATGATAGATGAGAAAGTATTTTCTCTCTGACAATTTTGAGCTAAAAGATATAATGGAAGCATTATATATGATAGGAATTAATTTTTTTTGGATAAATCACAATGATTGTTGGAATTGTCTTATAAAGCTTATATTAGAAGACTTTTAGAGAGATTTAAATAGACAAATGTTTAGTAGATACCATTCCTATTTATAAAGGGGATAAATTTAGTCCCATTCAATTTCTGAGGAATAATGTAGAATAAAAGAGATGGAATCGATTCCTTATGCTTCGATTGTGGTAAGTTTAATGTATTTGCAAATCTATATAAGACAAGATATCAATTTTGTGGTTATTTTATCATAGAAATAACTACCATAATTTGCATTGGTTATTTTATCGTACAAGGTTACTCAGGTAAACTTTCATGAGTTATTTTCGTGAATTTGAAATTATGTTATTTAATTTTAATAATTTTATGATTAGGTTAAGTAGGAGAATGTTAGAATATTGTTAACATTAGATTAAATAGTTATGTTTAAGTCTAATAAAGAATTATATAGCTCAACTGTTCATTCAGTTAGATAAAAGATGTGTCATCTTAAATTATAAAAGATATAAATTGTTCCTTTCCTTACCAATTAGGATTCACGCTTAACAAACCTTAATCAATCAATCAAAATCGTCCCTAGAAAATCAAAAGGGCGAAGGAAAACAAATTAATTTGTTGAAAAATAAGTTTGTAATATGTCGATTGGAGCAAATACTACAAATATGCATTTACATATTATATTCTGAGAATTATAAGTTCACGATTCTATAATTAATATTTTATTTTGAGTAATTAAACGGTTGTCCGACTTGTACTCGTCTGAACGTGATATTTATTCTTGAAGACCTAAAAGGCTAAAACCTCTTATCTTTCTCTCCAAGTCTGTTGTATGCTTTACTGTTCTTTGCCAACCACCACCAGTATATGCTCAGCACCTCCTCATCACTCTCCGGCCAGACGCAGCTGGCTACTGTGGCTCTTGGTTCTTGTTTGTATACTAATCCTAGTTAAGGATGGACATGTCCAAAACCCGACAGTGAAAAAGAACAAGAGGAAAAGGGCTAGAATGGTATCTTCCATAGTTAACAAACTTGACATATGCATGTTACGGAAAAGACATAGTTTCAGATAAAATAAGAATAGGTTAAGGTTTTGATTTTGATTTTGATTTTGATTTTGGGAATTAGGGTTTATATTTTTTAATTAAAATAGTATTGTTACAATTAAGAATATCATTTAGGTTAATTAATATTTATTAATTTTAATTAAAGATTAGAAAATATTCCGGATTTAAAAATAATTATTTTAATAGTAGTATACATACGACAAAATGAAAATTGTTATCAATAAGAAGATTTATTTGTCACAGTATATTGATGGTACACAAAAGATGGAGACTAATTATATATAAACTTTTATTTATATAAAAGATGGAGTCTTAACTTCATACAAATTTTCAGTTATAACGAGTTCATTTTGAACGATTTGCAATCGTTAAAGTTTAATTTGAATGCTTTAAAATGTTTAGATTTAACTTTTATATAATAAAATTTTAAGGTCAAAAATACACTTTTTATCATATTTTCAGTAACCTCATGAATTATCAACCCATCTTTTTCATAATTTTTAATTGTTTTCTCAAATAATGCTGTTTGTCGAATTTTGTTTGCTCTTGGAATAAAATGATAATTTTGATACATTTTGGTTAACGTGAAAGAATGCAACAAAGTAAAGTATAAGAAAGCATAAATTGTTGGAAGTTGCCGTAAGGACATTTTCCAAATGGCTTAAAACTTAGTGATTGAGGTTAGTAACTTCTCATGCAGATATAATTTCTCAATATGATATTATTAGAGAAATTATTAATATAGAAAATCTCATGCGTTAATTAATGACCCTTGTACTTGATGGATATATCAGATAAAAAAAAAGGCACACTAAAATTAGTTCTCTCTATGTCCTCTTATATACGTTTCAAGAACAATTTCAAACATTCGTTTAAAAAAAGCGTATAAAGAAAAGAAAGGAGGAAGGGGAAAGAAACTAATTTTATTTTCTACGTAGATAAAGTATCATATCTTCTTCATTAAATCTAGGTATATGAAAATTATTGATTTCAAGATCCTTTATAATGTAGAGAAAATCAATTTTTCCTTACATAAATA
>JANZXR010000003.1:29225880-29237679 GCA_027575705.1 Erythroxylum echinodendron
GGATCGACCCTGCTCATCACTATTTACAAATCTTTTAGAGTAGGTAATTTATTTTTGGTGGTTTCGACACCCATCACTAGAGCTTTGATCTCATTGATAGTATGTTCTAACATTTGGTGTTTGTTAACTTAAATCTCTTTGTAAATTCTCCTATTTCTTTCTCTCCACATATTGTAGATTGCGACTATGAATGTTGGTTTGTAAAGAGTTCCATCTGCCCTCTACTATTTGGTAGATCTAACGATCTAATTCAGTGTTGCAAACCATTTATATGAAGTACAATAGTCTACTAGCTTATACAAGATTTGAATCCACGTAGACTTGGAATAGACACAATAGAAGAATCGGTGACTCTTGTCTTCTTCTGCTTGTTTGCACAAAACATAAATGTGATTATAGTTTTAATACCATTTGCTCTTTGTGACGAGGTGACTTTTGATAGCTAGCCAAGTAATTATTGATGCTTCAGGGTTGAGGGAATTCTTCCAAAAAGGTCTATACCATGGCACTTCCTCTTTTCTAACTTGTAAAATTTTATAGCATGATTTGTTAGTGAAGATCCACTGGATTTTAGTGTCAAAACAATTTTATCCTCAGCATTCCTTTGATTGATCAAAGGTAGATACTGAATGAAAGAATTGAAGCCTCTAAAGTTCACTGTCCATCTACTATTATATATGAGTGAAGATACCCATGCATTGAGAGGGACTTTATTATTTAAAGGGACATTCTCTTCTCTTTAAACAAGTGGACTGAACTCAGTCCAATTATCATACCATATCTGAATATTGTCACCACTCCCCAATCTATGGATATCTAAGGTAGATAAGGCTTCTGAAATGTAGCATATGAGGGATGATCCAAGAGTACTCCCTAGATAGTGGCAGTTGACAAAAATTTTAGTTTCTAAGGTAATTTTCATGAATCTTCGTGATCCATATGGCATCTTTTTTAATATTTAACCTCCAAATTCTTTTGCATAGCTGCACCTTTCACATAAGAGGTATCAATCACTTTACTCCACTTGATTTTAAACTTTTAAGTATTATAAATTGATCCAAACCATAAAATTTTTTTAGTTGTTTGGTCTATCTACTTGATAAATCTCCTGGACATATAGGTTTTGAAAATAGAAATAATCAAGCGGGCTCTAGCTGCAAATGATAGGAATATATTTTGCCAAGCAATTATTCTAGATTTGTATTTCTTTAAGAGAGAAATGCAATCTGCATATACTTGGGTTCTTCTTGAGAAATTGGACTCCAAGATACTTGAAAGATAAAGAATGAAGTTCCATTCCTAAGATCATAGATAATTAAGTAGGATTGCATGCATCTTTAGAACAAAATATATTACTTTTTTGAATGTTCACTTTTAGCCCTGAACAATTTGAGAACCATTTTAGGATATCGTTTAGAATGCTTATAGAATATGTATCTATACCATAAATAATGATAAGATTGTCTATAAATGTTAAATTTGTTAATTTATAATCTTTACATTTGTAATAAAATTGGTACCTGCCATTGTAACTAGCTAACTTAATGAGGATTCTGAATAACCCCTACATTATCACGATGAATAGATAAGGGGACATAAGGTCCCCTTGTCTAATATCTCAGGTACAATTTATAGGTTCAATAGGGATACCATTCGTAAGAATGCTAATGGAAGAAGTTTGAATGCACATCATGATCTAATTCTTGAAAATAGTAGAGAATTCTAGATCCTCCAAGCAAGCTTGAAGAAATTGCTAGTTTATAGTGTTGAAAGCTTTATTAAAATATATTTTCCAAAAGCATCTTTTAATATTTCTCCTTAAGTTATATTTTTTCACTAGTTCTTGCATAAGAATGATATTATCTCCTATAGATCTTCCAACAATGAAGGCTCCTTTAGATGGGTTATCCACATCCTTGAAAATCATTTTCAGTCTATTAGCTAGAAGTTTGAAATTTACTTTATAGATTATGTTGCAGTAGGAAATTAGCCAATAATCCACAAGTGAGGAGAGATTAAGCTTCTGTGGAATAAGACAAATGTGGGTATGATTTAATTCCCTTAACATTCTGCAAGAAGAGAAGCATTCTTAGACTATTTGAGTGAGTAATATGCCTATAATTTCCCAAGAGGTCTAAAAAAACCAGGCACTACACCTATTTAGCCTAGGTGCCTTTGAGGGATGCAAGTTGAACAACACCTCTTTGATTTCATTTTTAGTAAATAGAGCAATAAGAGAATTCTTGGCATTCTGATTCAAGGAAGAGTTATAAAAATCTTTTGATGTTGAAGCCTTGTGAAATATCATCTGAAGAACCTATCAATTAGATGAAGAAGTCCTTGGTGAGTTTCAATAGAAAGGGTTTATTTGAATGAGAGCTTCCTCTATTATTTTTTAGCTCTATCAGCTTATTGATATTTCTTCTTGATAAAAGAGAAGCATGAAAAATTTTGTGATTGAGTCTCTATCTTTTAACCAATTAGTTATTTCTTTCTGTTTTAAGACTGAATTGTGCGATCTAAAAGCCTCCTGATGCTATTTTATTTCAAAACATGATTTTTGCTTAGTCTCTATAATCTACTTAGTATTAGTACTGATAAAGGACTTAAGAACGTTATTTTATCTTTTTCAATTTTTGCATTAGCTGGAAGGATATGTATCCTTCTACGTTGTATCTCCAACACATGCTCACCATATCAGAGAAACCATCTTGCTGTGTTAGTGTATTGAAAAATCTAAAAGGAGCTCTCTTATAACTCAATGCACTAGAATTTTGAATCAAAATAAAAGAGTGGTTTGAAATGAAGTTTTCACTAAAATGAGTAAACGAATGAGGGTACATATTTAACCAAGTTGGATTAACTAGTAATTGTTCAGGTTTCTTCCTTATCAGCATATGTCCTTATTGTTTGTTTGAATAAGTGAAAAGTTTGTCATTAAATCTGATATCGATCATATATATCCTTTGGAATAATATTGCTAACTCCCTCCCAGATGTTACAGGGAACCCTCTTCATCCTTCTAATTCATGGTTTGAATGAGTGCAGTTGAAATCATTAGTTGCCGTCCAAGGATCTAAGGTTGCAATGTCAATAGTTTAAAGATTGTCCAATAATAACTTCCTTTGAAATTGCAAATTTGAAGCATAGATAAATGTAAGAGCAAAATGAGTTAGATCCATTTAGCTGACACTTTATATGTATATGCTAGTCACTTTTACTGTCTACTTATATTGAAACTTTATTCAAGTTATAGAATCACAAAATCCTTCCATTATAATGGGAAGAGAAGTCAGAAATAACCTTCCAATTTGCCCCTAAAAATTTAAAAACACCTTGCAATTGTGGTGTTTTTATTGATTTTTTCAAGAAGCCCTACTATACATGACCTCTTCTCCAACATGACCTACTTTACCATAGCTTTTTTTGAGCCCTCTAATATGCCAAACCAAGATCATCTGTAGGGGGCTCCCCTTTTGTCTTATTTTTTCCCTTTCTCTAGCTGATTTTCTCCTAGAGCTGGTGGCTATATTGGAAATTAAAACATTATGTTCTTACTGTACTCCTTTCCCTGAATTATCCTCAATGTTTTTTTTTGTTAAAAATTTAAGAGTTATATAATGTATCAATATGTATTTTAAGGGGTGGTTAAGGAGTCTCATCCTCCTTTGCTAGTTCTCCAATATCTGCCAAATTGATCTAAGTGCTCAGAAGTCGTTAATCCCATGAATTCTTCGTGCCAACCAGTTTTAAGGACTTTTCTAATAGGCTTCTAACTCTTACTTAGTAAGTTCGGTTTCTATAGCCAAGTAATGAGAACCTAAAATTTCTTAAATTCTCCATCTTCTCCAAGCTTCAAGATTAGAAATTTATTGGCCAATTATATAATTTCCTGATTATCTCAATACAAATTTTATCAAAACAAATTCTTTCCATATTGGTTGTTTGATTGGTTTCCCAGTTGAGCTCGCAAGGTAACTTAAACCTTACATTATCCAAAACTCAAGAGGAATATTGTGAAAATGAAACCTTATAGGAAATGAATTAATGTTACATCTATCATTCTAAACTATGCTTCCGTTATGAATAAACATAGGTTATCCATCTATGTGCCATGATCCAAGCTCTATGATTTTATTTATATTGTTTTTAGTAGAGAATTTGAAACGAAATGTACCATCCTCCATTAATGTTGTCCTCTCCAAGCCTTTCTTTCCCTATCTTGCTATAGCCTAGGTATTAACAACTTGGAACACTGGTCTTTTACTTCATAAATAACATACCAAGGTCGAGGACCAAATCTTTGCTCCAACTTAAAGAAGATCCATAGGAGGAGATAAGACGCCATCCTTCATGACATTTGTAAAATGTTTGAGCTTACACTTATTCTACTAGATGTTTAGCTTTTTTTCTAAGCACATTTGGGTTGAGTTGAATCAATCTTAGCATTTTCTTCAACTGTTACTGTAGTTAGAGATTCAACAACTTGTTTCCCTTTGATAATATATGCGATTTGAGGAAACTCTTCAAGATTCAAGGGAGGAGGAGGGGGAGTCCCTTCTTGCTCAATTAGGCCTTCTTCAAGGTTAAACCTCAGTAGAAGAAGAAGAGAGATTGTACTAAAGCAGAGGAGAACCAGATCTGAGAGTGAAATTTCCAAAATAGGTAACTGTCAGGGGTAAAATTGTAAAAGCTTCTAGTGAGAAGGTAGAGAAAAATCCTTGATTGTTCCATTTTTGTTATACCGTGCTACTTACCTTCACATCATCCTTATGAACATCATATTCACTTAGTTCCTCATTTCACACCAATTACCATTATAACGTATTATCCTAAGTGCCAAAAAGAGTTAACGATTAAAATAATATTTGAAATGCTTCCTGAGGGATTATTTAGTCAAAGTACTAGTCCTTTTTCCTCTCTAATGCTACTAGTTAAGAAGAAGGATGGCTCTTGGTGTTGTTGCATTAGCTATATTGCTGTCAATTCATTAATGATCCCCAATTGCTATCATATTCCTACAGTTAACAAGCTCTTTGATGATCTCTATGGTTTTATCATTTTCTCCTGTGTTAACTAATGCTCTGGCTACCATCAACTAAGCCTAGATGATTCAGGAACTTATCAGAAAGCTTTTAGAATGGTTGATGGACATTTTAAATTTCTTAAGGAGAATTGCTTTAGTATTTTTTGATAATGTATTACTTTGCAATCTTAAAGTTGACTGGTTCTTCTTGTAGATTTGTATGATATTGTGCATCCCTAACTAGCCATCTTACTAATATACTTAAATGTATAGGTTTTATATGAACATTAAATGCTGCTACAACCTTTAATTCTCTTAAACAAGCCCTAACATCTATCCCAGTATTATAGTTACTTAATCTTCCTACCTATTTGATTTGGAATATGATGCTTCTGCTCCTATATGGGTGATCTCACTACAAAAAAACTAACTTTTAGCAAAAAAAAATTTTTTAATAACTTTTCTTATAATCGTCGCTAAATGCATGTCTTTGGCAACAATTTATTCCTTTTCAAATAGTTTAACATTTTCGTCACCAAATGTCAAGCCTTTGGTGATGAATTTGTGAATTGTCACAAAATGCTAGACTTTTGGCGATGAATTTTTAAAATCATTGAAAAAAGTTGGAATAATTACCATTTTTATGTAATTCATTCAAACTCTATAAATTTATTTAAATTTATAGATTTATACACAAATGATTTTTTAATGATGCCTATTGTATATAGTATACCTTTGTTCATACAAACTTTTCATGAAAATAGAATGGAGCATCTAAAAATTGTAAAATGTTTTCGAAGATGTAAACATATTGTTGAAAAATAAATAATAGGTAACTTAAATTTTAAAAATTAAATTTATTCTACATACCTAAAATTTTTATGCTAATAAGATAAAAATAATAATAAATTGATGTTGACTACCATTCTTAATCATTAATATTTATTAATAATAAAATAATAATGCATATAAATATTGAAATATAGTAAGCAATATAATATAATGATATATAGTAAGTAATATAAGATTTTAATTAGAATTTAACAATTCTTACACAAAACAATAAATTAAGTTTCATGCTTATTCCATCAAAAAGGGAAAACATAATTATTTTTCTTGATTCTAAGTGACATGAGACTTGGTAAAAAAGGCAAAGGAGTTCCTTATGTTTGGATTCCTAAAAAGGGACCTTGTATGTTCAAAGGCATCAAGTGACACAGTGAAAGATCTTCCCTCAGGAGTTGATTTATTGACACTCTCTTACAACAACTTCTTAGCTTTAAGTAAACTAGTGGAAGATACAATGAGTGATTCCTCAGATGTAGTATGGATCACTAAATTAGATGAACGGTACATATGATGTATTTCATCTGAGAATAGAACTTAAATGGCTAAGTTAAATGGTATAAGGAACTCAAATGTAAACACATGCATGCCTGATTGAATAGACATAGTTTTTATAATCGACAACTATTACCAAACAAAAGGTTTTCCTAATCTTGTATGGACCATCAGGACATTTCTACCACCTCTATTTTTATCTATGTTTTCTTAAAAATTCAAGGAAGCTTTACACAACATATAATATATATACAATCAAACATTTATCTAATAGCTTTGTAATAGAAAATGAGACATAAATAATAAAGAAAGAGAGCTAATTCAGATATTACTAAAAACCATTGACCATTGAAGGCAAGTGGTGATTAATGTTTGATAAGGAGATTTGTTGTACATCGATTTGTTCCTTATTAGGCAGAATTTTGATATATTCCTCTGAGCGAAGCTCATTTCTGCCATAAAAAACAAGTTGCCATATTGACATTCTACTAGTCTAATATATGATTTCATTAAATATATTTTGAATAAATTGAAATATGTTTATGCTAAATAATTTGGTCTTTTAAGAATAAGAGTAAAAATATGTAGAATGGTTAAATTAGCTAGCATTATGCATTTTTATAAACTTTGATGATCAAATGATAAGGCATCGTTCAAAGTTAAAGTGATTTGAAATAAATTTTAAGATTGTGAGCCAGAAAAGATTGAAACATTCAAATAAATATGTATTTCCTTTGAAGTTTATTGTCTTATATTATAATCCTTCCCTATAACTAGCTTAGAACATTTCAAGACCTAATTGATATATGTTATTGTCATACATACTAGAAGTAATACATTATTTTTCTTCAAAATAAACTTTATAATCTTTACACATAGTTAGCTTATACTTAATAAATTATACTTTAATTGTTCTACTAAAAGCACAATGTCAATTGTAAAATGATCTTCTTTGCTTTCCTAATGCCAAATATTTTACCCTTGGCATTGTCTCCAAGTATAAAATAATATAATCAATATGTTTTGAGTGTCCAAATGAACTTGGGGTCCTTGATTATTAGTTTCTTTTTTTAACTCACATTTTAAAGATTTTCTTACCATTCTTTATTATAAGGAAGTAAATTTTTCTTATCAATATATTGCCACAAAAATGACATATCATGCTGTATGTTTAAAATGAATTTATTTTATGGAAGTAAATTCAAAAATTTTTTATGGAAGCACTCATTTAAATGTATGAAGTTGTGTATTTTCATGGGATGGTATATATATAAATATATGCTTTGATGCCTATGATAAGTGTGAGCAAGTGTGTGAATTATGCATTAATGATAATTGACTTTAACGCTTAGATTGGGAACTATACACAAATGTATATAATTTTTCTTTAGCCTAGCATATCAATGTCCAGATGAAGATATACTATGCTCACTTACTATTTTCAGGAATGACTTTTTAATGTGTATGTATTGATTATTTAAAAAATTTAGTCTTGGTGTCAAGCGCATTTCTATAAGTGCACTTGATCTTATATTTATTACTGGAATTATTTAAGCTACCATCATGCTTTCTAAATTTTGATTCCTTTATTAATTCATTCTTAATTTTCAGAGCATTTAGGTTTTCATTATCTATAATGGTATCACTTTTGGATGCTTTAATACTTTGTAGCTCACTTTCTTATATTTTCATTCTGATTCATATGTTCATCCATATGTTTTAAGTATCATTAAGTTTGGAAGCTAACTTTTTCCTTTTCATACTGATGTTTTCTAGACTCTAAATTAGTTCATCATAATTCACTTCAAAATTGATATCATAGTTAAAGCTTGAAAGTACCTTATTATCATTATTTTTATAAAGCATATATGAGCTACTTCTTTCCATTTTTCCCGTTTAAAGTCACTTAAGTCATCCTAAGTTGATTGTTTGAGGGTCCTTTTTTTATCTCTCTTCTCTTTTTTTTTCATGTTTTTCATTATCTTTAAGAAGGGGACATTATCAAGTGGTTGAGTTTCCTTCATTCAAACAAATAATAATATGAATTTTGCACCTTAAATCCCCTTGCCTTTGTTAAAGTCTTTTCTTTTGGAGAATTTCTTTCTTTTCAAATCTTCTTGAATTTCATAGAGATAAGGGTAATATCTTCGTCATTGCTGCTACTTAAAGATGTCTCATCTTCCTCATAAGATTCATCCTTTAAGGATTTAAATAGTAAATTCTTTTTTCTTGCAAGCGTTATTCCTTCATGTGTCATTTAAAGCCTCATTTCATATCTGAAGAGAGATATAATGAGCTCTTCTAATGATAGTACTCTTAAGTTCTTAGAGTTTTGTATAGCCTTCACTTTGGTTTCCTAAGTCTATAGAAGAGATATAAGCAACTTTTTCGTCATTTCAACATTACTATAGGTGTTTCCAAGGCCTTTAAAAATATTAATAGTATTAATAAATCTTGTATACATGCATGATAAACTTTCATCCTATTTTATTTGGAATATTTTATATTCATGAATTTTCAAGATTACTTTACTTTTTTAACATGATTAGTGCCTTGATAAGTGATTTCAATTATATGCCAAATCTAATTCTTATATAGTGCAGAATATAATACGTGAATGACTTTGCTCTTAAAAAAGATAAGTTGTTTATCTTGGGGTTTCCATTTTTCTTTACTTTGGAAGACTTTTTTTCCATCTATAACTTTCATAGGAGTGAAAGGGCCGTTTGACATTATTTCTCACAAATCAACACTTTTAGCCATTATGAAAAACTTCGTCTTAATTCTTCAATAAACATAGTCATTACCATCGTAGAAAAGGATTTTACTAATGTTTTGTCCCTTTTAGTTAGATGAGGATGATGATAAACCTAAGAATGCCATTTTTATCTTTAATCTACATTTTTTGAAATATTAACATAAGAGATACACTACTACCATGTTGGTACTTAATGACAC
Source organism: Erythroxylum echinodendron (assembly GCA_027575705.1). Classification (NCBI taxonomy): domain Eukaryota; kingdom Viridiplantae; phylum Streptophyta; class Magnoliopsida; order Malpighiales; family Erythroxylaceae; genus Erythroxylum; species Erythroxylum echinodendron. Next base: position 29,235,206 of record JANZXR010000003.1, read on the forward strand.
TCAAGAGGAGGTGAATAAGATATTGCTAAATTTAAACAATTAATTTTATCTAATAAATGCAGTTGAATAAATATAAATATATGATGAAATAAAGAAATATATTATTGTAAATCAATCACATGATTAAATAATAATTTAAAGAGTATAAGAAAGAAGAAAGGTAAACCAATTTATTTTATCTACTAAGTGTCTTCTTTCAATAAGGATAAAAGAATGCTTCTTATATTAATCTTGTTTCTCCATGAGTAAAGAGAAACTCTTCTAACAATCTTTCTTCAAAGTGAAGAGTAAGCTACTCATAAATGAATTTACAACTCAAAAGAACTTGTTTGACCAATTTGATGACCTAAAGGCTTACTCACTTTAAAATGAGATAATGAATGATCACAAAATATTAAAAAAAAACCATGGAAATGTGTTTGTAGAACATCCAAATGTTTTTACATATAAAAAATAATGAAGAACTGTATACTTTTATATTTTAGGGCTCAAAATAGTTAGTGGAACTAAGAACTAGCCATTGCTAATGACTAGTTATTGTTCATTGATTGATTATTATTGTACATTGGTTGACCAATGTGCATTAAATACATGTACTTTCTAGCTGTTAGAACATTCACTGACAAATGTTATATATTAGTCAACCAATGTATAATCATGGTGGAATATTGGTCAATTACGACAACATATTGGTCAACTAATGTATTAACTACATAGTCATGATACATATTTTTGATAATTTAACTTACATTAGTCAACCACTAACTTATATTAGTTGATTGATACACCCAAAATTACAAATCCAACAACTTTAAATACTCAAACTTAATATTCTAAATGCAAATATGATTGAAATACTATTTAAAATATTCTCCAAAGATTGTTTCAAGGTTGAAGAGGATTTTCTTTGAAATTTACATTTTAATACTCTTAATGCCTGAAAAGAATCATGCAATGCGTTAAAATGATGATATGTTTATGCATGACAAGCCTCTAAAGTACCAAGGAGACAAAGTATGAGGTACTATAAACATTAAATATTTATTTATAACCTTGTTATGCCAGGTTCTTACTTAATCTTAATTTTGTTCTTCACATGAATGAGTGTAACTCTAACTTTTATCCAGTGTTTTCATGAGATGTATCTTGATTTGTCTATAAACACTATTGCTTTTGTTAAACTAAGGGAGGTTCTAGTTGACGTACCAATATTATAATAAAATGAAGCTATAAACAAAAAACATATTGTATGAAGTTAACAAATAAAAGTTGCTTTTATTCTCTTCAATTTGCAACTGATGAAATAAAGATCAAAATAAGAACAAAATTAAAGAAGATCAAGGCTTGTCAAAATCATTTCACAATTTGTGTTATTATTTTTAAGCTCACTTTATTAATTTGATGATTTAAAAGACTCACCATGTATAATCATTCATCTTACTTCATTGCATAAGTCTTTACATTCATCAAGAGACATTAAAGTTTTTTATTGGGTTAATTACCAAAAAATCCAAACTTTCGTCAATTTTTCAATTATAGCTTGAACTTTTAAAAATAGAAATAAAATGCCCAAACTTTTAATTTTTTTAAATTCTAGGCAAAACTTTAGAAAGGGGCAATAAAATACTCAAACTTTCAATTTTCTTCAATTCTAGCTTGACATTATATGTTGTTCTCTCGATGCCCTCAACCATTTATTTTTTGTTTGTTCTTTTGACACTCCAAATTACTCTTGCATTACAACGTACTACACCACTAAGCTCTTTGTTTTTAGTTTGTTCTCCTGATGCCCTTAGTGTGAGGGCATTAGGGCTATATAATATGAAAATTAAAGGGCGAGGGTGCCAAGATAACAAACTGAAAACGATGGAAAAAATTGAAATCAAAATGTAAGGTCATCGAGACTGCTTAATCTGATTTAAGTCATTTTTAAACAACGACGTCATTTTAATTATGTAAACAACGTTGTTTCAATAATTTTTATTTGTTATGTTAATTTTGGTTGACGTGTATTAATAGCTAAGATTTCTGAAACAAGTGGCAAGCCCCGTCAGCAAACTTGTTAGAAACACTAATATCGGGCTAAAATTGAAAAAAATTAAAAGTTTGAGCATTTTACTATTGTTTTTTGAAGTTTGAGCTAGAATTGAAAAAATTTGAAAGTTTAAGTATTTTATTGCAACTTTTTAAAGTTTAGGCTATAATTAAAAAATTGACGAAAGTTTAGGCTTTTTTTGTATAATTAACCCTTTTATTTTAATATAAATGCCTTTTAATTAATCTTTGGAGAATATTTTGGAAAGTTCTTTGGTCATATTGATATTAAACAAATTGGTTTTGAACATTTTATGTAACATCCCGTTTCCAGATAACGGGTTGAATTATGGAAACGGGTATACGTGAGAGCAATCGGAGAAATTTGGAAAACACATCTCAAGCTCATGCATTTGTGAACAGTGATTTTTGCACATGAA
>JANZXR010000003.1:29241196-29270162 GCA_027575705.1 Erythroxylum echinodendron
TATCCTCTTGATGAGTTTCGAATGACTTAACTTTTCACTTCCAGTCTCAACAACACATATATCGGATCATATCACTATGAATCATATCACACTATATGGATCTGATAATGATAAAACAATTCACACTTCCAAAGTCCTATTCTCGTTATATAATTACATGGATCACTTATTATCAACTTGTTTTCCCTTATTTACTCCTGTATCTACTCCTATAACTCCAACTAATTACTTCAATGGGATCCACCAAAAATTTATTTGTTTTCCAAAAATCACTGTATTCGGATTCCATATTCATGTCGCTCACTAACGGTATCCCAATTTTGTTCTAGCTTATAATCATTCCTTTAAGCCCTCTCCATTACATTGTATGGTGAATGACCCCTTTTTATTGTCTAATGATATCACTAGGATAACGACTATAATACCCATAGTCAGTTTGCACTACACATTATTCTCATATTCTGATGAACTCCAGAATACAAGCTTTACAATTGTTTCATTATTCAAGACTATTTGCAACTCAAACGTGTAATTCCTCGATTTTACATTCTTTTCCATGAATTACTCTGGTTCGAGTCCAGCGGGAGTGGGGTGTTACATTGAAGGTTTAAGATGATAAACAGTTATGGGCGTTGTATCACGTAACTTTGTTCGCTTCTATTATTTAGAGATCAGTTCGTATGGGCCACCATCATATGCTTTAAAGAAGAAACGTGAAGTCTAGAAAAATAAATCTTTTAACAGGGCCAACGATTACAAACTTTAACTAAAATGTTTCAAGCAAACTTTGACCATTCAACCTTTACTACGTGGGTCTGTTTTTGAAAACCTTTGTTACTACACATCTTTTTATGGGACTCATATGTTGACTTAGTTATTGCTTTGCATTTGTTTTTGTTTTTTATTGTTCCATCGTATATGTTAGAGGAAACAAAACAAATTGAATATCATGAGACCATCTTTTGTAAACTCTAGAAACTGCTTTAATGTAAGCTTTATATGTAAAGCATAAGCATCATTTTTGGAACAATCATTCCAATCACTTATTACGTGGGGTAAAGAATATATAGTATATTTTGGATTGAAAGTGGTCCATCTTTACATTAAACTAACATTTTGATTTCAATTTCAATTAGTTAAATTTTATTAAATTACATTATTTAAATTATTGTTTGATTTTAAATTCATATATATACACACACACATATATATATATATATAATTTTATTTTATGCAAATATATGATATTGATTCATTATTAAAGAATTGTAAAGGACTATGTAAAACCTTTATTTTTCATAGTTTTGCATAAAATGAGGTGCTATGTGATCAATATAATTTTAATTAGTTGAAGATTAGCCACAACATCTTTGATTAATTAAAAATATATATTATATGTTATGGATCACTTCTAGTAAAATGACACAAATTATAATTGATCATATTTAAATATAACAAATTTATCCCACATGAAGATTTATTATATTTGCATGATTAATTAGGATGGAATAGAAAATTGTCTTTTTCTTAATTTATCCACAGGTATTAAGAAAAAGAATATAATTTGATAGTTTCATCATAAACAGTATGTATGAATCTTTTAATCAAAGCTTAACCCACAGGTAGTTTTAATTGTTATATGATTCACATATGAAATATGATTGCATGTCTTAACATTGATAAAACATGATATATGTTTCTTTGCTTCAACAAATTTAGTGACATTAACATGTAATTTAAATTTTGTGTAGTTATTCAACCTGTGAATTTTTCTAATATTCAAAGTGATATTCCCGAATTAAATGGTGATAATGATAAAATATGGAAAGAGGGGATTCTCCTCCAATTAGGGTGTATGGACATTGATTATGCTATCCGAAAAGATGAACTACCTGTACCTACTGAAACTAGCACTCAGGCTCAAATTGCTCTTTATGAATGTTGGGAGCAATCTAATCGCCTCAGCATGATGTGTACATCAAGACTAAAATTCATCTCAGTATTCATGGTTCTATTAGAGAGTATGATCATGTTAGGGATCTATTTAAGACTATTGATAAACAATTTGAGTCTTCAGATAAGGCCCTAGCTAGCACCTTAATGAATAAGTTATCCTCATTGAAGCTCACAAGTGTTAGAGGTGTGCTTGAGCACATCATGTGAATAAGGGGCATTTTGGCTCAATTGAGATCTCTTAAGGTTGAAATGTTCGAGTCTTTCCTTGTGCATTACATACTTAATTCTCTTCCACCTTACAACACACATAAGGATAAATGGTCTATCAATGAACTTATGACCATATGTGTTCAAGAGGAAGGGAGGTTAATAACGGAATTGGGTGAAAGTGCACATATGGCTACAAAAGAAAGGAATAGAGGGCAAGCCAAACAAAAAGTAAAGGGTAAAATACCAGTCCATACTAAGATCAAAAAGGATTTCAATCCCAAGTGTCGCTTCTGCAAAAAGAAAGGGCACATAAAGAAAGATTATGCCAAATTTAAGGTTTGGCTTATAAAGAAAAGTATTTCAATCTCACTTGTTTGTTATGAATCTAATATGGTTGATGTTTGTCATATCACTTGGTGGATTGATTCTGGTTCTACAATCTATATTTCAAATACCTTGCAGGGTTTTCTAAACTACAGGAAGTCAGTAGGCGATGAACAATGCATCTATTCATGCAACAAGATGCGTTCACATGTGCAAGCTATTGGGAAATACAAATTAGTTTTAAATTCTGGTTTTGTTTTGAATTTGAAAAGAACATTTTATATTCCAAGTTTCTCAAGAAATTTGATTTCAATTTCAAGACTTGTACCTATTAGATATTCTTTTAACTTTTCAAGTACATCATTTAGTTTGTATCACGAATTTAATCTTATTGGGAATGATACAATGATTGATGGTCTTTTCTGAATTAATTTGTAAGAAAATTTTTTCACAATACAATGAAAAACACCACAACTAAATGGTGTGTCAGAGCGTATGAACAAAACACTAGTGGAGAAACTTCATTGTATGTTGTCTAATGCTGGGTTAGGCAAAAAATTTTGGGCTAGTGCTATGATATACGCTCAACATCTCGTCAATCGCTTGCCATCATCTACTATAGGTGGAAAGACTCCTTTAGAAGTATGGTCTGGGAAACCTACAACAAATTATGATTCTTTGCGTATTTTTTGTTCCAACGCATATTATCATGTGAATGAATCAAAGTTGGATCCACGAGCAAAGAAGGATCTATTTATGGGTTTCAATGCTGGAGTTAAGGGATACCGTTTGTGGTTTCTAGAGTCAAAGCAGACAATTATCAATGGAGATGTTACCTTTGATGAATCTACCATGTTGAATAAGGTAACTCCAGAAGGGGCTGATGGTACTTTTGCTAGTACTGTGCCCTAGGCCAATGGTCATTTGTGACTTTTGTACTGACATTCTGATTTATTATTTATATATTATGAGGTATTGATTTATATATACAATTATATTGTTTATGTAATGTGATTTACATTCTATGAATAGTATTAGGCTTATGTCATTAAATACGTGACTTGATAGTAAAACTATAAGTACTATAATAATATTCTAGACTGTCCCCGGTCGATCATTATTAGTGGAACAATAATGAACTAAGGCTAGTGTGTGTTCTGATTGATGATCACGTTTTACTGATCATGGATATGAGTTATCAAATTAGATACATTGATACATGTTAGAGAACATATATTGGACCGACCTACAGAACTACATGGTTTCATGTCTTTAGTGATTTTCAATATGATTAGACTTTAGTCCTTTGACCTGAATTCATCATGGTTCCCTACATGAGGAATTCAGTGTTTTGATATTAGACTAAGTTATCTTTAACTGAATAACAAGTAGTCTTATATTGGACATTAAATGAACCATGTGGAGGGATGTGAATGACATAGATGGGATTTGTACCTCTTCTAAATGGGAGACATATCATTTAGGTTTCTTGATAAGTATGATTGAAGAAATGCATGGTCGTGCTCAAATGAATTGATGAGGAGTCGTTAATTTCATTTGTTATAGTCAGTCAACTTGGGAATCAAGAAACTATGATTAATTAAAGGTTGACATGTACCACATCTTATGATGAATCTTGATATTGTGTTACAAAGGGACTGAGTTTGTAACTATGGTTACAGGTTAAATAGGATTACCGATCCTCATTTGATTTGGGCAGTCATAATATCTTGCTAGATGTCGCTTACGACTTATGAGCCTTGAAGTGTGATCAAGCCCATTGCCAACATCAAATGAGCCTACAGGGTCGTACACAAAGCGTGATGTAATTTGGGCTTCTTCTTCTGGCCTTAATTTATTAGGCACTAAATAAATATATGTAGATATATTTATTAGGTTAGATTGAATTAAGTTGTTAGGCTTTTATTATATGAGATATAATATAGGCCGAAACTTATTAGGCTTCCATAATCCTAATAGGTTTAGGATTATGATATTGTTATTCCTAATAGGAATGGGGGTTTAGGTTTCTCTATAACTGGAGAACTTATGTCTCATTAGAAGACATACAAAAATCCTTAGCCACTTACACCTAGCCATTCATTCTTTTTCCCGTGAGAAAAACTGTGCGGCTTTCAAAAAGTGTTTTAGAACGTGCTAGCACACATTAGCCACTACCTGGATTGTTCATCCTCGCGTGGATACCGGTAGAGGACGTTCGCGAGTTATAGCATCAACATATCTTAAAGAATCCTAATCCGCGCATATCAAGAGGTAATTTCAGTTACACTTCTTGTTGTGTAGTTTTTCGGTTAATCAAGGTATAACACACAAAGTCCTATGGTCCATTCTGCTGTATATTGTAAATTCCCAGCCATAGTTGCTCCAACAGCGGTATCAGAGCAAGGTTTTGCGCTTCTGTATAGTCGAAAATATGCATGTTTTGATGACATGCAGTTTCGAATTTGAATGCATAATGGGAATGTGATTTATGTACTAATGTGAATATATGACAAGAGAGAAGTTTTGACCATGGAAGTTGATTACATCAAGATTTGTTTCAGCCAAAGGAAGAGTTTGGCCATGGAGATGTTTCAATCATATTTATCTCGTTCAAAAGTGTTTCGGCCAAGACATATGTTGATTTCCAGAACTTCCTTCAAAGTTGGCATCCATGGCTATGCTCGAGGATGCCTAGGTGATGGCTAGTAGGGTTTCTACCATATAGAACATGGATTCGGAATAGGAAACCATAAGTATCCATGTTTGACAAGGATACTAAAAGTGGAAGAAGAAGAGTCCATATGTGATATGGATTCGGGAAAGGAAAAGCTTCCTTGTTAGATAAGGATTCTAAAAGACTCTAAGAATGGAAACCACAAAGGTATCCATATCCAATATTGATTCGGGAATTTAAGAACTTGCTTATTAATAAACCATGGATACCATTCTTTTAGGTCTGGTGGGTGGCTTCTCCTTGACCCTCGCCCCGCTAACCGGCTAAAGGGACCGCCATCTATGATGCTTGATTCTTTGTTATATTATCTGTGGCTTTACATATGCTTTATTTATATTATTTGACTATTTATATGCATGTGTAAATTATTATTCTATGCTTCTAATTTATATACTCAAATATGTTGTAGTATAGGATTAGAACTAGCATAGGAAAAACACCCTTACTAATAAGATTAGTAGCTTTCATAATGCACTAAAAATGACCCTCATGACAATATTAAGTTTATATGCCTTCTATAAAACTTTACCGATGTTTATCTCTAACTTATCCTTATGTGGGTTTGCCAAAGCAAAGCATATGAGAATCATCTAGGGAAGACATTTGAATAATGGTGCTATTCATAGGTAAAGTATGGTTAGACTTAACTAAACTATCAAAACGGTTTTGGTGCATAAGATTGGGCTTTACATACATGCAGTACATAAGATATAATTTAACATAAACCCATCAAGAGTTACATGTGATGCAATTGAAAAGAGTTTTCTACCTAAATAACTAAGTCTTGAGTGTTAAGCCAAAGATTTCTTAGGACTTAGTGAAATATAGATCTTGTTTCTTCCCATTTTTAAATAGAGGGTTATTAAATTGAGCGGGAACTTATATCTCCTAATAATAAGAATGTTAACACTTTTTGCATAATATTGTAGATTATGGCATCCACTCCATCCAATAACCTATCCATAGGATTTATCCTAGAGAAAGAAAAGCTTAATGGAACAAACTTCCTAGACTGGTATAGGAACTTGAGAATTGTTCTTAACCAAGAAAGAGACCTTTACGTCTTAGAAGAACCCATCCCTGAGGAACCGCCAGCAAATGCACCTAAAGCTCAAAAGGATGTTTACATGAAGCATATTAATAACTCTACGAATGTGTTATGCCTTATGTTAGGTGCCATGATTTCTGACTTTCAGAAGGATTTAGAGGAAATGGAAGCCTATAACATGCTTGCTCAACTAAAATCTATGTTTCAAGAGCAAGCACTCCAAGAGAGGTTTAGAACCACTAAGGAATTGAATTCATGCAAGATGACTCCTGGCATATATGTGAGTGCTCATGTTCTCAAGATAAAGAGTTATATTCATCATCTTGAGAAATTAGGTGACCTGTTAGTCAAGAATTGGAAACTAATCTTATTCTAGCATCTTTGACTGATGAATATGATCAGTTCATTCTTAACTACAATATGCATAACATGGAGAAGTCCATTGATGAATTGCATGGGATGCTCAAGACTGCTAAAGAAAATTTGAAAGGAAAGGATAAAACCATCAATGAAGTTCTTGTGGTTCAAAAGGGAAAGGGCTTCAAGAAGAAGGGCATAGGCAAGGGTAAAGCTAAAGTACCCAAGTCCAATCCTAAGCCTAAAGCTAAGACTAAGGCACCCAAACAGGGAGTTTACTTTCATTTCAATGAACCTGGTCATTGGAAAAGGAATAGCAAACTCTATTTGGAAGAGTTGAAAGCGAAGAATAATAATGTGACTACTTCTTTAGGTATGTTTGTTATAGAAGTCAATTTTACTCCTTCTGCATCATGGGTATTGGATACTGGAGGTGTAGCTCACATTTGTACTAATATTCAAAATTAAGAAGGATTAAAAGATTGATTGCTGGTGAGAACGACCTACGCGTAGGAAGTGGAGCAAGAGTTGCTACTTTATTCGTGGGGACCTATGGTCTTAGTTTACCTACTGGACTCATTTTAATGCTTAGGAATTGTTATTATTACCTACTATAAGTAGCAATATTATTTCTTTTGCTTGTTTAGAGAATGATGGATTTATATTTTCTATTGAGAATAAAAGTACTTCCATTTATAAAAATGACATTTTATATAACATAGCATCTTAATTAAATGGCATCTATACTCTAGACACTGAGCCTCTTACAAATGAGTCCATATATAATATAAATACCAAGAAGTTTAAATCTAATGATTTGAACCCAACCTATCTTTGGCATTGTCACTTAGGCTATGTAAATGAGAAACGCATCTCAAAAATGCATCAAGATGGATTCATTGATTCTTTTGAATCTTTTAAGACATGTAATTTTTGTTTACTGGGTGAGATGACAAAGGCACCCTTTACAGGTAAAAGGGAAAGGGCCAATGAGCTATTAGGCCTTATATATACTGATGTATGTGGTCCTTTTAGCATATCAGCTGGAGAAGATTATTTGTATTTCATTACTTTTTCAAATGAATTCAGTAGATATGGCTATGTCTATCTAATGAAGCACAAATCTGAATCTTTTGAAAAGTTCAAAGAGTATAAGAATGAAGTACAAAATCAGCTTGGCAAGACAATTAAAATCCTTTGATATGATCGAGGAGGTGAATACTTAGGCCAAGAGTTTGATGACCATCTTAAGGATTGTGGAATAATTTCACAATTGATTCCTCCAGGAACACCTCAATGGAATGGTGTTTTTGAAAGGAGAAATCGAACTCTATTAGATATGGTTCGATCAATGAAGAGTCAAACTAATCTTACAAAGTCTTTCTTGGGTTATGCTTTAGAAATTGTAGCATTCATACTCAACCGTATTCCTTTAAAGCCTGTAAAAAAGACACCTTATGAGTTATGGACTGGGAAACATCCTATTCTATCTTTGCGATTTGAGGTTGTGAGGCTTACGTGAAGTGTCATACTATCGATAAGTTGGCACCTAAATTGAAAATTGTTTATCTGTGGGGTATCTTAAGGAAACTAAAAGATATTACTTTTACATCCCATATGAGAACAAAGTATTTATTGCTCAAAATGGTCTTTTCTTAGAAAAAGAATTTATTTCTAAAGGAAACAATGGGAGTAAAGTACAACTTGAAGAAATTCAAGTTTCACAAAATGAAATTAAGCCTAAGAAGGAGATTGGAACAAGCTCACAAGCTATTGATGAGCAACCTTCAACAACACAAAGCCTACGTAAATCTAATAGGATTCGTCATGAGCCCGAGAGATATGGATTTCTCATTACTGATGATGATAATGTGATGCTCATTGATCATAATGAGCCCACAACCTATTAAGAACCTATGGAAAGTCCTGAATCTGGTAAATGGTTAGAGGCTATGAAAGCAGAGATGCAATCTATATATGACAGGCAATTTTGGACTTTGATTGATCTGTCTGATGGCTTGAAGACCATTGGATGTAAGTTAGTTTTCAAAAAGAAACTCGACATAGAGGGAAATGTGCACACTTATACAGCAAGACTTGTTACTAAAGGTTAGCGATAAGTTTACGGAATTGATTATGATGAAACATTTTCTCCAATAGTCATGATGAAATCCATTAGAATTCTTATTACCATAGCTGCATACTATGATTATGAGATATGGCAAATGGATGTTAAAACAGATTTCCTTAATGGAAACTTACTCGAGGATGTATATATGATACAGCCTGAGGGTTTTGTCCTTCCTAATAATTCCAAAAAGGTGTGTAAGCTTCAAAGATCCATTTATGGATTGAAGCAAGCATCGAGAAGCTAGAATCTTCGTTTTGATAAAGTTATCAAAAAGTTTGGATTCATCAAGAATAAAGATGAACCTTATGTTTAAAAAAGGGTTAGTAGGAGTGATGTTGTCTTCTGAGCTTTCTATGTTGATGACATATTGCTCATTAGAAAATATATTCTGACCTTACAGAGTGTCAAGGTTTGGTTAAGGAAATGTTTTTCAATGAAAGACTTAGGTGAGGCTGCTTATGTTTTAGGCATTAAGATCTATAGAGATATATCAAGAAAGTTTATAGGCCTAAGTCAAAGTACACACATAGATAAGAAACTGAAGAAGTCAAAGTACATATATAGATGAGATACTGAAGATGTTCAGTATGTAAGATTCCAAGAGAGGTTTCTTACCTATGTCATATGGAATCAAGCTTTTTAAGAAGAACTGTCCTACTTCAGGTAAAGAGCTTGGGCTCATGAGTAAGATTCTATATGCATTTACAATTGGATCTATCATATATGTCATGTTATGCATTCGACTAGATGTCTCATATGCTTTGAGCATAACAAGCAGATACCAGTCTAGTTATGGTAAGAGTCAGTGGATAACAGTTAAGAATATCCTTAAGTACTTAAGAAGAATTAAAGATATGCTCTTAAGGATATGTTCCTAGTATATGGAGGACTTGAAGGAGAGGTACTTATAAATGGTTACACTGATGCTTGTTTTCCGTCTAACATAGATGATTTTAGATCGCCATCAGGTTTTGTGTTCTGTTTGAATGGAGGTCCAGTGAGTTGGAAGTATTCAAAGTAAGACACTGTTGCTAATTCTACAACTAAATCTAAGTACATTGCTTCCTCGGAAGCCACTAAGGAAGCTGTATGGATCAGGAAGTTCATCACTGAGCTTGTAGTTATTCCTAGTATTTTAAGTCCTATAAACCTTTATTATGATAATAATGGGAGTATAGCAAAAGCTACGGAACCAAACTCACATCAAAGATCCAAACACATACTTAGACGTTTCCATCTGATTAGAGATATCATTGGGAGGGGAGACATGAAGATATGCAAAGTGGGTACAAATGATAGCATTGTCGATCCACTTACCAAGCCTCTTCCACAGCCTCAAAATGAGAGTCATTCAAGGTCCATGGGTATTAGATATTTGAACGATTGGGCCTAATGCAAGTGGGAGGTTGCTAGTAGTGTGCCCTAGGCTAATGATCATATGTGACTTTTTTACTAACATTCTGATTTATTATTTATATATTATGAGGTATTCTTTTATATATGCATTTATATTGTTTATATAATGTGATTTACATTCCATGAATAGTATTAAGCTTATGTCATCAAGTAAGTAACTTGATAGTAAAACCATAAGCATTATAATACTATTTCAAACTGTTCCTGGTCGATCATTATTAGTGGAACAATAATGAATTAAGGCTAGTGTGTGTTTTGATTTATGATCACGTTTTACTGATCATGGATATAGGTTATCAAATCAGATACATTGATATATGTTAGAGAACATATATTGAACTGACCCACAAAGAGAACACTACATGGTTTCATTTCATCAGTGATTCTCAATATGGTTTCACTTTAGTCCTTTGACCTGAAGTCATCATAGTTCCTTACATGAGGAATTCAATATTTTGACATTAGACTAAGTTATCTTTAACCGGATAACAAGTATTCTTATGTTGGACTTTAAATGAACCATGCAGAGGGATGTGAATAACGTAGATGAGATTTGTACCTCTCTTAAATGAGAGAGATATCATTTGGCCTTTTGACAAGTATGATTGAAGAAATGCATCGCTGTGCTCAAATGAATTGATGAGTAGTGATCAATGTCATTTATTATAGTCAATCAACTTAGGAATCAAGAAACTATGATTAATCAAAGGTTGACATGTTCTATGTCTTATGATTAATCATGATATCGTATTACGAAGGGACTAAGTTTGTAACTATGGTTACAAGTTAAATCATATTACTGATCCTCATTTGATTTGGGTAGTCATAATATCTTGCTAGAGGCCGCTTATGACCTTATGGGCCTTGGAATATGATCAAGCTCATTGCCAACATCAAATGAGCCTACAGGGTCACACACAAAGAGTGATGTGATTTGGGCTTATTCTCTTGGGCCTAATTTATTAGGCACTGAAGAAATATGTGTGGATATATTTATTGGGTTAGATTGAATTAAATTATTGGGCTTTCATTATATGAGATATAATATGAGCCGAAACTTATTGGGCTTCTATCATCCTAATGGGTTTAGGACTATGATATTTTTATTCCTAATAGGAATAGGGATTAGGGTTTCTCTATAAATAGAGAACTTATATCTCATTAGAAGACATACAAAAAACCCTAGCCACCTACACCTAGTCATTCATTCTTTTTCATGAGAGAAAAATTGTGCGGCGTTCAAAAAATGTTTTAGAACATGTAAGCACACATTAACCACTACCCGGATTGTTCATCCTCACGTGGATACTAGTAGAGGACATTCACGAGTTGCAGCGTCAACATATCTGAAAAGAATCCTAATCCTCACACGTCAAGAGTTAATTTCGGTTACACTTCTTGTTATATAGTTTTTCAGTTAATCAAGACACATGACACGAAGTCCTATGGTCTATTCCGTTGTGTATTGTGAATTCCCGAGCCATAAGCGCTCCAACAACTTCGCAGTAGGTGGAGAGCATGCTAAAACAAGTGGAGTTTGAACAGATAGTGGTGATCCCAGCAAAAAGCACTACTAGTGATTCTCCCATGGCAGGAGAAAAGTCAAAAAAGGAAGAGGTTTTGACCCAGGAACATCTGCAACAATCAGAGTCAATTGTCGCTAGAAGAACGAGACGAGAAATTCAAAAACCTGCTCATTTTACTTACATGCTAGCTTATGCACTTCCAGTTGTTGATGATGTTCCATCTACCTTCCTAGAAGCAATCTGAAGTTCAAAAAGTGGCAAATGGGTAGGTGCAATGGAAGAGGAAATGCAATCTCTTGAGAAGAACAAGATATGGAAGCTGACAGAACGACCTAAGGGAAAGAAGGCAATTGGATGCAAATGGGTATTTGCAAAGAAATAAGGAATTTCTAGCAAAGATAATATTCGTTATAAGGCAAGATTGGTGGTCAAAGGCTACGCTCAGAAGGAAAGAATTGATTATAATGAGGTATTTTCTCCAGTTGTTAAACATTCTTTCATTAGAATTTTGTTGGCCTGGGTAGTGCAGTTGAATTTGGAGCTAGCTCAATTTAATGTGAATACCACATTCTTACATGGTGACTTGAAGGAGGAAGTCTATATGTCTCAGCTAGATGGATATAAGGTTGCTGGTAAAGAAAATTGGGTTTGCAAACTAAATAAATCATTGTATGGACTGAAGCATTCTCCAAGGTAGTGCTACAAACAATTTGACAAGTTTATGAAGGGTCAGAAATACATAAGTAGTAAATACGATCATTGTGTATATTTGCACAAACTTCAAGATGGGTCCTACATCTACTTACTCTTATATGTTGATGATATGCTGATTGCGACAAAGAGCCAAAATGAAATTGACATATTGAAGGCTCAGTTGAGTAAAGAGTTCGAGATGAATGATTTGGGGGAAGCCAAGAAGATTCTCGGCATGGAGATAAGCAGGGATAGAGAAAGAGGTAAGCTTTGGTTGTCACAAAAGCAATATTTGAAAAACGTATTATAACGTCTTGGCATACTTGAAGATACAAAACCTATAAGTACCCCAGTTACTCCTTATTTGAAACTAAGTAGCTAGTTATCTCCAAAGTCAGATGTAAAGCGAGAATACATGGCAAAAGTCCCATATGCTAATACAGTTGGAAGCTTGATATATGCAATGGTGTGTATAAGACCAGATATTTCACAAGCTGTTAGTGTTGTAAGCAGGTACATGCATGATCCGAGTAAGGTTTATTAGCAAGCTGTGACATGGATTCTACGGTATATCCAAAATACTGTAGATGTTGGTTTAGCATTTGAGCAAGATGAATTACTTGGTCAACGCGTAGTTGGATAATGCAATTTTGACTATGCAAGTGATTTAAATAAGCGACGGTCTACAAGTGGCTATTTGTTCACTTTAGCGAAGGCGCTAGTTAATTAGAAGTCTACTTTGCAGTTAACGGTGGCTTTGTTTACAATAGAGGCAGAGTATATGGCTATTACAGAAGCTGTGAAAGAGGTAATTTGGCTTCATGGGTTGCTTAAAGACTTGGGAGTTGGTCAGAAACAACTTAAGATATATTCTGACAGTTGGAGTGCTATTCATTTAGCAAAGAATCAAGTCTTTCATTTAAGGAAGAAGCACATTAATGTTTGCTATCACTTTGTGTGGGAAATTCTAGAAGAAGAGGAGATACTTATTTAGAAGATTTGAATTACAGAGAATCCCGCAGATATACTGACCAAGGTGGTTACAAGAGCTAAGTTTGAATATTGTTTAGACTTGGTTAATATCCTGCATATCTGAGTTGGTGCCTGAAGGCACCAATTTTGGAAGCACCGCGAAGACTGTTTTTATTATTTGTTTGATTGAAAAGATTTATATTTAGTGGTATAAGAAATTGTGCCAAGGTGGAGATTTGTTACTATTTGGCATTTTTTCTATCCCACATCGTGAGTGTATGGGTTTGGGGGGAAGGTTGGTAGTTATAAAAGAAACTCCCGCTCTCCCACGCATCATCTCATAAATTTACTCTTCTTCCACATAAAAAAAGGGCTGCTTAAGTGGTGCCCCGGAGACGTAGGCATATTTGGCTGAACTCCATTATCAAATTTTTGGGTGTGTTCTTTCCTTATCGCTTTTATTATTCTGCATATATTGTCTTGTTTCTTTTCAAATTGTAGTATAATATTCAATATCATTTGTTGGGTATATTTGTAATGTTGTATTCAATTTATTTGGGTGTATTTATTATTCGTATGTGTACACGGGTTAGGTTATGATAAATACACCGTGCATGTAATTTCTGTCTAGGAGGTCGAGTTTTAAATGGAACCGTTTGTGACCCCTCTGCCCTTTTCTGGAATTTTACATAAAATAGTAATACTGTCTAGAAGGTCATTATAATCTTTCCTGGGTATTACCGAATTGGTTCACTTCACTAGTTGTTTTTCTTAAAGAGAAAAATTACCCGATTTTCTCAACATTGTAGTGTAGTCCACAATCTATAATTTTCGGTTAGCTGGGAAGTGTGTAGAACAAAACCATTATGGCGATGAGCTGAAACTGACGAGGAAAAATAAAAGATATCAACTGGAAAGCGAGAATACCGTGCTGTAAACTTAATAAATTACATCAACAAGAAATACTTCAATTCTCTTGACGCAGAAATGAACAAAACAAATCTAGTCTCTATCATTAATTCCTTTTTAATGTTTTGACCTTGTAATAACTATGCAGGAGCTCTTGTATGTACTACTAATCAGGAATTACGTTTGTAGCACATATAATCACGTAACAAGTAAAACACTACAAGTTAATCCTTCCTAAATGTGTTATTAGATTAATTATTATTTGAAGTGAAGTTTTATTTCTATGTTAAACAAGATATTTTTGAATCCTTTTCCATTTAAATAATAATAATAATAATAGTTTATAACAAAACTAGCACATGAATTGGATTTAATTAAAAATTAATTTGAAAATTTGAAAATTTTTAAACGTATATTCAATTAGACTAATAAAATCAATCATATTTTCAAATCTAACTCTACTTTTTATAAATATTTGAAACTTACGTTCAGTTTCTACATTTAGAGTTTAATTTTTTAATAACTATAAAATATAAATAAATTGTTATAAATTAAATGTAATTTTGAAAATTTTTAGTTTTAGCCCGGTTGATTGTTAGTTGATCAATTAAAAAATAGCTGATTGAATAAATTTAATTGATTGACTAATAATTAGCTAATTTTAGTATTTGAGAATCAGGTGATTGTTTTGACTGATTGAACCTCAAGAGTTGATTTTTAAAAAGCTCGGGAGAAGTCACGTTTCGTGTTATCAGCTGAATTGGTTATTTGAAAATAACGATTGTGCCCTCGGAACAATTAACTCTCTTCGTTCTCATTTGTCTAGGTAACGTTCAAGCTTTTCTGTATTTAAATGGAGGGTTAAAGTTAGCTTAAGCTAGGACCATTTTTTCTGAAAAATCCAGGAAGTCAACAGACCCCAATAACAATTATTAACAACCGAGGCTCTGGCTTGGCGATGAACCCATGTCCAGCTTAGCTACCAGCTTGACCCATGTGCACCGGAGTTCTAGTTTTTGCATTTTCTATAGAGAGAGAGAAAAAAAAGCAGAGGTGGTTTCATTAATGGTTCTCTGGTGAGAGTGAAAGCGGCCCAGTATAGCAAGCAGAGACCTGGCAGTTGGGCATTGCCTGTGTGAATCAATGATTGAAGGTCGAGTGCCCTCATCTTCAGCTGACTCTTGGAAGCAACCTTGAGGAGAAAATTGCTCGTGCGGGAAAAAGCGAGAGGTTTAATGAAAAAACTACCTCATCATTTCCAGAAACAAGTTGCCCGTCTTCTATTCAGCACTGGCCTTGACTGGATAAAGTAATACAATGTGGATGGGTAAACTTTAGGTGCAATTGTGGCTGATAAGAAGATTGCTTTGGAGATTGATGGACCAACCCATTTCCCAAGGACTGCTGGTTGGTATCATTAATTTGTTTCAGCATCTCCTGTATGATGATGCCTGATTGAATTCAAACAACCATTCATATTTATTCCCATTTAGTTGTCATCATTTTCTTCTTCTTATTATTATTTTATATTTTATATTTTTATTAGAATTATAAATTTATTTTTTAGAATTAAATATCTAATATTTAAAATTTTATAGGAATATTCATCGAAATATTAAAATATATAATATTTATATCCTTATAATTTTTTTAAAATCATATCTTCATAAGTTATTTTACACATAAACAGTTAATACTAAATAGTTAAGTTTACCAAACATCTTTAAAGAACAGTTAATACAATCTACCGATCAAATCAGCTAATAGAACCAGTTATTGACTAACAGCTAAATATAATTAGTCGATTATCAAACAGGGCCTTAAGTTTTGAAATTCGACTATGTGATTATTAAACTCAATTTTTAATTTTTTTTACGTTAACTTATGGGATCAAATAGACTGGGGGTGCTTTCTATATAATACATTTTAAAAGATTAAAGAATGTACGGAGTCTTCTTTCTTGCGTGCGAGATTGGGACAAACCTATTCAATCTTGCTGCGAGAATTGGGCGTTATTTTTATATTTGAGGATCGATATTGCAAGAAACCCAACTGAAACTTATTTTATTTGTTCAAATTTTGAATATTTGTTTGCGTGACTTGATCTCATTCCAGCAGCATATGCATGCCTGATAATTTTTTATTAGAGTTCAGAGCAACTGTCGCTGAAATTACACAGATGTTGCATACATAGAGCCGACCACACGTTTCTTAAATCTGTTGGCGCGATGCAAGTGGCGCAAGTTATATATTGCATTATTGCATCGCGGTCTAGTTTATTAAGTTCCCGCGTAACCGTTATCCCGAAACGAAGAAAAAATCTTTTGAATATCTTTACCTGATGGTCCAATGTCTAAATGTTACGAAATGCTTATTGCATTATTAGTTACTTTAATCATGAAGCCAGTGATTATGTATTTCACATTATGATCATGAATACCAACTCTAAAGGTGGAATATTGGGTTTGGAAACTTAGGTCTTGCGCAGCTCAATTGTGGAAACTACTGTCAAATTTTCAGGAAATTCGTAGAATTTCAATTTGTTATTTCGACTTTGTTATAACATATACCTTTTGCAGGTAAGTGAAGCTAAAAAAAGTTCAATTATTTTAATATGTGCTGGGAATCATTTTCTCCTCAAATTTCAGTTCACAAAAACTTGTAAACATAGTTTCCTTGAGAATAATGTCTTTAAGGGGCGTTTTCTAATTGCAATTCTGAAAAATTAACCAACGATAACGAAAGCTACATAGTTTTTTTTGGCAAGTTATTAAGTTACCTACTTTTGGACCCTATAATTGGTTCGAAACAATCCCAAAGTGGAAGTTTGAAAACTACTTCTTAAGTCAACATAATATGAGTGAGTAAAAGATATGAATTTGGGTTGGTGTACGTTGAAATGGTCCTGCTCCATCAAGGGTGCCTTCAACTTGATTTTCCTCGTCTTTCTGATCGATCACTAGGGTTACCGCCTACCTCAAGTTTGTTTCATTAACCTTTTCATGTCAACTCTAGACGTTCAAGTTTACCCACTTTTTTTTCCATAAAAGAAAGTGTTATTTCCATAAAATTGCTTCTCAAAAGTCAAGACCATGGACATAAAATGAGAGAGTTTTGCGTGCGGTCGGAGCCCAAATTTTTGAGTTCTTGACTATGAATAACCCCTTGAAACCAAACGGTCAGTTCCAAAGAGAAATATGTACGTTACGTGGAATGATGCGTACGTCCTCAGGTTGAGCCGAAGGTGTTATCCGAAATCACTAGAACAAATTATGTAGATATTATAAAGAAGCAAAATATCAGTGACCCATTATTTTAATGACTTTTATATCAATCAAAAAATAATTATAAAATTGTTAAGACGGTTCTATATTGATTTCTGAAGTTTTTTTGCCGCCTATCGTTTCAAGTCTTCACTTAAATCATTTATTTTTTTCTGTACAACATAGTAATAAATTGTTCATTTATACACTTATTTGAATACATTAATGTACTAAAGAGGCGATGAATCCCACACATGCTAATATGCTCAATGTCATTGTGTGTCAAAATATATATGAAACCAGCTTGGTTAACTTTATACATTATTTTTATTAGCTAGATTCAGCTAATGTTGGTCCAACAAATTTCAGTTTTTACTCCTAAAATTTTTAGGACATGTAATGAGATAGACCTAGACATGTCAATGAGTCGGGCCGGGCCCGGACCATCCTCAGCAAGGCTCAGCCCGGCCACTCGTACGGTGGGCCTCGGCCCGGCCCAACCTATCCATATATATTTTTTAATTTTTTTTAAAATAACGTTGTTTCGAAAAAATAGACTGGCCACAGGTCGTTGAAGCTCGAGTGTGATTAAACGTTGATTGGGAAGCTCATCTTCAAGAAATTCTTAGGAATTGCAAAGGTCTTGTAGTTTCAGATGAAGCTTAGTTAACGAGAACGAAAAGAGGGTATAGTTAAGCAATGAAAAACAGTTGTTTGATAATATATTATTATTGAATGAATAATATTTATATATCTGAATTACTTCACACTTCCGATTATGAGAAAGAATGAAAGTCATTTCATTAAAAAATAGAAGTGTCACAAGCATGCCATATTTCTTCAGGCGCTCTTTCGGCCCTCATTGCAGTGAATGTTTGGAATGTTGATTTCTTGCCCTAAAGAGTATACAGGTCTCCCCACTTACTCCCCCTGACCGTTATTCTATCGGTGTCCTTGTCTTTAACAACAAAATCTGAGTCAGTAAATTCCACAATGCAAGACATTACAAGAAAAACGTCGTGTAGCGACAGAAAACATAAACATTCTATCAGTAAGTCAAGTTAGCAACATAATTACTGACGAACCAAGGCATCATAGAAACAACTGTAGGTAATAATTTTCGACAAACAATAGAATGTCTATCAGAAAATATGCCGACAAACATTTAATGTACTGTTGGTAAATATACCGATGGTTGTTTTTGTGGTTGACCAGTAGATTTATCGACAGTATCTTCTAATCTGTCAATAAGTTTTTTACAATATTACTGACGGTTATGTTTGTTCCGTCAGTGAGTATACCAACGGTTATTCTACGGCAAATCCTGTCAATAAATTTCGCAACAGAATTATTTATTTCCTTTGTGATTACCGACGGTTCTTGTTATCCGTCAATAAATAGAATTAATTTTACCGACAGAACAACAAATGTCAGTCAGTAAAGTAACTAGAAATTTTTAAAAAAAAATATATCGTCAATAAATTTTATTTGATGATCTTATGGTTGATGCATAATTTAAACAGTTTTGAATTCCCTGTGTATAATAATTTGATTTGTTTATACATTTAATTTGTTTAAACAGAAAGTTAATTGATGATATAAAATTAAAAATATCTTAATTGATAATAAAAATATTAAATTGTACATAATAAGTATTTGTAATTCAAATGAAATTACTACAAGAAAACTATTGATTTGGTGAGTGTGGAAGGTCTAATTGGTGTGATGAGGTGCCACCCCTCCCCTTCAACTTATCCACCTCATTACAGAGCTGAGCTATGTACTCCATCAATGTCTGCACTGTACTCCGAAGCTTTTGGACTTCATTGACTGTGGACCACCTACTAGATGCTACTGTATTGGATGTGGAGGATTGCAAATAATATGTGTTTACAAATGAACCTAACCGAATATCCTTCCACGACGGTCCCTACCATCCACTGCATAAAGATAGGTTTGAGTTTCATCAACATCTTCAGACTTTGAAGATTGTTGATGAATGCTTTCTTGTATTTGGTCCTATCAGAAGACAATATTTATATTAGTAAGTGATAATTATTAAGCACTAATATTAAACTATAAATTTCATATATATTTAGTTCTCTACATCTAGTATTGATGAATGTCACACCGTTATGCTTCTTAGTGTGAGTGTGCAAAAAAAGATGATAGGGTGTAGGCTTCATGCCTATAGACTTTTCCTATATAAGAATAAGATGTTATAAGTGAACTAGAATTTATAAAAATTTTAGTAGAGTTTCCTCAATTTTTATGATATTTAGCCCTATTGAACAAAGAAAATAAGTCAATAACACAACCATATATGGCACCAGACATTTATAACATTATCATTCTCGATAATACTCATATATTCATTCCAAAATTCAATTGAAATACACCAAAGTAAAGAAATCAAAATATAAATGTAAAGTGTAGATACTTACAAGTTTCTCTGCATGTTCGTAGCGGGTAATAGATCCTCCCGTATGTACAAGAAAACTCTCTCCCCCATTCCTCAACATCTGTTGGTAGAATTATGCTCTGAAATAGACATTGCCTCATGTGATGTCCAATACTACTGCTAACGACTTCATATTTGTTAAGAAATATAAGGCAGTCGTACACCGGCCTTGTATATCGCACCAACAAAGTCACGATAATGTGCATGTGCTTATTTATCCCATACTTTATGAATGACCACGTCAAATTCAGAATCCCAAAAAAATTCGTTTTAAAACAAAAGGAAAAATATTCAATAAATACTTATAATGTAATAATCTTTATCTAATATATATATAAAAATTAATTAAAAAAGAAAATAATAATGTTTGTTGTACCTCAAACTCCTGATAGTAACATTCCTTTATGACCTGAGAGATATTCTTTCATATATATCTCTCACGATCAATCTTCTCCTTGAATTTAGATGTCATATTTCTTGAGCGCGGTCCAGATGGAATCAACCTAATATAAAAATAAATAATTTTATAAAAAATTTAAAATTTAAACCTATAACTTAATTATAAACATATAGTGTTTTATGTATTTCACTTACAGATTATTGACAACTGTGATGTAAGTTCTTCCATCATGTCCCTCAACTCCAGGCAGGCAGCCTCCTCCTTCATCTTCATTGTTTATCCTTGATATCTTTGTCAGTATAGGGGTAGTGAATGATGTAAGGGTGGTGAATGGTGTAGCAACAGATACCAGAGGTGATGCCTCATCTACAAGTGTAGTAGCTGGAGGGAGAGGAGGTGATTCAGTTCTAGCTTCTACACCATGAGATGCTTCACCTGTACAATAAATATCTCCGAATCGTAGTTTGAACCTTAGTCGCATTATATTCTGTTGTCTCTTTGGTGGCATATTTTAACCTAAAATTAATATTTGATTGATCTTTTAGAAATATAACAAGTTGAATTCAATATTTTATACAATATATTGAAAAGGAAATAATTGATTTGTTGAATATAATATTCTGTATCAAACACAAATTAATCGCTATCATTACTTAATTGTAAATCAAAATCATCTTCTTTTTCTGAAGAACTTGAATTGAACTTAGGCTCTTCTTCAGATCTCTGGCCCTCCTCATCCTCTCCAAATAAAATTTCAACATATTCATTACAAAGATTGTTCAAAGGTTCATTATCCTCATATATGATAGATGCATTTATTTCATAAGCATCTTCCTGAAATGCTTCACATTCAATTCTCTGGTCTCCTTTTCCATATGATTCAAAAACACCTTTAGATTTAACTTTGGAAATAATCAACCAATCTGAATTATCTTATCGTAAGCTGGGAAAAGGGACATAATACACCTGGATCGCTTGTATTGTCAGCACGAAATGTTCAAATTGTCTAAATCTTCTGCGCTTGTTGATTTCAACTAGATTGTATTAGTTAAGCATTTTTGTACCAACATTTGGAGTTAGATCAAACCAGTAACACTTAAATATCACACTTCACTTTTTTCGCAATGCAGGGTATTCTCAATTCTCCCTATATGTAAACTCTATTATTTATTGTTGCCATGCTATGACTGTGATATTCTATATGATATTTGTATCCATTATCGAAATATATCAGATATGATTTAACATTTTGCAAAGATCCCCTCGCAAGATCACATATGAACTCATTCTCTATTAGATTTTCTAAGGCTTACATGAAATAAAATATCATATTAAATAGTATAATGTCATTTCAACACTTAAATCTTATAATTCAATCATTTCAATATTTGTAAGTGAAAACTTACATATTTCTCAAACCATCGAGGAAAGTGTCTTCCAATTTCTTTATTGATATCATCCTGTGTTTTGTTTAGCATGAGCTTGAGTAACAGTTCCTTGTATAATATAAAAATATTATTATGTATTTCAGTTATGAAAAACACTAAATTTCAAAACCCAAATAATCATTTCAACTTACTACATGAAAGGTTGAACCTCTTGATAGTTTAATAAAATATAACCATGGGCAGCCTCAATTTCTTCCTCTATTAACATTCTTTTTGTTGAGCGTTCATATGTTCATCCAGGATATATAAAAATGGATAAGTTATCATCAGTATCACTAGTTCCTCCCCCATCGTCATTACGAGGAACTTTTCTTTCTCTTATGTGAACATATGACTTAAAATAATATGAACAAAACGTACTATTTTTCTCTACTAAATAAGCATTACATGTCGAACTTTCAACTCTAACCATGTTTTTGACATTTTTCTTCAAATGATGCAAATACCTATATTAGCGAATGGGTGTATACCAATTTAGTTATTAAAATATGCTATTACTTCAATTACAATCACGCTAAAACATGTTATTACCTCTCATATGGATAAATCCATCGATATTGAACTGGACCTACTAGTTTAACCTTGTGTGCTAAATGGACAGATAGATGCTCCATACAGTTAAAGAAGCTTGGAGGAGATATCCCTTCTAGCTTGCATAAAATTACTAAACACTATATTCCCAAAAATGTTGCAATTCAGATATCAATGGTTGTAAGAATACGTCAAATTTATAGTTTGGATTTGTAGGCCCTAGCACAATCACTGTCAAGAACATATATGCCTCTTTCATACATATCCATAGAGGCAAATTATAAGGAGTAATTATGATTGACCATGATAAATATTGCTGGTCGGATTGACCAAAAGGTTGAAATCTATATGTCGACAATCCCAATATAACATTTCGACTTTCAGCTACAAAATCATAACATGTGTCATTAAAATGTTTCCATGTTAGTGCATTTGGTGGATGAATTACTATTCCATCTTCCTGTTGGTGTTCATTATGCCATCTCATGTGAGATGCAGTAACATCAAACGCATACAGTATTTGAAGTCTCGAAGTTAGCGGCAAATAATACATCCGCTTCTAGGGTACTAATTTATGTTTCGTAGAATGCTTTTTAGGTTTGAACCTATATTGACCACAAAATTTGCACTCTTGTAATTCCACATCATCTCCCCAATATAACATACATCCCAATTTGTAACAATCAATCTTTTCTATAGGCAAACCAATACCCCTAATAAGTTTCTTCATATTTTATAAACTATCAACCATTATTGATCAGGAGGCAATGATTCATTATACCATCCAATAATTTTATCAGAACTATGATAAAAAAGCATGCCCTTCAGACTTTATGTCCAATATTTGAGCAATTAAAGACAATTGAGTCATTGTCTAACAATTTGGCATAGTTCTTGGTCAACTGAGTGTAGTAAGTCAAAAAACTGTTTTGAATGTGGGTTTAATTCTTCTTCAAGATTTTCTATATTTTCCTGAAAGTTATAACCAGCGGCATCATAAACCATTTGTATGTAAGGATTTTCATTTGCATTCATATTATTTGTTCTAAATCCAATCCCTTTCAAACTCATTTAAGTTCACTGATGATTGTGGTTCATTACCCCTTGAGGTGCTACAAATCAATAGTTCCTCATGTCGTTTCCATTCAAAATAATTTGGGACAAACCCTTTTCTTAACAAATTCCCATTCACTTCATCAATAGAAAAGAAATGAATCTATTTGCACTTTTTACATGGAAATTTGATCTTTGGTCCATCCATTTATACAGGTTGAAAACATACATAATGACTAAAAGCTTCAACTCCCTCAACAAACTCAGGATTAATGAAACCATCAGGTGTTAATCGTCTATACATCTAAGATCTATCAACATTACTCATTTCTCCAAAACTATTAATTACAAATAGTGATTCTATTGTTAGTATCCTTCATGTTCCCTAAAGTTTACAAAACATATAAATTTTACACAACATCTCCTAAGTATTAATCGATCAAATTAAAGACCTACAATTGATTTCAAAACTATTGTACGTGACATTGTTTAAACTTATGAATCAAGAAAACAAGTTCTTGCTGCGACTCCTAGGATCGTGGAATTTTTCACCGATAAGCCTCACAGGAGCTACATCACTAGTTTCTAGCTTGTATACCATTCTATGGTTTATTATGTAAAGAATTTGTCTTGTCTATAAAAAGTATTAATTCTTTGTGTTAATACTAAATTCGCATTAATCACATCGAAGTTGAAGTATTAATCTATTGAATTAATTACTTATAATTAATTTCAAAACTGTGGCATGTGACATTGTTTACACTTGTGAATTAAGAAAACAAGTTCTCGCTGTGACTCATAGGCTCATGTAATTTTCTCCGATAATCCTCACGGGAGTTGCATCATAGGTTTCTAGCCTATATACTATCCTAGGGGATTATTATGTAAAGAATTTGTCTTGTCTATAAATCGTATTAATTCCTTGTGTTAATACTAAGTTTGCCTTAATCACATCGAAGTATTAATCCATCGAATTAACGACCTACAATTGATTTCAAAACTATGGTAGGCAGCATTGTTTACACCTGTGAATCAAGAAAATAAGTTCTTGCTGTGACTCCTAGGCTTGTAGAAATTTTCACTGATAAGCCTCACAGGAGTTGCATCACAAGTTTCCAACCTATATATCGTCCTAGGGGTTTATTATGAAAAGAATTTGTCTTGTCTATAAAATGTATTAATTCCTTGTGTTAATACTAAGTTTGCATTAATCACACCAAAGTTGAAGTATTAATCGATCGAATTAAAGACCTACAATTGATTCCAAAACTATGGTATATGGTATTGTTTACACCTGTGAATTAAGAAAACAAGTTCTTACTATGACTCTTAGGCTCGTGGAATTTTTCACTGATAAGCCTCACGAGAGTTGCATCACGAGTTTCCAGCTTATATACCATCCTAGGGGTTTATTATGCCTCAAATCATCCATAACATCTCAAACTCATTCCACATACAATAAATGCTTATGTAATCATACATATACTCATCAATGATTCAAACATAACCCAAATATAAATAGTTAGACTATTAAAGAAGAACATAAAAACTCATCAATGACTATGCCATTGGACCTAGCACACATATATCCCAAGATATATTAGATGAAACTAATACAAAATTGATGAAATAATACCAGACAATTTCCTTCGTTTTCTTAATGAAACAAGCTTTGCTTCAATTGCCAATGCAATGGGAGGCCCAAATATAAACCCCCAGCTTCTATTCCTAAAAAAGGAATTTAAATCATATAATATGAAACTTTATTTCTTAACTATTTTCACTTTAGATGCTATTAGGAAAGTAGCAAATTTTAAGTTTCAATCTTTACAAGTTAGAGGTGCATTAGATGCTCTATGATTTATGTCTCATTTCACTTCAGATGCCTTAATATGAACCATAATTACTTGGATAGAAAGTAAGAAATCACGTATATGTGAGATATAAATATAGGCTTAGTTATATTGAATTTTCTCATAATTTAACCTTTTCTAATTTCAATTTTCATTTACTCTTTTTTTGTGACGGTGTTTAAATAAAAGCAATTACTATATCATATTTCCTTCATTTTATAACTTAAAGTTTTTAATTATGTCATTTGAAATAAAATTAAAAAATCAACATAATATAATTAAAAAATCATGTGATAGGTAAATAATAATGTAAGAGAATAAGTGATGATCTTCAAATTATGAAAGCAAAATAAAAAATTCATCTTGGATGATATTTTTATGTAAATTATAAAAAAAAGAAAAAAGTCAATCTTTGTGGATTATGACACAAGTATGGATTTACTCTGAGCATGGCTACAAGAATGAGTAGTCTCAAATCATGAAATGAATGACCTTATACTCACCATTATGAAAGATCAATCCTTTTGGATCACCAAAGTAAATGCATATGCTTCATATGCATAGGTGTGAAAATGCAAAGATCTTGATATGTGTAGATTGGTACAAGGTGAGACAATAAAATGGTTCAATTTACAACATGCAATGCAAAGGGACAAAACACAATCAATTGGTGATACATGGGAAAGATGGGAATAAGACAATAGGAATATGTTGTCCTTCACCCCTCTTTTTTTTTTTTTTAATATTTGCATTTACATGCATATCTCTTTCTTACATTCAATGCCAATTACTTTGTCTTTTAGGAATCATCAGCATTATGAATCACTGATAGGCATATGCCATAATTGTCTTTTTCTTCTTGATTAAAAAATTCATAATTGAAGTTAAGAGCTCAAA
This sequence comes from Erythroxylum echinodendron, assembly GCA_027575705.1. Classification (NCBI taxonomy): domain Eukaryota; kingdom Viridiplantae; phylum Streptophyta; class Magnoliopsida; order Malpighiales; family Erythroxylaceae; genus Erythroxylum; species Erythroxylum echinodendron. The sequence continues at coordinate 29,267,382 of JANZXR010000003.1, forward strand.
GGTGTTGCTTAAATTATACTTCTTACTAAACCATATATGATTGCCAAATATGGATACAAACACAACCCATATTTTCAAGCGTATATATGATAATATAGGTTTGAGTATTATCATAATTATTTCAAACTCATGATCTATTTTACGTAACAATATAAAAGGAAATGTCTGTTCTAAGAGACATTTCATCAAACAACTCAGAAGTAACCCGAGTCATCTCTAACTAATAACAAAACAACTGTATTTTTTCATTATTTACTAACAATAACACATTTAAACAACAAATAAACCAACAATTCAACTAAAAATGCATAAAACCAGTTATAACAAAACCCATGCCCACCTACGGTATTCATATAACCATTTTAAGACCTTCTTTTTTTGAGACAAAATAAATTCAATAGAGACATTACCTGAAAATAATGCATAATGGACCAAAAACGAAGCAAAATACTAGGGTGGAAGCACAAAAATTAGAGAACTGACAATGTAAGGAGGGAAAAGAGAAAAATAGCAGAGGAGAGGAAGAAGGGGGTCTTCGGGTTTGTTAATGCTGATGATAAAATGACGTCGTTTAGAATAAAATCAAATAACGGTGTTTTATTTTATGAAAAATTCGATAATTACCAAGGAAATACATTTTTTCGGTATTTTACCAACGAAACTGTGGTCCTATCGGTATTCAAGTCGCTTATTCTCCCTGCCAGTTATTGCCGCCTAATTTTACAGTGGACTTTTATGTTCTGTCACTATAATACGTCGAAAAAGTCACAGGGATATTTTCCCTCCACATTATTGACGAATGTTTTGGCCATCGGTAAAAAAAATTCAGTCAACTTTACCAACAAATAATCGATTTCTGTCGCTAATTTACGACGGAATATGTTTCGATGGTAATTTTTCGTTAATAATTTGTTATTTTCTTGTAGTGAGAGTTGTCCTTTGGCAATTGACTAACTGAATGTAAATTTTGTTCTCCCACAGATAACACATTTTTTAATTTTAATTTTCCATTATCTATTCTCATTGCCATATCATCCATATAAGTTATATCCATATGGCTACCATTAGCATTAATAGTCTTGTTAGATCCCTTATACTGTGAAAATTTATCTAAATTACTTATAGCATTTGTCATATGGGTCATTTTCTAGTGTCAACAAAGAACTATTGAATATCATCCGTCCCATTTAGATTAACAACAGCTAGTGCTTGTGGAAGATCTTGCTGGGCTTGCTTGGAATAATCAAACTTTTAAAAACATTCAAGAGCTTTATGGTTATAGCTTCTACAAATTGACACGATTCCTTTGTTAACCTATATGTATGCCTATTTTGTCCTTGCCCTAAAGTTTCATTGGCTGTAGTATTTGAGCTTTGGTTCTGATGGTGAACCGGTTAATTTTGCTAAGCTTGTTTAAATCTTTAACCTTATGAGGTAAAGTTGTTCTTGCCCTTACTACATCTGTGACCATAATTGTTGTTGTCATTACCTCGTTGAGTAATAAAGGTAATATTATGATCAACTACTTTGGAGGTATCATGATCATCCACTTCTTGGATGTCAAATCCTTCAATAGCATTGACAAATTAAGCAAAATTAGGATAAAGTGGCTTACTAAGCATTAAAGTTCTAACTATGTAGTTTCTTAAGCCAAGGCCTTTCGAGAACATGAAGATTTTGTCATCTTCAGTAATGGTTTTGTGTATAGCCGCAAAGGCTATCATATAACTTCTTAAATTCTTTGAGGTACTCTTAAAGTGATCAAGTCCCCATCTTTGGATTTTGAAGCTTGTCCTTAAGTTGGAATTCTTTATCCTTTGTAGCACTCAAGAAATTCTCTTCAAGTACAACCCATATATCCTGAGCAGTTTTACATCCAACTTTTAAGAACATACACTCTTCTTTTAGAGTTCCCATAATCCAGTACATAAGGGTGATGTCATTGTCACACCATTCTTTATATTTGGGATTCGTATTTTCTTTACCATCTTTATCAATGGTAATATTTTCAGATGGAGAGATTTCAATGAGATGGGTTATCTTCATTGTGTCAAAGTAATTGAGCATTTGTTTTTGCCATATGAGGTAGGTATCTGGTTGAAGTTTAATAGAGCATATATTAATCAAATTATGAAGATTTACTTATGACAAGGTAAGTTTTAAGGATGAGGGAATCATGATCACAGAGTTGTTGATTAATATCTATGCTTTTGTTTGCTCTGATACCATAAAAAAGATATAAGAAGGAGGGTATAAAATATTCTCTTCCTGCACACCCTGAACAGGTTCTACTGCTGTATTTATATAGTTAAAGTTTGTTAGGAGAGAGAGGTTGAATACAACTTATATTTTACATTATATTTAAAACAAAGATAAGATATCTAAAACTATACTACAAACAGATCATTGAAGATTATACTTGTTGAGAAGATTACACTTGTTGTTGACTTGGCTAAGAGCTATTTTAAAGTCTATTTATCAATTGTATCTCATGAAAATGAATAGTTGGTTGTACTTGCATTTAATGATGATGAAAATCATGTTAGTGATTCCTATTTGAGTGGGTTACTGATTTAGTAGCTTCCTGTTAGTAGTGTGTCCTAGGCAAATAGTCATATGTGACTTTTGTACTGACATTCTAACTTATTAATAATATATTATGAGGTATTCTTTTAAATATGCATGTATATTGTTTACGTAATTTGATTTACATTCCATGAATAGTATTAGGCTTATGTCATTAAGTATGTGACTTGATAGTAAAACCATAAGCATTATAAT
>JANZXR010000003.1:29274263-29293839 GCA_027575705.1 Erythroxylum echinodendron
TTATCACACCAATTATTACTAATTGAGAGTAATAAATAACCAAATATTCATCAACCACACAAAACCCAAACCATAAAATTTTCCATTGTTAAACTGAAAATATAAAGATGTGATAATTATTAGAGGGGAACATCCAATTTGTAAAAGAAATTACCTTAATGAGTTTGTAATGCCAACCTTTCAATAACTTCAAACACTTTGATGGGTACTTTCATGAATCAAAACCAAGCAATTCCACCTTTAAGAGAAAATCTCAAGATTTTTACAACCTTTTGAAGAAGATGTAAAAAAGAGCAGCCAATGCCTCTAATTCTTGACCTTTGGGTATAAATAAAAGGGCTCAAAGAAAAACGCACCGTTTCACTTGCCGGAGAAGAGGGGAAATTAAAGGGACAGAAATTGGGACAAATTTAGGAACCAAAATAGGGATCGATTTACGGACGAGATTTCAGACAGCATTAGGTACGGAAATAGGGACGAATTATTTAGTCTCAACATCATTGTTACGATTTTAGGGACGAAAAATATTCTCAAAGAAATTGGTTGCAAATTTCGTCCAATATTTGGGAACGAAAAATTCCATCCTTAATATTCCGTCTTTATATCTGTCCCAATGTGAACAGTCGTAAATTGGTAACGGATTTTGGGACCTTTTTTTTTGTTTGTAAATTTGTTCGGAATTAGGGACGGATTCTTATGAACTTCACTACGCGGACTTTGGCGCCAAACTTTGCAACCAATTTTGGTACGAAAAGTTTGGTCGGTGTAGATGTAGCGAACTTTAGGGATGGATTTGGGGACAGATTTATTTTTTAACCAATTTAGTATACGTCCCTACAGATTTATTTTTTAACCTATTTAGTATACGTCCCTATTTTCCATCCCTATTTACAATTTTTCTTGTAGTGAATGTTAGACACATATCATTTAGGTATCTTACTATTGAACATATTTTGTAAGCCTTTGCAATTTCCATTTTGACCATAGCCAATTGATGAACAAGTGCAATAAGATCGTCCAAACATTTGTCAAGGAAAGAGATGTTTACTCTGTTAACTCGTCGAGTCATTTGGTCAATTATGGCATTAAATTGCTAGGAATCATTCATATTAGTGATCAATGTGCATGCCTTATTTGGTTTTTTGTCAACAAGTTCTCCTTCATTAGCAACGTCGATAATACTCCTTTCAGTTGGTAGAAGTCTTTTATAAAAAATACTAAATCGGTAGCTGTTCGCTAATTTGGTGGTGCGTATAACTGGCGCATAGTTTTTTGAAATGCTCTCATTACTTGTACAATGACTATTCAATGTATTGTCGAATGTCATCAATCTCCTTTTGGATGCTTGCGACCCTTGAAGTTGGAAATAATTTTTCCAGAAATTGCTTGTTAATTTCATCCCATTTAGTAATATCAGTTATAGGTAAGTAATATAACCAATTTTGGACATTATCTTTCACAGAGAATAGGATTTAATTTGATATTTAGTAACGTCTTTAGTCTTCATTCTTGTACATATGACATGGAACTCTTTAAGATGCTTATATGGATCCTCACTAGTAGTACCAAAAAAGTTGGCAATAAATAAATAAAACTAAATTTTAATTCCAAAATAACATTTGCATCAAAATTAGAACAAGTTATGCAATGAGGTTACTGGTTCAAATCTATTTTAATGAGTTCTCTTAGCATTTAGTTGTTGGCCATGGTTTTTGTTGTTTTGTCAATTATATCGTTGCAGAGTTTTTGAATCTTTATTTCTTTTCTTAGCTTTTTCGTAATCTTTTTGATCTTTAAATTATATTGTAAATCAACTTGCTTCAAAGATCTCATAAAGAACGTATAAACTTAGAACTTCTTGATAACGATTTTAGTTCAAGGTTTATTATTAATGATTTTGATGAAAACTTTATAATATTTCAAAATTTAAATTGGTTTTATTTCCTTGTATAAATAACGATATAATTCTTGAAAGGAAATTGTATTATAGGACGAATGCTTTCTTTCTTGCAAGAACCTTCTTAATGAACTAATGTTATTCAAAATGATTCCATAATATTCGAAAGGATCTTGCTATAATCACATAATTTGAACAATTAGCTTCGATATTTTGTCAAAGCTTTTCTATTAACATCTAAATATTCAAAGATTGCATTACAGATAATATCGAAGATTCATTAGATATAAGTCAACTCAGAATAGAAATAAAGTAATGGATAGTTGAAGAAAATGTCTACTTAAGAAAGAACCACTAGTAAACTAATCAGACTTTTGAAATACTTTAGCAATATCAATATTCTTGAAAGTCTTATCAATTTCAAACATCTTGTGTCTTAGAAAGTAAAATTACTCTATTTGAGAGAGATTGTTATTCCTTGAAAGCTTACGTTGAGCAAACTCTATATTCATTTTTGTTAAGAGCTTGTAGAGGATTGTTAAACACTATAAGTGTGGAAAGTTTAAAAACCTTGAACAATAGGTAATTGTGAGCTTGGAGAGGCTTGTCAAAATTTTCTATTTGGAGTTTTTATAGTGAAATACTCAAGTTGGATACTTGGAGATTAAACATAGGCTTCATTATAAGTTGAACCAGTATAAATCGACTATGTCATTCTTTCTCTTTTCTTAACTTTTAAATTTCCACATTATAGTTTTTGTATTTTTAATTTTCAAAGAGGCTCCTTCAGTTTTATAATAGGCTCCTTTTATTTTTAAACAATTAATAGGCTCCTTTCGTTTTAAAAGTTAAAAGGCTCCTATCATTTTTTAAACGATTAACAGGTTCCTTTCATTTTAAACATTAACAGGATCCTTTCGAAAATTAATAGGCCCTTTTTAATCTATAAACTCATTTTGTTTAACAGGCTGTTCAGTTGTCAATTTTTTACTAATTTTGAGATAAATTTCTTTAATTTGTTGAAATTATTGTGCAAAATTTATGGACTTTTTTATAAATTGTTCTTAGGTGGTTTTCAACACATAAGAGATGAAATTGGACCAAAAAGATGGAAAGAAAAGAAAGACAAATCAAATTTCTAGTTAGCAGAAAAATAGTGACTGGGCGTGGGCACGTATAAGGAAAAGAATCTATTTGTAGAATCTAATTTCAAATCAGATTCGATTCATCCAAAATCTTTATGATTTTGAAATTCAAATGTTGCCTTATGGATGGGAATTTATGACTTAAAGATTTGGGAGATATATCTGGTGAAGATTACTATAGGATGGAGGAAAGAGTGGGTCGAAAATCATTAAAAAACATGTATTGTTCATATTATCACTATTTATGCATAGAATAGGCTGTGTTTCTTTTGGTTTTTATGTTTTTCTGCAGAAAGTTTCTTATCAGATTTTTCTTATTTTAGGATAGAATTTTCGTATTTTTCATAAAGGACTAGGGATGGAGATTTTATCTTTTGTTATTATTTTATTTTCTCTTACTTTTGTTATGAATAGATAAACTTTTCTTCTTGGTTGAAGGGAACCTCCTTATCATCTGTTATGGTGAGATGCCAAATAAAAGTTCCTTTCATTGATGAATATTAAGTGTCTTCCAAATTGTTTTTCATGATTAAATTGATTGATTTCTATGGTGCGCAACTAGGAATTGATTTTTTTAATTTTTAGCTAGATTAGTAGGATATGACGTTCAGTCTTGCCAATCATAAGTAGCAATTAGGATTGCCATCTTTACGTTAGAGTTGGAATTTCTAAGAAGACGCTTAACTAGATTAAATGCATGTCTTACATGTGTTGTCTTGTTCATTGCTTTCTTAGTTCTTAAAGCTATTAATCAATTAAACTTAAGATCATATCTAAGTTGTTGACTAATAAGGATGTTTGGAATACATATTTCTATTCATTTAATCTTAAAAGAAAACAATCCCAATGAATGTTTGTTAATGGACTGAGTTTTATATCAAGGATCCATATCAGTTTGATAACATCGGTGAACCGAAACAAAAGTTTGTTCACTGAATTTTTAGATTTGGATATTTTTGTTATTTTTCATTTTCTACTGATTTTAATTTCTTTTAGTTTACGTTAAATCAAACCCCCCACCCATTTCGTTTTCTACTCGTTTAACATTTCTCGTTAAAGTTCCTCGTGAGAACGATCTCAACTCTTTACTATCTACATTTTTATTGTTAGAGTTGGTATTAATTTGGTTGTAGGCTACAACAGTACCAAATTTTGGCACCGTTGTTGGGGAAATTCTTATCAATTTATGTATCTTACACGAGTAGACAGGACAACTCAACTGTAATTTGATTCAGAGATTGAGAAGACAGACAAAAGACTACAAAAGTAGACGAAATAGCAAAAACAAGCGCAGAAATTGGAAAGAATGGTTGCGAATTGCACTCTTCGTGAAATAGCCACACCTACGGATGCTTAACAGTCCCATTGCATCAACTTTCCAAATTTAGGGGACAACAAAACTTTTGAAATAAAATCTGGGCTGATCCACTTATTGCCTATTTTAAGGGGTTTACCGGGAGAGGATCCTTACAAACATTTGAAGGAGTTTGACATGGTTTTGTATAGGTATGAAGCCAACAAATATGATAGAAGAGCAAATCAAAATAAGAGATTTTCCCTTTTCTCTCAAAGATGATGCTCAAAACTAGTTATACTATTCAGCTGTAGAAAATATGCAAACATGGGCTGAAATAAAGAAACTCTTTTTTGAGAAATATTTTCCAGCATTGAGAGCTATCAATATTTGGAAAGAAATTTATGGCTTTTGATAACATACAAGGGAGACACTTTATGAATATTAGGAAAGATTCAAGAAACTTTTTGCTAGTTGTCCCCATCACTAAATAACCGACCAGTTGTTAATTTAATACTTTTATGAAGGCCTTTTGCTCATGGATAGGAGTATGATCGATGTTGTAAGTGGCGGAGCTTTAATTGACAAAACGCTGACAGTCACAAAGGACTTAATGGCAAATATGGCTTCTAATACACAATAATTTAGGATTAGTTCTAACCATAGCTCAAAACATGTTAATGAAGTGAATGTGACAAGAATGGAGAAAAGATTGGATGATCTTACATCTTTGGTGCAACAACTTGTGGTTACAAAGAAAGAAGAAGCAAAGGCATGTGGAATTTTTTTAATGTTAGGACACCCCACTGATGCATGCCCTGTTTTGTAGGAAGAAAATGCCGAACAGGTGAACGCCGTAGGGGGTTTTGTTAGACCAAATCAAAGGAAATATGACCCATTTTTCAATACCTACGATCCGGGTTGACACGATCATGCTAATTTACATTATGGGAACTCACAAGGACAGCAAAATACAATAAATTTCCAGCAATTTAGACAACCGTACATGCCTAAACAACATCATCAAATGACATCCAATTTCGAAGGTAAGTCTTTATTGGAAGATATAGTTCAATCTTTGGCAATTAACATCTTGACGTTTCAACGGGATACTCAAGCTAATATCTAAAACATTGAAATTCAAATGTGACAAATGGTAACCGTCATTAATAGATTGAAGGCACAAAGTTCTGAAAATTTTCCAACTCAACCAGAAATCAACCCCAAATATAGTGCTAAATCTTTCACATTACAAAGTGGGAAGGAATTGAAAGATCCACCGCCAAGAATCTCAGAAAGAGAAATTAAGGAATAGGTAAGAAAGGAGGTAGCTGAATAGCAAGAAAAAATGTAGACAAGCCTGAAAAATCTAGTTATGTAGGCTTTTTTTCCTATTCAGTTCAACAAGGCAAAGAAGGAGGAGTAAGAGAAGGAAATATGAGATACTTTCAGGAAATTCTAGGTAAATATTCCTTTACTTGATGCAATAAAATAAATTTCACATTATGTTAAATTCCTTAAAGAACTTTGCACTTAAAAATGAAATTTAAAATTTAGTGAGAAAGTGCAATTAGGAGAGAATGTTTCAGCTATTTTATAGAAGAAAAAGTTTCCACCTAAGTGTCAAGACCCCAGGTATGTTCACTATCCTATGTAATTTGAGAATTGAAAAGGCTATGTTAGATTTGGGTTCTTCCATAAATATGATGCCTTATGATGTTTATAAGTCTTTAAATGTGGGAACTCTCAAGGAAACTAATGTAGTGATTCGTTCAAATGCTTATCCAAAGGGTGTGTTAGAGTACATTTTAGTTCAAGTGGGGAATATGCTTTTTCCAACTAACTTTTTTATTTTATGGATGGGGAGTGACGATGTATCTTCTTCAACCCTAATTTTGTTTGGAAGGCCATTCTTAAAGATCACAAGAATGAAAATTGATGTTTATAATGGATCGTTGACTATGGAATTTGATATATACAATGCCATGAAAATTTTGGATGATGAACAACCTATTGTTTCTATGGATTTTATTGACACATAAGTGCAGGAAAATTCATTATTAAGTGGAAAGGATACTCTTGAAACACTTTTGGAGTTAGGAGATACATCAGAAAGGCAAAGCCTTACAGATTCGTTGCTGCCCAACAACAGTCTTGAAGTGTTGTTTAGTCATTTGGAGAAAACCAAGCAAATGATGAAGGAACTGCTGTATGTAGAGTTATCCATAAATAACACCAAGCTACTGTTGTCCTTGCTCCAACCTCCAACATTGGATTTGAAGAGTTTGTCTAACCATTTAAAATATATCTTTTTTGGGTGAGAAAGACATGTTACCTGTTATAATTTCTAACAAACTTACTCTTTTGCAGGAACAACAATTGGTTCAAGTGTTAAAGGAGCACAAGGAAGTTCTCGGTTGCACAGTGGCAAATTTAAAAGGTATTAGTCCCACCATTTGCATGTATTGGATATTGATGGAAGACAAAGCTAACGAGGTGAGGCAACCCCAACATCATTTAAACCCAACCATGATGGAAGTGGTGAAAAAGGAAATTCTGAAGCTTCTTAATGCGGGAATCATTTATCAAATTTTGGATAGCAACTTGGTAAGTCCGTTCCAGGTAGTTCTGAAGAAAACTGGGGTAAATTTGGTAGAAAAAAATGATGGATGGTGAGTTAATATATACCCGTGTTCAAAATGGGTGTTGAGTTTGCATAGATTATAGAAAACTAAATTCATTTTCTAGAAAAGATCATTTTTTCACTTCCATTTATTAATTAAATGCTTAAAAGACTTGCAGGTAAATCTCACTAATTTTGTTTAGATGGTTATTTAGGGTATCACCAGATTTTGGTTGCACCTAAGGACTAGGAGAAAACAACTTTCGCATGTGCATTTGGCACCTTTGCTTACTGAAGAATGCCATTTAGGTTGTGAAACGCACCAGCAACATTCCAAAGTTGTATGGTAAACATTTTTTCTAACCTTGTAGAAAATTGTATGGAAGTTTTTATGGACGATTTCACGGTTTATGGAGAGTCTTTTGAAACATGCGTTATCAACCTTGAAAAAGTGCTTAAACGTTACACTGAGACTAATTTGTTTTTAAATTATGAAAAGTGTCATTTTATGGTTGATCAAGGCATAATTTTGGGTCATATGGTTTCTTCTAAAGGAATTGAAGTTGATAAGGTTAAGATAGATGTTATTCAATCTTTATCTTACCCCGCGATTGTACGGGAAGTTTGTTCTTTTCTTGACCATGCAAGATTCTATCGATGATTTATTAAGTATTTTTCAAAGATTGCGTAACCCATATGTAAACTCCTCCAAAAATATGTGAAGTTTGATTTTGCTGAGCCATGCAAGATTGCATTTGATGAACTTAAGGAATGACTTACTATAGCTTCGATTATTCAACCGCCGAAATGGGATATTCCATTTAAGCTAATGTTTGATGCTTCGGATTATGTAATTGGAGTAGTACTAGTACAAAAAGTGGACAAGGTACGTTACGTCATCTATTATGCTTCCATGATACTGAATGATGCTCAGAAAATTATTCCACGATAAAGAAAGAGTTTTTGGATTTAGTTTTTAAATTGGAAAAGTTTCGGTCCTATTTGTAGGGCATGAAGGTGATCATTTATTCAGACTATACAGCTCTAAAATACTTGGTGAATAAGAAAAGAAGCAAAACTGAGATTGATTCGATGGATCTTACTTCTTCAAGAATTTGATCTGCAGATACATGACAAGAAAGAAACTGAAAATTTATTGGCCGATCACCGTAGCAGGATCATTCCTACGACTACATCTGATGCTATCCAAGAAGAATTTTTGGATGGAAGTCTCTTCGCAATCTAACAGGTAATTCCATAGTATGCTGACATAGTTAATTTCTTAGTACCTAATTCCTTACCTTATGATTTATCTAGAGCTGAAACAGATAAAATTAAATGAAAGGCTAAATATTACATTTGGGATGAACCTCATCTTTGGAAATTTTATGCTGATCATATTGTTAGAAAATGTGTTACAGATGATGAAATTCCTTTCATATTAACTTTCAGTCATTCATCCGTGTGTGGGGGACACTTTGGTCCCAAAAGAATAGCTCAAAAAAATCTTGAATGTCATTTATTTTAGCCTAAGCTATTTTATGATTCTCACATGTTTTGCAAATCTTGTGATCGTTGTCAAATAATAGGTAACTTGGGATCGAGAGATCAAATGACACTTACTAACATTCTGGTATGTGAGATTTTTTATGTTTGGGGAATAGATGTAACATCCCATTACTAATGGGAAGGGTAGAATAGTAATTTGGAATGGTTTATGAGTGCTTAGAATCGCCTTGATATGTTCATGCATACACATACCCGTGAATAGTGAGTTTGCACATGAAAATGACTGTACATGCATTCATGACATTTTCGGTATAAGTGTTAAGAAATGTGATTGTGAATAAATGTGATTCGTGTGTATGAAAAATTGAGTTGGAGAGAGGCGTTGTGGTTTTCGAATTTTTGGAGAATTTTAGAAATTGTTTTTCTGAAATTTCGAGGTAATTTTTGGACTAGAAAAATGCCAATTGGAAGAATAATTATTTTATCGGTAGTAGAAATTACTGTCTAATGGCACTGAAAATTTAAATAAATGATTTTCAGATTTATTAATTTGAGCCATTGAAAATTGGGAGATGAGTAGTGTAGAAATTGGCTTAGGATTTAAGAAGTGGACAAGTGGCAAGTGACATAAGTCACTTGCCAAACATGTCTTTAAGTCCACTACTTGTTTTACTTAAAAGCCTTTTTCTCCTTCTTGATTGTCATTCACGATGCTTTCATGTGTGAAGACCAAGATATTTTGTTCTCCTCCTTCTTCTTCAATGGTTTCTTCTTCTTGTCATTTTGTGGCCAATCTCTACCCACAATAAATCTAGCTCTCTCATATCTTAGTTGCTCTCTTCCCTTCTCGCCAAAAACCCTAACCTTTCAAGCTCAAGATGATGACGATTGTGAGATGGTGAGGAAGTTATGGATTTTTAGTTTCTTGAAGATTTGAAGAATTGGAAGCTAAATTAGGTAAGATTTTTTGTCAAATATCATGGATTTTTAGTTAAAGGAAGCATTTATGATGCTATTTGAAATGAATTACATGGAATTGTGTCTTGGATGTATGGGTGTGACTTTCTTGTTTTTATTGATGATGAATGATGTAGATTGTGATGTATGTGAATTAGAGATGGTTTGGTAGTTAGAGTTTGAATTTAATGACGTTTAGATGAGTGTATAAAAGTATGATGATTGAGTGCATGTTGATGCTATGTTGTAGGTTAATGTTCAAGTAGAGGTTTTGAATTAGTTGTGGTTGATATATTGAGTGAATTGAGTAGTTATTTGGTGAGGAAATGTTATGGAAGAGGTAGAAGAAGAGTTGGATGAAAATCTGGAAATTTGTATTTGTGTATGTTTCAATGGATTAATCATAACTTCTTCTATGGTTGTGCAATTGAGATGATTTTTAGTTTAAATTAAACTAGAGGTGTTTGGATATATTTCTTGTGAAGGAAGTACTGTTAAATTTTGGCTTGAAGAGTTCCAAATTTTGACTTGAATGTGAGAATATGTATAGGGATGAACAGTAGCTCGAGAATTTTATTTTTGTGATCTGAACCTTTGGGAATTTTTCTAGGTTAATTTAGACAGATTTTGCTAAATTAGCCTTCATGAAAGTTGTAGCTTTTCTTGTTAAATTTCTGTCACTATAAAGTATGGAATTTTTCAATATCGGGGTTGAAAGTTATGATCTGTTGACTTTTGGATATTATTCCAAAGAATAATGTGCTTTGTTTGTGAAAATGTCCATGAGTGTAGGTTTTGTGGATACTGTGCTTTGAGGCAAATTCTGGACTGATATGGTTTGAATTGGATCAAGTACCCTTATTGAAAGATATATATGAATTTCATAGCTTTTCAATGATGTATAATATGCCATTTTTGGATGTGGAAATTGAAAGATATGAATTTGTGAAGTTTGGATGTGGTTTAGGGTGAATTTACGGGCCAGAAACTTTGATTGAACTTTGATTGAGATTTTGACCCTGTTAGAGGTTGAATTTGCTTTTAAATTATTCATGAAAGTTGTAGATTGTGTTTTAATCTTTCCAGTGATATAAATCATGGAATTTTTGAATAATGGAATAGGAAATTATAATTTTTAGAAGTTGTGTTACTGTTTAGGATGAGATTTACATGACAGATACTTTGAAGTGAAATTTGACCCCTATAGAGGTGGAATTTGTCTGTGAGTCCTTCATGGAATTGTAGGTCTTTCTGTTGATACCAAATTTGTCAAATTTGGACCCCTGAGTGAAATGTTATGCATTTTGGAAGAAGAACAAGTGGAAAGGAAAAAAAATGGGCAGTTGGAGTAGGCAAGGACGCTGGCCCTCGCGAGGGCGAGCGCGCTATTTTTGATTTTTTTTTCCCATCTGACCCTTTTGCCATTCTTTCACTTCTAACTTTTGCATCCGACCTCTGATTGACCTGATTTTCAAAGCGTTGGATTTCTAAAACATTCTTTTACCTCTCCATGTGAATTTGTGGGTTTTGAGATTAACTTGAAAATAAAGGATTGAATCAAAGTGAGTGGATCGATTAAAAGAGTATGAATTGATTATTTTCGGGACATACTTCAATTTTTTGGCAATATTTGGACTTATAGAAATCCAAATTGAGTAATTTTGGTGTCTATGGATTCCTAAAGCTTAGGGGAACATTTCGGGTGAAATTTATGGAATGATACCGGGATTGTCATTGAGCATGCATTATACATTACACATATACATGTGTGTGAAAATTGAATGTTTATATGATTGTGCAATTAATAATGTGTGCGCAATATATGTTTTGCATATTGGTGATACAGGATAGAATGCCCCCATCCAGACGTTTCCCAAATATGGTAGCTAATGCAAATCTGAAGCGTATTGTGAGTAGACCTAGATGGTCTCATTTTATTGTTTGTTTTGTTTGAATTTTTGTATTAATTAACTACTGAATGCTCATATGAATGTGATTAATTTTGTTAAACTCTAGACAGAAGGTCCGATGATTGTGAAATGTGGATGAGATATTGAAGTGCTACTTGCATGTGAATGTGATGAACTAAATGTTTCATGATATGATTGATTGAAAATGTGAGATGCATTCCATACATGAATGCATGATCATATAATGGGAGTTGTGACCAGAGTAGCCACCAATTAGAGCTAAGAGCTCAATGAGTGAAAAAGAGCTTCGAGCTCAAAAGTGATTTAGAGCCTTAGGCTCAAAGTTTAATGAGCCCTATATGGGACATTTATCAAGGAGCCCTATATGGGACAGTTTAGGCACTCGGTCACAACAAAGTAACAAATAGAAAGTGAGTCTCATACATACTGCATATGCATAATATGATTGATTAACTTTTATTGATTGTAAAATGTGAAATGTTATGAATGTGATTTATGTGTTATGCGACTGGGTGAGCCATCGATGATGGTCACTCATTGAGTTTGCAAAACTCACCCAAAATTTGCAATTATTTTTCAGAGCTCAGAAGAATACCCCGTTAGACAAATGGGAGTATACCTATTGCATGTAAGTGAGAGATAGAGGTCGGGATCAGTTCGCGTCTGCATTGTGTTTCTTTATTCTATACTGAATTGTATATTCCTCAAATTTTTGTATCATTGTAATTAAATATTACCGTATGTAATAATTTTTGGAATTGGAAATGTTTTTTATTTGTAATGGCCCAAATGGCTATTGAAAATTCTGCTGATTATATTGTTATGTTTGAAAAAGTTTGCGAATAGAATGGGCCTGATTTTGGTTATCAATTTTGACACTTAATGTTATGGTTTAAAAAAAATTTGTACTGAAATTTGAATGATCGAGTGCTATAGCATGGCACCCTCGCGGGGCACGGACTCGAATATTCCTCAGGATGTCGGGTACGTGTGTTGCGGGAGTGGGGTGTTACATATAAGGGATCATAAGAACAATCAGATAGCCTTGTCTCAATTAACCTACATTGAGAATATGCTCAACAAGTTCGCCATGCCAGATTCTAAGAGGTGTTTCACACTTATTATATATGGAATCAAACATTCAAAGGAACAAAAACCTAAAATGCAAGAGGAGATTGAACATATGCGTAACATTCCTATGCTTCAGCAGTTAAAAGTTTGATGTATGCAATGCTTTGCACTAGACCAGATATCTGTTACGCAGTGGGATTGGAAAGTATATTTCAATCCAATCCAGGAATGGAACATTGGACTGCGGTTAAGTGTATACATAAATATCTTTGTAGGATGAAGAACTTAATGCTTGTTTACTCTGGAAGTAATCTTATTATGACAGGATTTACAGATTCTGATTTTCAACCAGATGTTGATTCAAAGAAATCAACTTCTGGTTTTATATTTACTTTAGGAGGTGGAGCCATAGTCTAGACGAGTGTCAAGAAATCTTGTATTGCTGATTCGACTATGAAGGCTGAGTATGTTGTTTCTTGTGAAGTAGCAAAGGAAGCAGTCTGGCTCTAGAAGTTCCTAAATGATTTAGAGATAATTCAGAGGCAGAAAAAGCCATTACACTTTATTGTGATAATAGTGGAGCAGTGGCTAATTCTAAAGAACCTCAAAATCACAAAGCTGCCAAACATATTGAGCAAAAGTATCATCTCATAAGGGAGATAATAAAATTTGGAGAGGTGGATGTGGTAAAGATTCCCACGTAGCAAAACCTTACTAATCCATTTACGAAGATGTTATCTTAAAAGAGTTTTGAGGGTCACCTAGCAGGGATGGGAAACTTACTTTAGGGAAAGTTGGAGATTATTGGAGTTATGTAAATATAGTGCCCTGGAAAGCAAGTGTATTTACATGTACCTTAATCTTCTTCAGTTACAGTTTTGTAATGGAAATATTTATTATTAATAAAATAGAAGAGTTTGGTTTTAATGAGTATTATATATCTAGTCATAAGGTACCAAGATTCGTTCGTAAGTAATAGATATATACATAGAGATGTATGGGAAACATGTATAATATTAGAATCTAAATTAATGGATTCACAGTTGAATAATCAAGTTGGTTGCTTGATTATGGTTTCGACTGTAGTGTTGCAATTTATCTTCATATAAGTAAAGGAGTTTACTTCAAGAGAATGATGAGTTTCATATCATGATAGTAGTTGACTATCGATAATGGCATTATTAAATGAATCTAGAATCAAGTATATTTTCAAGAATAAAGTGGGTCGTTACTTTAATCTTAAAACATACAACTTAAGCAGTTGCTTATTATGAACTACAATCTTGACGAGTAGTGAACTCGTATATGTTTCATTATAATTCTTGATATGATCGGAATGGATTTTTATAGAGTATTAATCCAGTGTCTGCATGTTGGAATTATTAATTGAAACACATATCAGGGAACATTTAATCAAATAAAGAGTTTATAGTGATATCATCACTTCTAGATGTTTTAAGGAGATTTGGTGATTAAACTGGCTCCAGTAGTTTGATGGACTAGCTACCCATTAAGTCTTAACACCAAGATGAGATAAGGTTCTAAATCACTTTGTTGTGTGGATGACTATAATAAGGTTTTAAATAGAGTTTGCAATTGGACATAAAATATGTGTTCTCATAATATTTAATAGTTCAGGAGTTCAACTAATTTTCTTTAGTGGAATGACATTTAGTTAATAAGCTAGAATTAATTCGAATGAGATTAAATTAATTCTAGGCTTATTGGAGCTTGAATTATCAAAGTCCGATAAGATTCCCCACTTGGCCTCAAGGAAGGTTATCAAACTAAGTAAGAAATATAAATGGAAGTTTTAGAAGCCCATAATTGAATGTTGGGCTTGCACTAATTAATGGTTAATTAGAAGCCCAAATGTTCATTTAGAAATGGGCTAGACTTTGGTTTAATGTAATTGATTAGATTAATTATATTAAAACAAATTTTTTTAAAAAAGGAGTAACAATTTCGGTTTTAATGGACTGATTGTGCAGCTGCACAATTGACATTAAATTACTAAATAAAGATGGTCTTTATTATGGTTTATCATCATTAAATGGAGTTGTGAACTTACTATTAAATGGTTTAATGATTATCTTTTAATGTTAGCATATAACCTATTAGCATTCATTGGATTAAAGAAGAAAGATATGCATTGGATGGACTATCTTCCTTCTTCCATTTTCTAAAACTAAAATTGGTAGGTCATATTTAGGTTAATAGTCTTTTCATATATCCATCTTAAAGATAAATGAGAAGAGTCTCATTTATTGGCTACTTTATGATTGATTAAAGTAAGAAGTGATTCACTGGATGCCATTCTCTTCTTCCATTCCATGCATAACCGTAATTGAGGGTGTAAGAAGGTATTATTGCATGGTTTGACTCTCTCTCCCCTTTTATGCTTGAGCGATCCGAAATTTGCATGAGAAGAGTCTCATTTTTGGTTCATTTCTTCTAAGAAAAATCTCCTCCAAATATTTCTTCTCCTTTTCTACCAAAGGATTTTGTTAACCAAGTTGTCCTAGAAGAACAAGAGGTAAATCAAATTGTTTGAGGATACAACAATACAGAGAGAATAGATTGGCAAAGAAAATGATTCAAAAGCAAAAGGCTTTGGATATAAGAAGAAGGAGAGGATAGCGTAGTGAAAAATTAAAGCTATAGCGAAGGAGTCGGTAATATCATTATTTTGTTTATGTTTATTATTATCCTTATACCATATCATGTATAGATTGGCATGATGATTTGGATATATTGTTTCTGCTGTAAATAAGATTTCTAAAAAGTTTTGAAATTTACCGGTTCTCCAAATATGGCATGCTTTCTTTTCCCGATCCAATAGAAGCTTAAGCAAAGTATTTCCAAATAGGAGGTTTCCTGATGTTGCTGCCTCCGGACCATTCCAATCATATTTTTTTGTCTATTTTCAATTTTATTAATGTATAGAATTAGGATAACTATTGATGATGAGATTGTGTGAATGTTGAGGAATGTCTAAACTTACCTTTGAGTTATTTTATATATAATTTAATGAAATTTTATTGTTTGTTTTTTTACTGGATTTATTATCATTTAGATTCTGCACTTGCATAATTCGGTGATAAATTGAGAGGGTGAATCGAGTAAAAAATCATTAAATTGGGCTAATAATAGTTAGGTAATTTGATAGAACGAGAATTAAATCAAATCGGTAAGTTGTGTGAAGGGAGATCTTGCATTGGTTGTCGATAGTTTTTGGACAACTTCAGATCTAATTAGGATTATGGATAAATTGTTAATTGAGAGATTACGATTCCTATAATCTGATTAGGGTTTATAAATTAGGGTTAATGGTTATAACTCAATAGAGGGTAATTAATCCTAGGACCGTCTAGAACTAATAATCTAGTAAGTCACAATCAATTAAGTTAGCATTAAAGATAGGTAAAGTTCCTCTTTCTCTCAATTAGTGGAATTTGAATTACTGTGAATTGTTTTGGCCTTAGATTCTAGGATTAGATTAACCTCCTCGTGGGATTGACAGCTTAGGTCCTACGTGAATGACTCATGCACTTGCAGAATATAGGGGTTAAAATATTAAAACTTAAGCATATCAAAAAATTGCAATCAAAAGTTTTTGGTATTGTTACTGGGGAGGTAATTAGTTTAGTTCTTTAGTATAAGGCTTTTTTTTACTAACTTTTGTTTTTAAAAAAATTTTATGAGGCGTAAAGTAGAGACACAACAAAACATCTTAGAATGAGAAATGAAACATCTGAAGAGCTAGATGCCAAGAAGAAATGGAAAGAACAATGATGGAAGAAAGATATTATAGGGAGCAAGGAAGTTTTGAGAGTTACAATGAGGCACAATATGGTTGAGGAAATAATGATCCTTATTGGAACATGTACAATCTGGAGTGGCAGAACCACCCCGATTACTATTGGTACAACAATATAGGGACTCACTTAGGGCATCAAGACCTTCTAGAATTTCAACAAAAGGAGTCCAGTTCATGGGAGTCCAAATTGGATAAATTAAGGGATAAGCTAACAAACATGGAAGAGAACCAGAAGAGGATGTTTGCCAATCAGGAGGAAAGTCAGAAGAGACTAGAAGAGAAATTTGATCAAGTATTGGAAAATGATGCCGCTTGTATTTACAACCTAGAGGTTCAAGTAAGACAACTTTCTTGTAAATTTTGTAAGAGAAGTGTGGAAGACTCTGAGAAATATTGAATTACATCTACAAGACCAATATGTGCCTATCACACCTATGAATGGGGAAGAGCTAGAAGGACTAGAAGAAAACCAAACTGAACTGCACCTTATGAATATCAACCCTCCCTTTTATTCACAGTTCTTGGTACACTATATGGAACATCGAAAAATCTTAGGTGGATGTCCATGAAAAGAACCTCATCCTTCCGATTAATGATGACCAACTGACATTCATCATGAATGAAGTATCAAAGAATTTGAAGGATAGTAGCTTATTCAAGACAATTGATGTGTTCCAATTTTATAAAGAACAAGAGGACAAAGAACATATGACAATAGACATCGAGTTTGAAGAAGCTATGAAAGTCTCTATTCATGAAGCAGAAGAAGCATAGGAGACGAAGATGATTAAGGAAGAAAGAGAGCAACTCACCTTCATATAGGACAAATTGTTAGATTTAATAGAAGATCCATGGAGTTTTGTTATTCCTTGTTTTGTTGATAGTTCAGTCGAAAGCAGGACATTATTGAGCTTAATTGGTTTTCATAATGTTATCAACATTGCCCTTCTGATAATGTTGCAATTTATAGCTTACTTACAGGCGCTACAAAACTGATATTAAACGAAAAGGGTGGAAGTAAGCTGCTCATTATTGATCCCGTCTGAGTTTCCAAGGATAGAGAATCAAGCTACCGACGTTAAAAAAAAGCTTTGTATAGGAGGCAACCTGTGAAATTTATTTCCTTTAATTATATTTGTTAGAATGTTTGAATTTCGTAATTAGGATTATTTTGTTTCCAAAAAAAATCAATAAGGAATGGACTTTGATATAAATTGAATGATTGATCAAGCAGGTAAAAGAGAGGTGAAGGGTCACAAAACAATTAAAAAATGATTTCGAAAAGAATGTGAAAAGAGCAAAAGAAGAAAAAAATAAAGAATTGGTGGAAAACTTGTCACGACCTGGAATCACATTGGGCACATGGCAACCACCGCATACCCAGGCTAAGGATACTTCTGGTACCCTTAAACCAACTATGTAAGGCTAACTAGATATCTTTAAAAATAGTTGGACAGTATAAAGAGGTTCACACATAAGGTTATTTACAAACCATAAGATATTTAAGAGTTAATTTACCAAATTATAAAGCATATCAACATAATCACGATCCACTACACAACAAAAGTACAAAATTGAGACTACTCATGTGCGATAATACCCCAAAAATGACAAAAGACCGTACGATCCACTCAAAACTTTAAACTAACAAATTAACCTGTATGGTTGGGAAGCTAAGGGGGTGAGTACACTATGTACTCAATGAGCAGAAGAAACATATATTGCAAATAGGAGCTGGTGCACATCAAATCAGTCTAAATAACCTAACAACAGTTTTATACATCTAATAGACATATAACCACATATGAAGTGAATATGCATGACACAAAAACACATAGACCTAGTCTATGGCATATGCCATATTAATTACGAACCACATAGGCCTAGCGTATTAATCACTCATTCACTGAACATAAGTTCTAGTTCTAGTACACATAAGCAGAAAAGCATCACATGTAAAAATTAAATCTCTTTAGGAAGCCAAATATTAGAATAAGCGGAAACAATTATATGTGTCACCACTAGTCAGCCAAACTAGTGTGCATAGCCACCGAATCCCAGCGTTGGCTCGATTTTCATCTGTGATGAGTCAAAAATATAGTCGACAAGAGCGTTATAACCCTAGGTGATGACCTCATCAGTGACCATACCTCTAGATGTGCAATCACCCGTGAGTCTTGTAGAATGGTGTCGTTACAAGGACTCAAATTTTATGTAACAACATCAAGGGTAAGGGGGTCACTTAATCTATTGTACCTAGCACACGATTGGCCAATCGTCTCCTCACCAATTACAAAAAAATCACATACAAATATTAAGTACAAAAAATCAAGTAAGGTACCATGTCTTTATTTATTGGTTCAACTGATAAAATGGAACTTTGCCACGGCTCTAAGCCAAAAGAGAATACATACACGCAACATACATGACTTGGTTATGCATATGTAAGTTCCAAAATATTATTTCATGCAGTGAAAATCATCTTTTGAAATCTAAATGCAAAGTTGTTCAAAAATGCAGTTTTAAAAAATAAAACATTATCCTTTGCACTTCAATTGTAGGTTTATTGAAAATGATATCATTATTCAAAATATGAAATACAAACATTAGTTCCACTCTAAGTGCAAAAAGTTATTCAAAACAATGTCATTTATTAAATACATAAGTATACTAGCATCTATTTGAGAATGAATTCTACTATGCATTATCTAGGTTCAAAATTCACATACAAGTCGTCATGCATGTCTTGGGATGTCCTAATCCCATTTAAGAGATATGTTTCCCCTAGCTCACCTCAAAAAAAGGTGTACACTCCTTTGACTTCACTAATCCTCTATACGAGCTTCTTGATCCACACCTTCCGAGCCTTTATACATACAAATGTAATGCGCTTACTACTTAAACATATAAACCATATTTATACACCATCACATAAGTGTATAAAACTCAATATCACTATTCTTTAAGCTATAGGATTCAGCCATTAAGTTTCTCACATGGTTGCTTCCCTTATTATTCACATAAGCTTTCTTTTGCATTTTCCGAGGCATTTAATGCCTTGATCCAATACTTACACATTTCAAAGCATAATTAAGAACATTTTCATCCAAACACATTAGGACAATGCTCATCAATATAAGCACAAATTCAAGTTTACTCTAAGTAAACATGAAAGCCTCTTTCCAATACACACCATCAAAATCCTTAAATCCTAAGCCAAATTCACTTAGGCATTTTATCAAACACCTAAAAGCATAAACTTGAAAGCCTCCTTCTAATGTACTTCTTCCTCATTTTTCATCATCAATTCACATTATACATACACAATT
>JANZXR010000003.1:29304087-29322342 GCA_027575705.1 Erythroxylum echinodendron
AAATTGTTTGCATAATTGAAATTCTTGTGATACATAAATAATTATTAAAATTAATGATATAAATAAATAAAATTCAAGACTAAATAATAATATCAAATAGTTATTAAATAAAATAAATTTGGAAAATTAAATTAAATTTATTTCTTTAAAAAATTTAATGAAATTCTGCAACGTTTTTTTCTTTCCGAGACGTTTCAAAACGTCACAGATTTGTGGACTTTCCGCGATGTTAAAACAAAATGTCGCAGAATATTAAGGATTCCATAATCATTAATATTCTGCGACGTTTATTAAATCGTCGCAGAAAGTTAGTTTCCGCAACGTGTTAAAAAACGTCACGGAAACAAAGTTTCCCTGACGTCTACAAAACGTCGAAGAAACATTCTTTCTGCAACGTTTTTTAAATGTCACGGAAACTTTCTTTCCGCGACATTTCCCAACACGTCGCGGAATATTAATGATTCCGCGATGTTTTATTTTAACGTTGTGGAAAGGCGTATTTTTTCGTGACGTTTTCATAAACGTCTCGTAATGCTTATACATACCACGACATTTTTCTTAAAACGTCACATATAAGTTTTGTTTATACCACAATCTGCGACGTTTTTTGTCACGTTTTTTGAAACATCGCAAAAGGTTATCTGTGACGTTTTAAAAAGATTGGCTTTTATTCTTGTAGTGATCTGATGCTTGACCCACTCTTAAAATTTGTTTCTGTTTGCTTCGAACTTCTTAATCTATCTAGCCAGTACGAGTTCCGACAGTAGTCCTGTGTCCATGTTAATCATGAATCCCATTTTCATATTTGATGTTAGTTTGCTCTAATAATTTCACCCTCCGTCAAATTTTAAGGCATATCACGTACCAGTAATCTATCACTACCAACAACTCCTTTTTAATGTTATGATATAACTCAGTAATAATAAAACTTGAGAACGATGAAACATCAGCAATATAGAACTCTCTAGATAGAGAGTCCATTAGGCCAACAACACCTAAAATTCGTCAGAAAATCAGTGTGATAATGATTTAACTTTTTCTACCCTTTTTCTCATTTCCTTCAATTTTAGTGCAACCTTATTTTCCTAGAAAAGGAAAAAAAAATTCACATGCACTGCTGATGCAAACCCTAGCTCATTTAATATATATGTTGACACTTCCATATAAGCTATTCAATTAGTTATGTTTAATAAAAAAGTCTTGATTAACAAACTTAAAGCTTTATAGAATTTAACTAAAAAAAGCTTAGGTACTAATTTAAAAATATAAAAAGGTAGAAAGATTAAAAAATTGTTATCCTAATTAATTCAGTATCTCAAATCAAAATTGAAAGCTGTAATTAAAATTTTTTTATTAAGAGAAGAGGAGTGAATCGTGGTTAGAAAAAAGCTCAGATAATGTTTTTCACACTCAAATCTAGAACGAGTACAAGGCTTCAACAAACACTCCAACAATAACGTTACAATTAAATTTATTATAGAATGAACTTTGTGTTGTGATGGATATTCTGCCTAGATTTTATATTACACCCATACAATAGGCCTCATAATTAGAAGTGCTTTTGTGCTTTTGAGCCATCATTAGACTGAGAAAGCGTTGGCACCACACTCGTGCGAGTCCATCCACGCCTCTCTCGTGGAGCGACGCCACCTCCATCAGCGGCGGCGAGACTGGTGTTGGGTTCGCGGAGTCCAGTGTTTCCGTCAACATCAAGCCGGTCAACACCGCTAGATCTAAGCCGGCGAAGCCATGGTTCACGTCAATTTCTACAGGAATTGTATGCTCTCTTCCTAATTCTCTAACTTGTTACATTGTCTCGTAAAGCGTATTTGCGTTTGTGGCAGCTCATGGTGTGTGATCTGTTTGGTGTCTATCCTATGATGGTTTTGATCATTATGTTGGGGTAGAAACTATGCTGTTGGATTTCTTATGGATCTTGAACTTTGATCTTTGTGGGTTAGATTGGTCCTTAGATCTAGTTGGGATTTGTGTTTTGGGTTCTAGTTTGTTCTGTTGTTTAGAACTATATTGTCATTCCAGTGTTGACTTCATTCGATGCTAAAGTTGTCCCTTGAGAAATTGATGTTATACTATTGGTTCCCCTGTTATTTTTATGGCTATTTTTCTCTTGTGATTTCGTGGTTTTTGGGATTCAAATTCTCATTTTGATTGGTTGCAGTTGTCTCAGTGATTTGAACTACGAGTGATGAGAAAAGTGAAATGTGATAAAGATTAAAAAAAAAAATTGAACTGAGCTACTGTGTTATCTAGATTGGTTGTTTTAAGATGTTGATAATGCTATGTTTTTTTTTTCAACGGTCGTCTTTACTATCGGTTCATATCATAGCCAAGAAGATATCGGCTGTTTCTATATTCTCTGGGATGCCATACAGGTTAAATGAGATTACAAGTTATATTGACTATGATCAAGTACAACCCTTAGTTGTGGTTCTTATATCCTAATACAAATGAGATTAGGTATGCTTTCACTTTAGTGCTTTCTTTCTATGAATTTTCTATATGTAGTCTTTCCTTTTTATTTTTGCTTATTCTTCGTGTTCGTTTGTTAGTTAGTAGTTGCCTTTTTACTTTTATGCAATTGTGCGTTTTATGTCATATTTTCCTTACTAGTTCGTTTTGTACATAAGCTTTTACTATTACTTTGCTTCTAATTGCATGCCAATATTATGATTAGCTAAGTTTAAGTACATCATTTGCCTAATCATATGTCCCCTTAAGGACATTTGATAAACTTAGTAAGACATAGAGCAGATTAGCATGACCCTTATTTAATATGGACATGCACAATTCGCAGAATGGTGAGCAGACGTTTGCAGCATAACAGGTATG
The DNA here is from genome assembly GCA_027575705.1 of Erythroxylum echinodendron. Classification (NCBI taxonomy): domain Eukaryota; kingdom Viridiplantae; phylum Streptophyta; class Magnoliopsida; order Malpighiales; family Erythroxylaceae; genus Erythroxylum; species Erythroxylum echinodendron. The sequence continues at coordinate 29,306,938 of JANZXR010000003.1, forward strand.
AACAGAACTTTATAGTGTTTCTAATTCTTTTTTCTTATTATATGTATATATATAAATATTTTTAATAACTTGTATCTACTCACGACGATTTTGGCCACCATATCAACTATTTTAGTTGGTTTTGTTTTATTTTATTTATTTATGTACTTATTTAATTTTATTTTCCTACACTCTTGGCATATCAGTTTTCATCTGCATCACATTTTATTGTCACATCTGTATGTGGGTCTATCGGAAACAGCTTCTCTACTATATAGGGGTAAGACTGCGTACTATCAGACTTCCTTAGACCCCGCTTCATTGCGAGATTTCAATCTGAATGATGATGATGATTCTATCTTAGTCTAGAAATATACGAAATTAAAACCCCACATCTGAGGCTAAAATTATACGAAATTATATGATTTAATTATTTTTGTAGGTTAGCAAAAATAATAATTTTTGATGGTCTTTGTGGTTCTTATAACCAATATTGATTAAATTATTTTTGTAGATTAACAAATGAATCATGATATACAAATTTAATTTAATTAATTTAAATTATAATAACTACAAGAATAAACAAAAACAATTATCATATAAAAGATAATAATAATTATTATTATTATTATAATGAATTAAAGAGATATAAAAAATCAATGAGCATCATACATATATATGAGGGTAATAATTTATATCTCCGAGAGTAATAACAAATTGATCCATTGAAATCAATTATACTAATAATATAATATAAATAATGCACATCATAATATAAGGACATTCTTTCGCTGCGTTGACGCCGTCGACATCAACTTGCGATATTGTCATATCCTTTTGAGAGAGTCAACGACTGGTTATGTTAGTAGAGCAGACTTCGCCATCCATCACTTCCAGCAACAGTTAATATAAAAAAGAACATAAATCTTGATTTTAGTAATGAACTATGTCATTCTAATCTTGAGTGAATTAAAAATAAAATTATATTATACATGAAAACATATTTAAATTAATTTTTTAATGATAAATTAATTTTTAATTTTAAATAGATTTAAATATTAAAATGTTGAAATTTGAGAATATCAAAAAAATAAAATCCTTATTTTTGAAGAATGTAGAAGAATTTAGATTTCCAATTCCCAAGACTCTTACATATTTACATCACCTTGAAATTAGATAGTAGTCTCCCACAAATAACATATGTATCTGTCAAGAAAATTTTTAGTTGGAATTTAAGAGAAGAGATTTTTTTAGAAAATTGAAAATTTTAAAGAATTTTTCTAAGATTTATTAACCTATATGAGGTGTGTGTGTGTGTGTGTACCATAAACATATATCTAATAAAAGATATAATTTTTATGCTGTTTACATAGAATAGGACACTTGACAAAAGTATCCAAACCCAACATTTTTTTTTTTTGAAAGGAAAAGGTAAATAAATTAATAAAGAATGAAATATACAGATCCAAATGAGGTTCATGGAAAGTACACTTCAACATAAGATAAAACACATTGGAAGTGCCTACCAAGTATCAAGGAATAGAATGTAGCAAACCGGTTAAATGTTCAAAGAAAGTGGTAGATTGGTTCTGCAATCTGGTGCAAGGTTCTTCAGAATAACAACTTCTTTAGTCACATTGATAACTTCAGTGATAAGTGGTGCAGTAGATTTGTACTTGGACTCAAACCTTCTGGTGTTTCTTTCTTTCCAAATTTTTTGCACACATAAACCCATAACTATTATGTAAATATATTTTTCAGTCTTAGGAAGAGGGGTTTGTGTTGCTAACAAGTGAATGATGCTCGAGATAGAGCTTCCTGAACCAGTCCAGTGTCATTTCTGCTTCACTAGTTCCCAAATGACCTTAGTAGCAGAGCACATGAAGAGCAGGTAATCCCTGGATTCTTCATGCACTGAACAAAATGAGCAGCATCTATTTTCTTCAAGATTAGTGAGCTTGTTAGCATTATTAAGCCTATACCTGATAATGAGCCAGAGAAGAAATGAGGCCTTAGGGTATAACTTTGTGCTAAATGATTATGTGCCTATCAACCTTTGTATTCTTCTATCTAATCAGATATTTAGTTAACTTGTGCGACAGTTTAGAATTTGGTTGATCCTTCCAATAAAAAGTATATATTAGATCTTGTTGAATTTAGAGGATAGTGAGGTTGTAGATGACTGAGGCCATCGGCAAACAACCAGGAGTTAGCATTGATGATGGAGCTAATCTTTGAAGGGGATAAATTTGAGAGGTCATCAAAATGGCTTGGAATTGAATAAGTGAGCCTTGACCAGACTTATTGTGAGACCATAGAGTGATTGGTTTCCTATTACCAAATTTACAGGTAACATCATCTTAAACCAAATTCCTCAAGTTTAGTAGTTAATTCAAGAAGTAGGAGTGCGAAGGACTCTTTTTTATCTCCAATATACTTATGCCTTTAAGAAAGTAGGATTGTAGCCACCTAATCCACAAGGATTTTATGTCCTTAAGAATCCACCATAGCCTTTTAAGAATAAGATCTTGGTTAGTTAATTTTACTGAAGAAATGCTTAAGCCCCTTCCTCTTTGGGAAAGCATATATCCAACCACTTTACTTTAGTAGCCCCTCTATTTCCATTTGAGTGATTCCATAGAAAATTATTAAACATTCTTTCCACTATCCTAGTTACATTTTTAGAAAGAAAGATATGTGAACTCCATTAAATTTGAAGTAAAATGAGCACCGATTTGATAAGTTGGATGTTTCCGTATAAGATAAGAATTTGTTCACCCACAAATTAATCATTCTTCGAATTTTTTCAATGAGTGGAATGCATTTGAAGTAGCTTAGCCTCTTGGTGGATACAGGAAGTCCCAAATAAAGCAAAGGTGGAGACTTCATAATCATTCCAGTGATGGATGAAATTGGGATTTTATGGAAATAATAGCTTTTAAGAAGAGGAATTGACTTTTGTTAAAATTGACCTACAAATTAGACAAGCTTTTGAATATGTCCAGAGCCTTTATGAAGGTTTGAATGGAATCCAATTTGGCACTACAAAACAGAAGAAAATCATCTGCAAATGACAAGTTTATTACTCTAATTTTTTTGCATCAAGAATGGAACCTAATTCTAGGATTAGCATCCACTTCATGCTTGATAATAGAGTTCAAAGTTTCCATGCAAAGTAAGAACAGCTAGGGGAAGAGAGGGTCCCCCTATGAAATAGTTGGAGGGACTCACTTTGATTAACATAAAATAGCTAGCAGTTGATGTACATTTTTTTAGCCAATTGATGAATTCTTGGGAATTCATGAGCTTCCAACACCTTATATAGGAAGCTCCAACTAACACTGTCAAAAGTCTTATAAAAATCAACTTTGATAGTACAATTGGGATTGATCTGCATGGAATTGTTATGTGGCTTCTTCATTGATTTTTCCATTACCATCGTTGGTTTTGAAGGCTAGAAGTGGAGTGGTATCAACATTTGAGGTTCCATTGTTGGTTAGATAGGTTGGAATGAAGTTTTCTTCAACTATAGAAGTTCCTGTGACTTTTGCTAGTAGACTAATCTCTTGTGTTCCTGCAACGGTTGTGGATGATCCATTTGGAGCACCTGGTAAATTACCTAACAGTGCAGTATGACCAAGGTTCACCAGAGGATTGACAATTCACCAGAGAATGATCCCGATTGGATTCGAAACTGACATCAGTTTCTATTTGCACAATAGGATTCAAACTACCGTTAACTCCTTGAACCTCAGCTTCTTTTAGAGGCTCAACACAATAAGATTTCACTAACTTAGCAGTTTATTCTTCCTCTACATTCACACCAGAACTCATTAACTCTTGGTAAGTAACTATTTTAAATTGATTCATCAACTCTATCTAAAGTTTAGATTGATTTTTTTTTTGTCTTTAAATAAAAGGGAGCTTTAATTTAGGAGTCAAAAAATATTGCCTAAATATAGATAACAAAATTTCAATTGAATTAGTAACCCTGTCTACTAGGGATCGATTAAAACTAATTTCACAATCTAAACTATTTATGAATATGATGGATATTAAGAGATTTCCTATCCGCATATTCTCAACTTCACGAATTTGTTTTTTGTTTGCTAAAAGTCAAATCACATCATTCCTGTTATTCTTTATTCGGTGGGTCTGGTTTTGAGTGTCATAGAATAAGCATCAATATTATTGAGTGTCATGTACTTTAAGTAATGGAGTTCTTAATTTATTTTAAATTCTTTTGCCTTAAAAGCAAAGGAATCCAAATTAAATGCGTAAATTAAGAGTGAGAAGATAAAACTATGAAGTTGTCAAGCTATATAGATATAGTGTTGATATTATTGGATGCTCTGTTTAATAAGTCAAAGACTTAATTAATTAAGAGATAATCAATCTTAAATTATCTAACCCTTTAAGATTTTTCAATTAAGATTTTTTAATGGAGCAATCAACTTTTTAAAAAATTTAAAATAATTCAGTTTAAAACGTTGGTTTCATTAGTAATTTGTTCATTTGGCTAATAAAAATTTCGTTGTTAGGAGTGCAATGAAATTTGTTATTTGGCTAATAGGAATATCACATTAGTATGTTAATATGATGTTTGAGATTTATCAGTTAAATATAATGTTTGAGATTTAATTTTTGAGCTTTTTATGTAATTGAATATAACTTGATTTTTTAAAATGTATGACATTATTTAAAAAAATTTAAACAAAATATGATGTAGCACTTCCGTTTTTATAATATGTCTCTAGAAACATCTCTAAAAGATAATAATCCTATTTGGGATTTTCTTAGTTCGTGTATTCATAATTTCTTTTATGTTTATAATCTTTCTTGGATTTAAATTTTTATATTTCATGACATAATTCTTTTAAAAACTTGTGCAAATTTTTTAAATTTGTGTTTCTTTTTCTTTCTCACTTGATTTGATGGGAGTAAAAACTTTTCATGCTCTTTCGAAATGTATTCTTTTAAAATTTCCTAAAGCAGAAACATTGGTCATTTGTTATTTTGGTTGTGTGAGGATGTTATTTAATTTTAAATCTTCTCTCTTTTTTTAATTTGGATAGCGATTGTATTATATTATTATACTATAAAATCGATATAAATCTACATTAAATTCAACAAAAGTATATATGATTTGTTTCCTTCTGTTTATCCTCACAAATTAAAGCTTCAATAGTTAATGATCTTATTTTCTGTGCGTTGATATAAATCTACATTAAAGTCGACAACTTTTTTTAGACATCAAGTCACATTATCGCTTTATCCTTTTAAGCTTTATCCTTTTAAGAGTCAAAGACTGATTATGTTGGTAGAACAGAATTTGCCATCCATCACTTTCAACAATGTGCAATGAGCAGCTCATAATCCCCTTTTTACGTAAAAGGTGAAGAAGTAGCACCTGTTCATCCATTAATGAATATATTAATAACTATGAACTTAATTATTATGCTAAAATACTTGAGTTTAAAGAGTTTCAAATGTCAATAATGTTAAATTGATAATTTTTTAATGTTAAGTGTGCTTAATAATCCAAAGGTTAACTATAATTGGCATTTATATATGATTTTTCATATTTTTCATTTCTCTTCTTTATAAATTTGATTATATATATAGTTAATGCATTAAAACTCTATAAATGATCTTTTTAGGTATAAAAGACAAACATACCTAAAAGTTTAATATTAATAAGATCAAAATATAATAAATTTAAGTTGATTACTATTCTTAATCATTAATCTTTACGAACAATAAAATAATAATATATATAAATGTTGGAATGGGGTAAGCAATATAATATAATGATATATGGTAAGTACTACAAGATGTTAATTAGAAGTTTAACAATTCTTATAGAAAAATAATAAATAAAGTTCCATGCTTAATATTCAATTGAAAAGGAAAAGTAATAATTATTTTTTGGATTCCTGACACTAGAGTCGGTAGAAAAGGTAAAGGGGTTTCTAAAGTCTAGATTCTCAAGAAGCCTCATTGCATGTTCCAAGTCATCAATTGAAATAGTTAAACATCATCCCTCAGGGGCTAGTGAATTGACATTTTCAATAACTTTTTTGCTTTAACTAAATTTGCAAAAAATACGGTGAGCGATTTCCCAAACGCAGTATGCATGATGGTAACGCAGTATGCATGATGGTATTAGATGAATTACACGTACTAAGCATTTTAGCTAATGAGCAAACATAATAGAACAATCAAAGCTAAATCAAAAAATATTAGGAAGTAAAATTGAAGCACTTACATACTCGAATAATAAACTCCATGATCGTCAAAATAAATAGACATAGTTTTTACAATGGACCATTTTTCCAGAACAATTGATTTTCCTAATCCTATATGAACGATCATGAAATCAACATTGCCTCCATTTCCATCTATGTTCTCTTTATGATTTGAGGAAGCTTAACACAACATATGGTATATATAATTAGATGTTTACATAATAGCTTTATAACAGAAAATGAGATACTGATAATAAAGAAAGAGATGTAGTTTGGATGATACTAAGAACCTTAAAGAAGAAGATCGACCATGGAAAGTGATTAGTGTTTGGTGAGGGGATTTGTTCTACACAATAGCTCAAGGTTTATATTTCACGATTTTGATGATAACTATGTAATATTTTACAATTCAAATTGGATTTATTTCTTTGTATAGATAACGGTATTTTTAAAGAAAATAAAATCATAAGAAAATTACTTCCTTTCTTGCAGGAACCTTTTTAGTAAACTTTCCTTATTAACATCCAAGAAGATCTTACCTTTTTAAACAACTAACTCCATAAAATTCTATTCCAACAAAGATGATATTGAACATCCAACATCAAATCATAATTAAGATGAAGTAACAATTAGTTAAAGAAATTGATTATTTAAAGAAGAGCAATAACAATTGTGAAGTAATGACCATACAAAGAACAACTGTGAAGTAACGACTATACACAGACTTTCAAAACATTTGAGCAGCATCTATATTCTTGAAAGTCATATCATTCTTATTATGCTTTAGAAAGTAAAATCACTTTATCAAAAGAGAAATTGTTATTTGAGAACGTACTTTTGATTTTACATTTTATTTTCCATGAGCTTTTAAAAGCTTGTTATACACTTCGAGTATGAAAGGTTGGAGAACCTTGAAAAATATACACTTGTGAACTTGGAGAGGCTCATCAAAATTAATACTTAGATTCTTATAGTGAAATACTCAAGTTGGATACCTGAGAATTGGACGTAGGCTTGGTTGTTAGCCAAACCAGTATAAATCTACTGTGTCATTATTTTTCTCTTCCTAACTTTTAAGTTTTCGAGTTATAAGTTTGTGCTTTTAAGAGGCTCTTTCAAATTTTCAATAGGCTCCTTCTGTTTCTATAAAGCAAGGGATTCTTTTTTCTTTAAGTATCAATAGGCTCCTATCAATTAACAGAATTATTTCTATTCGAACTCTAGCAGACTCCTACTGATTGACAGGCCCCTTTCTTTTTGATCGCAAATAGGATCCTTTCGATTGATAAACTTCTTTCGTATTTTAACTAACTAACAGGTTCCTTTCTTGTTAAACGTTAACAGATTCCTTTTGAAGTTTAATAGGACCTTTTCAATTATCAACCCATTTTGTTTAAGAAGGATTTTAAAGATTTAAAATACCTCGCACATTTGTTGGCCACTTTGTGATTGAATTTCTGTCTCCACAAGTGGTTAGGGGCTTTGCTAATATTTATGATTTTTCCCTTTTGGTTTATCAATCCTTACCTTTACCTCTAGGCCAATATAACCTTGAATAAAGTCTTTTTGATTTGTTAATATTTGCATTTCAAGAGGTAAAAAGTCGGTAAAAAAGCAAGCATATGGTAGAATATTTGCATTAGAAGAATATGAGTGAAATATTGAAACAATAACCACTTGAATGATTTGAGACAAATTCAATCTGTGATAGTTTGCTATAATTATGTGGTAGTTTTTAAAATATGATTGCCTTAAATTGACTTTGTTTATATTACTTGAATCGTTAACTCTGAGACATTTATTGGTTATAAAATTGTTTGACTTTTGAAATGTGCACTATTTATTGTTGTGATACTTAGAATAAAGGAAGTTGATTAGTTGGTCAATTGATTGTGAATATAGTTTGTCGAGGACGAGCAAAAGATTGGTGTGGGGGAATTTGATAAGTGTTATTTTTGTACTAAATTTGGATATAAATCTCTTCAATGTGTTGAACCTTTTATTTAAAATTAATAAATTTATTTTTAATTGTTCTTAGATGATGTTCAACACATGGGAGATGAATTTGAATAAAAAAGATGCAAGGAAACCAAAGATAATTCGAACTCTCAGCTGGTAGAAAAGGTTTTGACTAAGCGTGAGCACATGCAAAGGGAAAATTTATCTACAGAAGCTGATTTGGATACAAATTTGATACAATTAGGATTTTCATTATTTTGGGAATCAAAATATGTGGGGAGTGTATTTGATAAAGATAAGGATAAGAGGGATTCGCTGCCTAATTCTGCTACTATTTTTCTGGTTTTTAGGAGTTTTCGAATTTTTTTAGAAAAAATTGCAGAGATGGAGACAATATGTCATGCTACTCTTCTATTGGGTTTTACCTTTGTTATAAGTAGCTAATTCTTTCTTCTTGGTTGAAGGAAACCAATGTTATCATCTAGTATGTGTGAGATTTTCTGAATAAAGTTTATGTCATTGATGAATATTAAGTGTCTTTCATATTGCTTTTTATGATTAAATTGATTGATCTCAAGGGTGCCCAACTAAGAATTGATTGATTTAATTTACAGCCAGATTACTAAGATTTGACGTTCAGTTTTGCTAATCCAAAGTGGCAATTAGGATTACCATCTTTACTTTAATAATTGGAAATTCTAAGAAGATACTTATCTAGATTAAATACATATCATATGTGTATTGTCTTGCTCACTGGTTCTCTTGGTTCTTAAAGATATTAATTAATCAAACTTAAGTTGTTATGGTTAATAAGAGTGACTAGAATATATGTTTCTATTCATCTAATCATAAGAGAATACATCACTCAATGAGTATTGTTAATGGACTTAATTTTATATCGATGATCCATACAATTTTCTAGATTTGATTATTTTTGTTTATGTCCAATTTTTTGTTTTTAATCTCTAAAAATCACGTTAATTCAACCCCCTCCCCCCCTTCCCAAAATTGTCTTAGTTTTCAACTTGTGAAACATTTACCAATAGGTCCTCGTGGGAACGATCTCAACTCTTGACTAACTACATATTTTATTATTAGAGTTGGTATTAATTTAGTTGTAGGTGACAACATTACCAGGAAGACAGCTTGTTATAGAATGCTTTAGACAAATTTTTAGTAATTTTTCAATTTATTTAATTATATGCATTTTTCTTATTTAAAGATTAATTTCAATTTTACTTGTTATTCACAGATGAAGCTCAATATCATCGATATCGACAATCCTGAAGTTTCAAGTTGTGTGGCTTCACAGTTGACACAAAGGGCCAAGGATCATTATTATCAACTAGATAAATACTGCAAATCTTTTCCTTCTGATGAGGAGGCAAGGAGACATGTTCCTGAACGAATGCCTCTAGAAAATTGGAGCTAAATGTGTAATTATTGGGCCCTTGCCAATGTTAAAATTTGACTTCTTTCTCTTCACATTTGCTTCCATTAACCTTATTACACAATTTAATGACCATTTCTTTTCTTTATTAGGAAAAGTGTGAGAAAGCTAAGGTTAACAGAGAAAAATGAAAACTCCTCACAACCAAGACTTCAAATCATTTGTTATCATATAAAATGAATATGTAAGTTCTGTGTTTAGAAGTTATAATTATATTAGTAATACAATATTACTTATTGTGTTTTCAATTAATTTTTCATAAAACATAGTGAGAAGGAAATACATAGATAAGAATAGATAAGAGTGTGATAGGATTACACAATACAAACTCACACACTATAAGGAATGTCAAGCTTGAATGTTAAAAGAAGCGCAAAATAACTATGTAAGTATAAAAATTTGTTTAAATTTTAAGTTTATTTATTTATGTAGTACTAACTAATAGTATTTAAATTCAATATTGATTTTGTTTTTTAATTTTCGAATAAAATACAAGAGTTGTTACAAAGATCATTGTCTAACAAGCCAAATATAGATTAGATTTGCAACAATATGCTTGCTACAAAATCTGACTACATTAAAGGTATTGGGTTTAGCCCTAAGTCAATTGCTTTATCCTCATCAAGACCAGCATATATTGACCATCATAAACAAGAGAACTAGTCGCTTAAGGCTAAATTAGATTGTTATGAACAAAAGTTAAAACATAATGAATGAAAGTTGGCCAAGCTTGAAAAGATGGTCAAACAAACACTTGGACTGAATTATGCAAATAGTAGTGACGATGAAAACAATTTTTAGTTTGTACATAACTATTTTTGTTAATGTTTATATTTAACATTTAACGATATTTTATAGTTTATATAAATTGTTTCTAATTTCTAACGACTCGAGACCAATAATGACTTGAGATATAATTATTATAAACAAAATAATATCATTTTGCTTAAAAGAATTAGGCCTGAGGCAGGCCTGAACTTAAGCAACTCAAACTCGGACTCAACTAAAAAAGTACGTTGTGATATATTTTTAATTAAAAAATTATTTTTTAAAAATTTCCATCGGGACACAAATTTGGCGATGGAAATTACAAACAAAAAGTTGTCGAAGAAATGGCCGTAGGCAAAATTTAGCGACCGATAAAATGAATCTGTCGCAAATTTAACGACGAAAATTTGTATATCAGTTGGTAAATTTAGCGATGGAATTTTACATTTATATCAATAAATTAAGGTAAATTTACCAATGAATTTAGAATATTATGTCGCTAATTTGCTGATAGAATCATATTATCCGTTGGTAAATTTAACGATAATAAGTTGTAGATCCGTTACTAAATTTATCGACGAACATACAATATTATGTCATTAAATTTACCGAAGGAGAGTTAATTATCTATCAGATATTTATTTTTTCAATCTTGACTGTTGAGGTAATTAAAAATGAAAATTACATAATAAAAGAAGGGGATGATCTGAGGGGTCGGCAGCTGAACAAACTAGATTTTTGGGTGTAATTACATGATCTTCCGTCCGGATCCAAAACAGAATGAGTAGCTCGGGATATAGGCAACTATGTTAGGACTGTTGTGGATAGGGATAATAATAATTTCACTAGTGTTTGGCGGGATTACTTCTGAGTTTGAGTTACAGTTGATGTGGATCTTCCGTTGAAAAGAAAGATGAAAATCTAAAAGGGTCGGAAGGAGTTTTGGGTGACTTTTAAGTATGAACGTCTCCCGACCTTTTGTTTTATTTGCAGATTTATTAGGCATTGTAATAAGTTTTATTCTCGTTTGTTTGATACTCCATTGAAGAGCATCACTCGACCATATGGAGCATGGCTTCGAGCTCCTCCACAACGAAAGTTTCCTATGGTTGGGTCCCAATGGCTTCACCCAGGTGGTGTCTTGGGTGGTGTGGCAACCAGCAGTGTGGAAGATGGTAATTTGGGGGCGAACGAGATGCATCAAGACATTCCTATAATTGCAAAGGGAGATAGTGTATTGCGTGGCGGCCTTAGTGTTGGAAGTCAACATGTTAATTTGGGTAGTGTGGGAGAGTTAGAACTGGGTCAACAAGAGTGTGGCTTGATTGGAGAAGGAAGTAGGGCTCTTATTATGGTGGACCCTAAACGACGTCGCACAGGGGAAGAGGGGGAATTAGACACTGATGTGGACATGGCCTTTGAGACAAGTGAGCTTTCCAACAACTTTAATCTGGGGGGCCTTGGAGTCGAGGTCCACCCTCAGTTATGAGTATTCTAAGATGGAATTGCTGTGGGCTTAGGAACCCATGGACTTTTCAATTCCGTAAGGATCTTGTGATCCAAAAAGAAGCCTAGTTTCATTTTCTTATGTGAAACTCTTTGTAAGCGTGACATATTCGAACGAGTTAAGCGTAGGTTGGGCTTTGAGGGCCTAGTTTTTGTTGACTCGCAAGGGAGAAGTGGCGGTATTGCTCTTTTGTGGCAGTGGTAGGATTAGGTTAAATTGTTGAGTTATTTAGGGTCGTATATTGATATTTGTATTGGTCCGAAGGGGGGCGGATCACTATTGTTTTACTGGTTTATATGGCAAGCCTGATAGAAGTTTGAGAAGACAGATGTGGGCATTGCTGCGCCATTTAGCTGGTATGTCTTCTATGCCGTGGGTTTTGATGGGTAATGTCAATAACGTGTACAGCCAAGCAGATAAAAGAGGTGGAGTGCCTTATCCTCAATTGTTGATAGATGGTTTTCAGGAGGCCTTGGCCGATTGTTCTCTTTTGGATTTGGAATTAGAAGGGTATCCTTTTACGTGGGAAAAAAGTCAGGTACTCCCAATTGGATTGAAGTTAGATTAGATAGAGCTCTTACTTCCCAGGTGTGGCTTAATCTTTTTCCTTTGGAGAAACTATTTAATTTGGAAATTTCTACCTCTGATCATTGTCCTATTTTACTTGACCCTCATGTGCGGCATCATACCACTGGGGCAAGGAAATTCAAGTTTGAAAATGCTTTGATTCACGAGCCTCTCTGCTTATAAATTATGCAAGATAGCTGGGGTTGTTGTGGTGGTCAGCATATCCAAAGTAAAATTCAGTGTTGCACCGAAAGGTTAGGCGAATGGGGGAAGGATTTTACTGGTAATTTTAAGAGGCGAATAGCGAGATCTAAGAGCCTAAAAAGGATGATTTTTCTATGTCGCAGTATAAGCTCGAGGAGCATAAACTATTTGAGATTCTTACTCAAAGGGAGGTTTTTTGGCACCAAAGATCTAAACAACTTTGGCTTCAAACTGGGGACCTCAACAGTAAATATTTTCATGCTTCTGCGAGTACTAGGTGGTGGAATAATTTTATTCACAGTTTAAAGGATGATGTAGGGAATTGGTTCACTTAGGACACTGGTTTGGAGAGCGTGATTCTTGGGTATTTCTTGGAACTATTTACTGCATCGGCTACAGAGGTTAATGAGGTCAGGGACTGTATTGTCTCTTCAATCATGTAGGAGAAGAACTCTGAATTGTCAGTAGAACTCTGAATTGTTAGCACCAGTTTTGGGACGTTGTTGCCAACGATATGGTGGCATTGGCGCAGTTTGTCTTTATTACTAGTCGGCTTCTTGCAAGGCTTAATGACATTCATCTTGTTTTGATTCCAAAGAAGCAGGGCCCGAGGAGTATGGGTGATCTCAGGCCTATATCCCTTTGTAATGTCTTATACAAAATAGTTTCAAGTGTTTTGGCAAATCGATTGAAGAGAGTGCTTGGACAAATGATTGCGGATACTCAGAGTGCTTTCATTCTGGGTCACCATATTTTAGACAATATTATGGTGGCTCACTAGCTTATACACTTTTTAAAGTGGAAGAGGAATGGGAACGAAGGACTTATGGCAATTAAGCTTGATATGAACAAGGCTTACGACCGTGTAGAGTGGTCTTTCTTGCGTGCAGTGTTGCGTAGTATGGGCTTTGCAGAGCATTGGGTGGAGTTGGTGCTAGCTTGTGTGTGTTCAGTATAGTATACGGTGGTCCATGGGGGGAAGGAGATGGGTCCTATAACTCCCTCTAGGGGTATTAGACAAAGAGATCCCCTATCTCCATATTTGTTTGTTCTCTATTCTGAAGGATTTTCAGCATTGATCCGTAAGTATGAGAGTCAAGGTTGGTTATGAGGATGCCAAGTTGCTAGAGGAGCACCGTTTATCTCTCATATGCTCTTTGCGGATGATAGTTATCTGTTTTGTCGAGCAATTGAGGCTGAAGTTATCCACATGGTTGATTTGCTTCGTTGTTTTGAGTTGGCTTCGGGTCAGAAGATAAACTTTGGGAAGTTTTCTATTTTCTTTAGCAAGATCACAACTCTGGTGATGAAATAGTTAGTTTGTTCGGTCTTGAAGATTGGTGAAGCAGGTAATCTTAGTTTGTATTTAGGCCTGCCAAATATCATTGGCAAGAATAAATCAGTCATCTTGGGTTACCTTAAAGACAAAATGCAAAAACAAATTCAAGGGTGGAATGAGAAAATTTTGTCTCGTGCCAGAAAGGAGGTCTTAATCAAATCGATAGCGCAGGCTTTACCATCTTATGCTATGTCTATTTTCTTGCTTCCTTCGGAACTGTGTAAGGATATAGAAAGGATGATGAGTCATTTCTGGTGGCCACATAATTCCTCTAATCGGCGTGTTATTCACTGGATGAGTTGGGAGAGGATGTCGAGACCTAGGGTGCGAGGGGGTTTGAGTTTTCGCAACCTTCGAGATTTTAATTTGGCTATGCTTGGCAAGCAGGGATGGCGATTGTTTACTCGACCAGACTCTTTGGTGATAAAGGTTTTCAAAGTACAATATTTCCCTCACGGTAGCTTTCTTGATGCTAGGTTGGGAGCTAACCTAAGTTTTATTTGGCAGAGTATTTTTGAGACCTAAAGTCTAGTTCGTACCAGGGGGAGATGGAAATTTGGTAATCAGAAACAAGTGAATATCGTTGGTGATCCTTGGCTTGCAGAAGAGGGGAACCTGTTTGTAGTGTCGAGACATCCTGCACTTGTGTCTACTAAAGTAGACAATTTGTTAAGGTAGAGGGGGGTGTGTGGGATGAGGAGGTAGTGAGAGATTTGTTTGAAGAATGAAGATGCTGCTCTTATCTTATCTATACCGCTTAGTAGTAGCTTGAGGGATGATATGGTTTTTTGGGGAAAGGATAGAATAGGAAACTATACAGTCAAGAATGCTTACAGAGCACTTCAAGGTGCTAGCAATCATCATGGGGCAGAGGAGAATGCTAGCTTTTGACGTGTTTTTTGGAAGCTCCAAGTTCCACCAAAAGCGAAGAACATGGCCTAGCATGCAGTAACAGGTCCTCTTCCTACCAAGTTTCAACTTCGTCTTAAGCATGTTGATATCGATATTGTGTGTCCTTGTTATGATTTAGAAGTGGAAACTATAATACATTGTTTGGTTTCATGCCCAGTTACGATCAGTTGTTAGAGGCGGGCTGGTATAACGGTCCCTGCAGGTGGTGTGGGGTCTTTTATGAGCTGGTTGATTATGGCTTTTGAGAGGGCGGGTCTGGAGAACAGACCGTGACTCATCATGTTTTGTTGGGCAATTTGGAAGGTTCAGAATAAGAAGGTTTGGTAGAACAACTCTCTTTCTTCTAGCACAGTGACAGCCTTAGTGTTTATTTCTCTTGTAACACCCCACTTCCGCCGAACCCGAACCCGATATCGACAGTGATACCCGAATCCGTGCCCCGCAAAAGTGGCGTGTCACATCACTTAACACT
>JANZXR010000003.1:29354140-29372699 GCA_027575705.1 Erythroxylum echinodendron
ATCTTTCTTCTTGTTTTGTTAGAAAATCAAAAGGGATTAGAGAAGAAAATGGGTTTTTGTGTTGGGAATGAAGGAAGTAAGAAGAGGAAGATGAAACCAATTTGATTTTGGATTTCTAAGCTAGGTTTTAGGTTTTCTAACCTAGATGAACTATGGGTAGGTTAAGTTTGAGCTTGATTTGTCTTAATTTCATTTTGTTGTGATTATGAAAATTTGGGAGATTTCTATTTGGATTTGAATTGAATGAGAAATTGGTTTGGTTTGTTTTAGGAAACCAAGAATATCCGATCCAAGAGCAAGAAGAAAGGCACAATTGAGTTTGGATGTCCAACCAACTTAGGTGGGTAATATGTTTATAGTTTTGTGATGATGAGCAAACATATTTGTGTGTATGAATGCTATAAATGTTTGTTTTGATTTATTGTGAATATGGGACAAATGTATGAATGCTATAAATGTTTGTTTTGATTCATTGTGAATGTGGGAAAAATGTATAAACGTTTGTCTTGACTCATTGTGAATGTGGGAAAAATATTTATGGTTATTGTGTATTAAATATGTGTGCGTATATACTTTAATTGCCAAATTGTGAATTGCGTTGAAGTGGAAAATGCATTATAATGTGTTCTATGTTATGCAATGACAGATGTATGACATTTTGATATTATTGAATTGTTAATATGATCATGCTATGCCTTGGATTTATATCATGGCATTTTGATTTAAATGGAAAGAAAAGTATGAGAATATGAATTTGTGATTGATTGAATTGAGCATGAAAATTGATTGTGTTTAGGCAAGAGTAGAACCGTTTCGTAGTCACATGCACATTGACATAAAGCCTTCTCTCGGCTGCCCGCTTGTAGCGCACGAGATCCAAAAAGTAGACTCGTTTCGTTCACGGTGTAAACTTCGGTTTCTCCGTTTTGTTCCACGAAACCCTCGAGCTATTTTGTTGTGTATTACATCCTAAATTGTTGGATATGGAAAATACTTTAATGATATTTTGTGATGATTGAATGAAAAATATGTGTTGGATTATGTGGTGATATGTTCAAATATGTATGAAAGTCTTATTTTAAATGTGATTGTTAAGTTTAGTAAGTGATTTTTATCCAACAAGAGTGATATGTTCAAATATATATATATTGCTTGTGTGTGGTTCGTTATCACTAGCTATAAACGTATTAGCTACTAAGCTTCCTAGCTCACTCCATTATTTTTCCACTCCTCAGGTGAAGAAAAAGCATATCAGCAATAATCTTTGCAAAACTTCAGTAGACTCCAAGGATTGATATTGGCCCCAGGTCTCCATATGGCTTTTATGGCGACTACGTGTCACCATTGAAATTTATTAAAACAATAATAATAAATATATTTGGGAACATAAAAATAAAATAACATATAACATTGAAATTTAATAGAGTTTAGACAAGGAAGATTTGTGGTAGAACTTTTCTAATATAAGCAATTAGTAATTAAAATGTCATAGAATAATTTTAGACACAAAATTAAATTATTCAAAAACAATGATTTAATACTAACAATTAATTATTAATAAGATACACTATTAATATATAATATCAAAATAAAAGAAATAAAGAATAATTATTTTAAATAAATAAATTTATAGGAGAAGTAAAAATAATACCCAACACTTTAGTAAAAATTTTCCATAGCAAAAGTGATCAAAGAAATATAGGATTAGGGTGTTAAAAGAATTAAATTGTAATTTGATTTAGTAATGGGAAAAACTTAATTCAAAAGAAGTAAAGTCACAGGTGTGACTCTTCAATCACAACTGTGACAAATGGTTTGGAGAAAAGAGAGTCACGGGCGTGACTTTTATCACTCACGCCCATGAGAGGGAGACTGAAAGAGAGGAGTTGCGATCGTACTGTGTTACGATTGCAACTTCGAAAAAAGTGGGATTGTCGATTTTTTGAAAAATTTTGGGACGGTCACGATGGCCACTCGTACATCCTTACTTCTAAATAACATAACTTTCAATCCAGAAGTCCAAAAATTACAAACTATATATCGTTGGAAAGATAAGAAAAAGATCTACAACTTTTATAAAGACAATTTTATCTAATTCAGCCTGTATCGATACAGTTTAATCATTTAAGTAAAAGTTATCATTTCAGTCAAATTCTGCAAAAATTGCACACCAATACTGCTATCTTGTAAATACCATAACTTTTGCGTTTGAAGTCCAAAAGTTTCAATATTTATATCATTATAAAGCTAAAAGAATAATCTACAATTTTATGAAGACCAATTAGCCTAAATATACCTATATCAATGCAGTTTATTCCTTAAAGTTTCAGATCACATTTTATCTTATTCTCTGTTTTCATTCATCTATTCACAAACAGTTCTCATACAACTTTCAAAGGACCCGAACCAACATTCAATTTCCTACATACCAAAACTCTTTTGATACACAATTTACTTCAAACAAGTCCATCCAAAGATCTCCCAACACTCAATACACAGCCAACTTAACAAAAGGAGTAGAACCTGCGTATATATCCATACATACATATATCAGAAAAATTTTGCATTTTCACTGTCAACTTTCACTGTTAATTTGCAACAACAAGCTGATACACATCTTCATACTTCATATCAAAATGCCATATTAGTATCATAATTACAAAATACATACAGAATGTTTATGCTGATATGCTTCTATAAATGATTCACACTTAGTTACAAAAGTCTGAAATTCTTGGAGATTGCCAACACTTTGCAAGACTCAATTATGATCTGCTGATTCTTCACCTGAGGAGTAGAGAATTTATGGGGTGAGCCGAAAAGCTCAGCGGATAATATGTTTATATCTAGTAATAATGAACCAAATTCAACACATCATCACATAGAATATATTGGATGAAAATTTATCATTAAAACGTAACACTCAAATTATAGCATAATTTAACATATCAAAAATGCAATGCACAATATAATGGCTCGAGAGTTCCATGGAACGAAACAGCGAAACCGAAGTTTACACCCTGAAACAAAACGAGTCCGATTTCTCAGGATCTCGTGGCCACAAGCGGGCAGCCGGGAGAAAGCTATAGGTCATCGTGCACGAGACTAACAAAACGGATTCCTCTCTTGCCCACATAACAGGTTTTTCAATACTCATTCATTTCATAATATATTCATGCTTTCATGCTTATTAAATTTTCTATTTTTCATTCACACAAAAGTCACATAATTTTTCACAAAGCAACATGATATACAATGAATAAAACAAATATATTCATCATAAATACACATAAACTTTAGCTCATCATCACAAAATTATAAATAATTTACCCACCTATTGATCTTGATATTTCCAAAATCAAGATTGCTCTTCTCCTTGCTCTTGACGTCGATATTCTTGATTCCCTAAGAACAATCATATTTCATTTAATCAAAACACATGCATGAAGCTTTCCTTAAACCTAGCTATCTATAAATAAACTTAAGCTTAATCTATTCTTGATTTTATCTCACTAGGAAAACTAAGATCTAGTTAAGGTTTATACAAATCTAAAGGAAACATCAACCCCTTGTTCTTCTTCTTTCTTTCTTCATCTTCATCATATAAAAAAACCTAGTTTCTCCACTTCCTTCATCTATATCAAAACAAAATGAATAGACAAAGAATACCAAAAGAACTCACCTAAACTTTTCCTTCTTCTTCTTTCTCTTTTCTTTCTTTCTTTCTTCTTCCCTTTCTGTCTCCTTCTCTCCTTCTAGGTTATTCCACGACTCTCCTTTTTTTTCTTCCTTAACACTCACGACTCCTCTCTTCACGTAGTCGTCATAAAAGCCATATGGAGACCCAGGGCCAACAGTCGCGATGGCGACCGTCCCGAAATTTTTCAAAAAATCGCGATCGTGACGAAGCGCAATCGCGACAATCCCAATTTTTTTCAAAGTCGCGATCGTAACACAGTACGATCGCGACTCCTCTCTTTCAGTCTCCCTCTCACAGGCGTGAGTGATAAAAGTCACGCCCATGACTCTCTTCTCCAAACCATTTGTCACAGGTGTGACTGAAGAGTCACACCTGTGACTTTACTTCTTTTGAATTCAGTTTTTCCTATTACTAAACCAAATTGCAATTTAATTCTTTTAACACCCAAATCCTATATTTCTTTGATTACTTTTACTATGGAAAATTTTTACTAAAGTGTTGGGTATTATTTTTACTTCTCCATAAATTTTATTTATTTAAAATAATTATTCTTTATTTCTTTTATTTTGATATTATCTATTAATAGTGTATCTTGTTAATAATTAATTGCTTATATTAAATCATTGTTTTTGAATAATTTAATTTTGCGTCTAAAATTATTCTATGACATTTTAATTACTAATTGCTTATATTAGAAAAGTCCGACCACAAATCTTCCTTGTCTAAACTCTATTAAATTTCAATGTTATATGTTATTTTATTTTTATGTTCCCAAATATATTTATTATTATTATTTCAATAAATTTCAATGGTGATACGTAGTAGCCATAAAAGTCATATGGAGACCCAGGGCCAACAATTTTTGTCATTTGTAACGTATCTAAGTAGTTCAGAAATTATTGGTATTTAGATTTATTTCAAGCATAAGCATCCATGATGGTGTTTTACATTTTTCTATTTATGTAGTTTTTGGGATTTGTAATATGGAGAGGTGCAGAAACTGTATTATGACAGTTGAAAGAAGAGTTGCAAAGACTTTCATATGATTGTGTAAAATGTTATTTTTTGTCAAATGTTAATGTGGTTTGTGTGATGGTTTTTGGAATGGATTATCTTTAAGTAATAGAAGTGGTATGTATGAAATTAAAAGTTGGATTTCGGGTTTTTATGTTGAAGTTACTGGTTTTGTATATATGTATATCTATATACATGTTGTCAGCAGATGAACGATTATGGGTTAAAAATGTAGTCAGAAACTTTGAGGAATAAACTGCACTGATCTAGGAAAAATTTGACAAAAGTGACTCATGAAAGTTGTAGATCTTTTTCTTAGCTTTCCAACTTCATAAAGTTTGAAGTTTTTGGATTTGTGGTTTGAAAGTTATGGAAGTTTAAAGTGAGGGTGAGCGACTTTTCCAGAGCTGAAATTTCTTGATTTTCATGGGCGTGAGAATTTTCTCTCACGCTCATGCGTTAGATGGTTTGAATCTCTCGGGTTACTCTTGCTATCATAGCTTTGTTTATTAGTTAAAGGTCCTACCATGAATTTATCAATTTTTTTTCTTGAAAATTAGTATTAAAATTTTATGTCTGAATCGAGACCCGGGTCCAACATAGCTATAAATCCAAATAGACTATCTCAAGGAATGCTTTCACGGAGGAAAGACGTTGAAGCATAAAATAAAAATTTTCCAAGCTGATTCATGAAAAGATGAAATCAAAACACAGCTGCACTCCCATCCATCCAATCGACAATCACACAAAAGATTAACGTCACCTAAGTCCTCCAACCAAAGGCTTACCACAAAACAAACAAGTTCACCACCAAAAGTCTCACTAACGTGCAGCCAATACCAAAACAACCAATCAACACCCATCTTGCACAAAACACACACCTTACACCAAAAATCAATTAAAACCTGACACGAAAATTCTAACAATACCCCTTTCAGTCACGCGCCCATGATGCACACTACATCTTGCCAAGATACACATCAATTAGAGATAAAACTCTATTACAACTAGAAGATTATCCCCAATAGTTTTTTAAATCCAAGTTAAACAATGATACTTGATTAGCTATCATCATCCAATTAATATCTTATAGGACCAATTAATAATAAATATGCCAAAACAAAATAAGAAGATATATACTATATATCTAACAATCACTAATTGTGCTTAAAGCTTATGCATAGTACGATAAGCATTCGCTAATTGAAAATTGAGAAAGAAAGGTAGTGTTAGATTGTTTTGGAAAATCGAGACAAGATCCTATCTCAACTGCAAATTTCCCAAAAACCAAGATCACTTTAATTCTACAAAATAATTAACAATTAAACTCATAATAAAACATGAATCTTAATCTGTACCTTATTCTGAAGCCTAATCATTTTCTTGTTATATCATTTTTGAAATTGATTCATCTCAACCACTGCAGCCGCACAAATGACTGGCCTCTAACGATATCCACATAATAGGTTGAGAGAACTCTGTAATTTTTACAGAGAGGGTTAAACAAGAAGTACTAGCTCCATTAGAGATTAAGCCAATAATTTTAATTAAACATCCAATTATGCTCAAATAATATCTAATATCTTATATTGATCCTTATGTATTAAATATTTCATATTTAATCATAAAATTTCTCAAACTCTACAATCAATTTTAACTTGATTGAAATATCTTTGCTCTCTTTAACTCTTTATTAATATAAGACCCATTAAGTTTTCAAATATGTTGACAATGATTATTAAAAATATAATTTTAATACATAATTTTAATTAAATAAATTAAAACTCCTTAATTTATCTTTAATTCTTCAATTAAATAATTTATAATCATACATCAAGATTGACATTTAACAAAATATTATGACTACCCAAATGCTTTGGAATGTCAAAGTAGTTTTGACCAACCTTTCTGTGGATGATTTTTTCGTATAATTCAATCCTTTCAACATACGATGTTTCAATCAGACATATAACATGAAATTAATTTTAACTCTATTTTGAGTCCAATCATATTAGTTCTCCGTCATTAGCTATTGATTCAATTAATAACATTTGTAAACTATTTACAAATTTCATTCTACCTTAGTCATGGATTTCTCGAATCAATACCAATCGAGAACAATAGAAATTTCTCACTAATTACTTTAGGGTGATGAATTTTATCTTGATCACTCAACTATCTCCATATAGTTCATGCTACATCTAATGACTACAGAATGAGCTATCCATGATTATAATAGGTCATAAGTAATATCAAAACATAGCATTCCCTATATAAGATAACTTCAGATACTTCATTAAGTCAAATGATCACTTATACAATAATCACAATGAGAATTTCTGTAGACATATAAGTAATGTTTCAAATATATTTCTCATATCGGGTTAGTTCATTGAACTTGTTCTCTAACAAGCACCCACATGTTTATTTAAATATCTCTATAATTTAGCCTATGAAGTTGAGTATTTCTTTCATAAGTAGATGTTACATGCTGCTTTATTGCCACATCACTTTGAAGCTAAGTCGATGCAAGAATTTTATGGTAATTTGGATAAAAGAGTGTTGAATGATAATCCTTTATGCTTTCATATGGTTTATGTGAGGGGGAGATTGATTTAGTTTGATCCTAATTCGCTGAATGCATTTTTTAGGTTTGTGAATTTATTTGGGGATCCGTCTTATAAGGATAGATTCAAAATGAGTAATGATATGCTGGCAAGTGTATTGACTAGTGGTAAATTGCCTTCTTGGCCTTTTGCTACTGCATTTCATGCTTCTAATCTTACACAAAAATATTTTGTTCTTTATGAGCTTTTGCTAGCTAATTGGATGCCCAGCATATATACTGTGATAGTTTATCCTGCTCAAGCTAAGATTCTGTATACGATAGGCACCATGGTTAAAATAATATAAATTGATTATTAAGGCTATGATTGTGGGTGTTGGTAAATAGCAAACATTATTGGGTTTTCCATGTTTAATTACTCAGTTTTTGCATGCTCAAGGTGTATCTTGTGTTAATTTCGAGGTCTTTAAAACCTATGTGTACCTTGCATCTCTCTTCTCGGATTCTTAATGTCTACAAGCAAGCTTAGGTAGTTAATCTGCCATACTCCTTATTTGATTCCTCCATACAGCCTACTGCACCTACTGTTGATACTTATGTCTCCTTATTTGCTGAGATTGATCGCAATGACTGCTGTTCAATAGCTTAAACAAAAAGTTCTTAGTTCTACTTCATCCCTAGATTCTTAGCTTCTTATTGATTTATCCCAAGGGGGAGATTAGAACTTGTTGGCTTGCTAACTATTTTAATTTTTTTCAGTTGATAGTTAACTGCTGATTTGTCCTTAACTTTGAGTTTGATTTTTTTTTTATATCTATTACCATGATCGTTTATTTCAGGAAGAGTTTTCATTTCTATTGTTCAAAAGGAGATTTTGATGTGACAAATAATGTCAAAAGTGGAGATATTGTTACAATATTCTATTTTTGGCATTATTTGTATTTTAATTTATTTGAGATTTTTTTGTAATAAAGAAGTTGATTTAGTATAGGATTTAGACTATCTTAGAATGAGTAGAATTCTGGAAGTTAAGATATTTATGGAAGGAAAGAATCACATATATATATATATATATATATATATATGTGTGTGTGTGTGTGTGTGTGTGTGTGTGTGTGATTCTTTCCTTCCATAAATATCTTATATATATATATATATATATATAAAGGAATCCTAAAGGAGGAAGGCTTCTAGTATATCAATAAGCAATTTATGTTGTGATGTAGATCATATCGATCTTGGCTACTTTGTTTTAGGTGCTTTTTAGAGATCAATTATAGAGTTCTACAGCAAATTTGTGTTTAAAGACCTCCCTGATTATGTTTTAATGTTGCTACACACATAGAAGAGTGTTCATTGACTCAATTGCTTTTTATTTCTTTTATTCTTGATTTAATCACTTGAGATATTCTTCTAATTGTTTCATTCTTTATTTTAAAATCCTCTGTTGAGGTCAGTATGATTTGGTCATACTATCGGGTGTGAGATACTCTCACAGGGGTGAGTACGAGTAGATGGTTTTTTTTAAATTAGATCAGAAGTTAAATCGATAAGACAAGAAGTTTAAGATTTAAAAGATTTAACCAATATTAAATCGTTATAAAACTAACTAAAGATTGAATAAAATTAAAAGTTTTGAAATATAATTGAAAAATATAGTCTTTACCTATCGAAGAATTTAAAGTTTAATTAAAAAGGTATTATTAAATAAAAATTAATTGATTTATTATAATTTATAAAAATTTATTAATTAATAAAATTGATTGATTAATAAATAAATAAATCGATTTTTAATGACAAAAAATATTAAAATATATCAAATCAAAAAGTTAAAAACTGAATAGAAAAATTAAATAATTCAAAAAAAATTATAGTTAAACTAGGTAAACCGATTGAAATTTTTAATCATTAAAATATAATTCTAAGATGTCATAGTTTGGGTAATAACGATGCAAGTTGTATAATTCCAATTTGATATACAAGAATCTTATGTTACCAATTTTAGAACCAAATCTCTCTTTTCTCAATCTTTCATCAAAATAACAAACGATATATGATATCATTTTCTTAAATATCATTTCACGTTATAAGTTCTTTAACAAAAAATCATGTCAAACCATCAAACAATGTATTTTCTCCATATAAATGTTAAAAGAGCAACGGCATAGTCCCAATTAATCTACAGAGATGAAGTTATTTAATGGACTGAGTTAATCTTTTGTTAGAAAACAAAATCATGATGTATATGAATAACATGAGTTTTAATATTCTCATTGATATCTTCTCATTATATCAACTTTAGTGTAAAAATTAAAAAATTTTAAGCTTTTGTTTAGCAAAATGAGCAGGTTTTTGTGTTATGTTAACAACAATTAAAGATAAAATTGTAGAATTTGAGAGTTAATTACCAAAAAATCTGATTTGCCGTTAGTCCAGTTTATTACTAAGACACGTGCAGTTTGTCTCTTTCCTTTTCTCCCCCAGTACGTGGAAGCGTGGAAGTGTCTCTGGTCCACAACGACAGATAAAAGTTTTCGCCCATTTCCCATCTTAACGTTCTGACAACAACGTCAACAATAGTTGGTTAGTGGTAGGAACTGTAGGATCATGCTTCACAAAGCAAAAAGAAAAAATTTTCTGGACCATTCTTGAATACACGCTTGGATGCACTTGGTATTTAACTATACCAGGAATAGTTATTTAATTCGTTTTCAAGCTTGTGTCTTTGGGTTCCCGTGTTTTGGGTTTTTTTTTTTTTTTTGTATTAGAAGGCATGGAAACTCAAGTACAGCAGAATTCCAGCAGCGGCAGCAAGAATAGTGAGACTATTTCAGCCCGATCTCCTACTATTCCTCTTCTTACTCCTTACCAGATGGGAAAATTCCATCTCTCTCACAGGTGATGACCCACTTGACTTGTCACTTTTTCTCTTAACCATTTTTATTGTGTAGTTAATTTGAGAGGTCTGGTGTTGTTTATCTTTCTTTTCAATTTATTTTTGTTTGTGGATTTGTTACGAACCCAATCTGATACAATTAACAGCAGTAGAATCCATCAGTGGGAAATTCTGAGATAGTCCAGACTGGGAACAAGCGAATATGTCAGCGTCAGGCAATTAAAAGCTTAAGAAGATGGCTGAGATTGTGTTATTTTATCTCAATTTCAGCCTTTTCTTGGTTATTATAAGTACCTTTCAACAGTTTTTAAGAATTATACACAGGTTAACCTGTCACTGAGTTCCTTGTTATTTGAGATGCACTTGCTTAACAGATTCATCAGAAGGCAACCAATCTATCCTTTTATATTTTTATTTAGTAGACTCCATAATGATAGAATTTTAGATCTAATGCATTTAGTTTAACTATATAAATGATTGTTTTCAGAATTGTTTTACCAGCTTTGACCAGACAGAGATCTTACAACAATGTTCCTCAGCCACACGCTCTCTTGTATTACTCTCAAAGAACCACTAAAGGTGGCCTTCTCATAGCTGAAGCAACAGGAGTTTCTGACACTGCTCAAGGGTAACTTTCACTACCGAATTATCTGATCAACTTCGATGTCTCGCTTTTGAAAATAAATTTTTATCCTGATATTGGTATAAGCCTTGATACCCTAATCTTTGAGTTATATATATATATATATATATATATGATATCCTCTGTTACTTCTACATATAATAGATATGCAGACACGCCTGGTATTTGGACCCAGGAGCAAGTTGAGGCATGGAAGCCTATTGTAAATGCTGTTCATGCCAAAGGTGGTTTCTTCTTTTGCCAAATTTGGCATGTTGGAAGAGTTTCCAATCAATGTGAGTTTTTGTTTCACATTTCTCATGCTGCTTCTTGCTGACAACTAATGCCAATCTTTCACCGTGTAGTTCCATTTAATTTACTTGGAAAATTCATGAAAACAGAAATAATTCCTATTAAGAATTGCTTGAATTTTAATTTTTAATATATAATGCCTTACTTCAAGAACATTGAAGATCTACAACGGAAGGATGTACAGTTTCAGATTGGGGGTGAATATATTACAACTGCAGTTCAATATGCAATTGGTTGCCTTCAACAAGTCGAAGTGATTATCTTTTCAGGATTCCTGATGAAAACTTGGCTGAATTTTTCTCTAGGTGGGGGTTGGGGAAGGTTTAAAATAGCTTTTAGTTATTGGTGTCAACAACACACTGTAGGACTGATAATGAGTCTAAAGAAAGGTTGCATGATTCTCCTGGCAGTTTCCAACCTTCTTTTACGGCATATTACATACTTCTTCAATTACTTGTGATTTTGAAGTATTGGCATTCCTGCCCAGGACAGTTCTTCAGGTCTTAAGTTATGATGCTGAGGTTGCATTCACCATAACCTATTTGATGGTGGAAGAGAAATGTCTTTAAACTCTAGTGTGCTGGAAAAGCTTTTGTTTTTTGTCAAAAACATTTTTAGCTTTTTGGAAGAATATTATCATACAACATTTAATCAAAACGCTGTCATGTATCATTTTCAAGAACTCCTACTTGTGGTCAATTATTCTTGAGAGTAATGTGACTGGCTTGCTGCCTTTTTAGGCTTCGGTTGTACTGGGTTCTAGCTAACTTGCAAATGTGTTATAACAGGTTTCCAGCCAAATGGACAGGCTCCAATCTCCAGTACAGATAAGCCGCTGAGCCCAGAAATCGGAGAAAATGAAATCCAAGTTGTTGAGTTCACACCTCCAAGGCAGCTCAGAACAGATGAAATTCCACTAATAGTCAACGATTTTAGAACAGCCGCCAGGCATGCTATGGAGGCTGGTACGACTCTCTAACATAGTTAACAAACGAAAAATCTCAAAAACAACTCTGTTTTAGTGCTAGGATGCAATTATATCATAATACTTGTATGTCCTAATATCATTCTTTTGGCCCTAGGCTTTGATGGAGTTGAGATTCATGGTGCTCATGGCTACTTAATTGACCAGTTTTTGAAAGATCAAGTGAATGACCGAACAGATCAATATGGTGGATCACTGGAGAATCGCTGTCGGTTCGCCTTAGAAATAGTAGAAGCTGTGGCTGATGAGATAGGAGCAGATAAAGTTGGAATAAGACTATCCCCTTTTGCCAACTACATGGAATCAGGGGACTCAAATCCTGAAGCTCTAGGACTTTACATGGCCAAAGCCTTGAATAAGTTTGGGATCGTTTACTGTCATATGGTTGAACCAAGATGGGTATCAGATGACGAGATTAACGAGCGTCCTGGCAGCCTTGTGCCCATGAGAAGATCTTTCAGAGGCACATTCATAGTTGCCGGAGGCTATGACAGGGAAGATGGTAACAGAGCTATTGTAGAGAATCGAGCTGATCTTGTAGCTTATGGTCGATTGTTCTTGGCCAATCCTGATTTGCCTAGGAGATTTGAGCTTAATGCTCCTCTGAACAAATACAACAGAGACACATTCTACATACCTGATCCTGTTGCTGGCTATACTGACTACCCATTTCTTGAAGAAATTGTGTAGCCGAGGAATTAGAACTTGGAGAATATATTTTTCATAGGTCAATAAATGTTGGTGATCTCAATTTACAGTTTGTAAGAAAAAACTACATCGGGCTCAGTCTAGTTTTACCTAAATTAATGGATAAAAGATTCAATTGATTGGGTTTCGAGTTAGGTTTAAATTCAAAAAGGCTAACCCGAATTAGTTAGTTAAAATGTTATTTTTTAACAGTCTTATTAAAACGATATTAGATATTTTTTTATCTCAAAGTTTGATTAAGCTTTGGGATTTCCTGACTTGATAGAATTCACCATGTTGCCAACCTAGATAGAGTTTGATCGGTTAATATCAATATTTTAAAAATCAAATTGGAGATTAAACTAGTAAGAAAAAAAATTTAAGATTTAATTAATATTAAACCATGATAAAATTAATTAAAGATTAAATAAAATTAAAGAATTTGAAATAAGATTATCTTTACAAATTTTTATTTAAAAAAGATATTGTTAAATACAATTAATTGGTTTGGTTTGGTTTATAAGAATTTATTAATTTATAAAAATTGACCTATTAATTAATAACTTGATAGGTAACAATAAGATATACAAATAAACGGAATCAAAAAGTTGAAAATTGACCTAAAATTTTGGACGATTTAAAGTTTTTATAAAAAATTATTGATTTATAAAAATTGATCAATTAATTAATAAATTGTTCAACTTTTATTGATAAGAGTTATGAAAATAAATCGAATCAAAATATTGAAAATTGAACTGAAAATTTTTACAGCTAAATTGAGCAAACTAATTGAATTTTTTAATTTAACTTGGCTGTAAATATAGTAAAGTACCTTGTACATAAACAAGATTACAAGAATATAATATAAAGAGGATCTGAATTTAGCCATGAAGGTGGGAGGATTCGTGTAACATCGGTGAGAGGAGAAGACGGCCACAACGTGGTCCAATTCTTTTTATAATCAAACGTAAGCGCTTAGGTTATATTTTTATTGAAGTTGTGGACTTGGTTTTCTGTGAAAACTACTAAGAGGAATAGAAGAATGAAAGAAGCAATTTTTATATCAGTTAGTCAATTTCTATATGTTATATTTTCTAATATATTCTATTTACAAGATCATCCCATGCATCATGCATGCAAAGATTCTCTGCAATCGTTGGCAGAAGATTATGACGCCATAGCACTGTAATTTTTAAAGAGAATGAAAGAAATTTCCCACTTGTCGTTGTTTTTTGTGGTTGACTTTGCTTAAAATTCCCATTTGTCGGTTAGCACTATGAAAGATGCCTACGTTTTTTACTACTTGCTTCGGCTTTTCTCTGATGCTATCTTCCATTTTGCTTTTAATAGCAATCGGATCCGGTAAAGAAAGTTAGAAGAATGAAAAATGCTTAAGACCAGCAATAAGACTTCCCACAGGATTACTTTGCATAGGTATAATCGCAACGAGACTTGGGATCTCCAACACAACACTTCATCCAAACTACGTCGTGAGTGTAAAACTAAAAGGCTCTCTGGTCAACTCCGGCGGTGAATGAAAGCAGCCCTCGTTCCCCATGTGTACCTGTTAATTAACCAGAAAAGAAAATTTGAATCTTTTCTCAATGGGTCAGACCAAAAACAAAATTTGAATCTTTTCTCTCCGTCTGGTTCTATAAATACCCATTTGGGTAGGTTATGTTTCATTCCACCATCTGTAATCTTTGCATATTAAAAGAAAGGATTTTGGTTACTTGCGAGTTGTTTTCTTTGGTTTATCGTGTTTTTGTGTTTTGTGTATTGCAACCAAAGTACAGCAAGAGAGAGAAAATTCCGACGACGGCCAGATCATGTCTGCTCAATCACCCATTATCCCTCTTCTTACCCCTTACAAGATGGGAAAGTTCCATCTTTCTCACAGGTGACAATTAAGTTTCGTGTCATTTTCTGTCATGATGTTATTGTGTGGTTTGTTCGAAAAGCTTTGTGTTGTTTTAGCGATAGTGTTATCATCTGGATATTTGTTTCGGTTCAAAGTAAACTACTTTCATTCTCTATCCATTTGTTATTTGTAAAACTTGGGAAGGTTTTGGTATGAAGATCTTTATCTTGAAAAGAGTATAGCCTTGTAGCCCCATTGCAGTGAATTTGAGTTCCTTGTCTATTAAAGATGTTAGTCCCCCAAACTGTCTACTCTTTGGAGTATAACAGAAAATCATGGGATTTACTGCTTTTTGGTTGATTTCTTGGGATTCTAGTGGAAGCATGAAGAGGATGTTTAAACACTTTCTTTGTTTATTTTTTGCCCTCTGTTCTTGTTACAATGTGCCAGTTAATCCATAAGCCATGATTCTCTTAGTAGCAGAAGTATATACTTCCTCTTCTGGGTGTATGCTAACCAGTAGAGGATACGGGAGGATGCTGTTCTTTCTATTGCATACGTTTATTGTTCTTTAAGCTTACTGGAGTAACAATAGAACAGAGGATGTTAGCTGAACCATTCGTATACTTGTTTCTTTTTTGTTTACTGAATGCCATATGGGCACGTTTGAAATATTGAATCAAGTATAATGGTGTTTGCAGAATTGTTCTAGCACCATTGACCAGGCAAAGATCCTATAAAAATGTTCCTCAGCCGCATGCCATCTTGTATTACTCCCAAAGAACAACTAAAGGTGGCCTTCTCATATCTGAAGCAACAGGAGTTTCTGACACTGCTCAAGGGTAATTTTCATTATCCAATTACCAAATCTGCTGCTTAATCTTGCATTCTTAATAACCCGGTATAAGCCTTTATACTTAAGTTCGTTGGTTTCTACAAATAAACCATGTATATAGTTATATCTTCTGTTTCTTATGCAACACAAAGGTATCCTGACACGCCCGGTATATGGACAAAAGCGCAAGTTGAAGCATGGAAACCTATTGTAGATGCTGTTCATGCCAAAGGTGGTATATTCTTTTGTCAAATTTGGCATGTTGGAAGGGTTTCAAATGAAGGTAAGTTTTTGATTATGTCCCATCGTGGCTTCTCATCAATGAACAGATCACTGGTGCAAATGTTTCATGATATTTTTCACTAACATAATTCACTGGGAAATCGAAAAGGAAAGCGAAACGTGAATTAAAGTTTATATTGCTTGAATCAAAAAACGGTGAGTGGAAGCATGTTCTATGAGTTCTAAAATACAGGCATATTCAAGATCATGGATGATCATATGACCGCTGTAATACATATATAAAGTAAGCACTGAGCATAAAAGGCTTAGTTCCCTTGCAAACTCAGTAGTGACATTGACTCACTCCTTCTTAAGCTTCTCTTTCAATGTGTCTTGTTACTTGACTTCAATAGGGACTTTTGCAGGTTTCCAACCAAATGGGCAGGCTCCAATCTCTAGTACAGACAAGCCACTGGCCCCTCAAGTTCGAGCAAGTGGCGTCGCGGTTGCAGACTTCACACCTCCAAGGCGACTGAGAACAGATGAAATCCCTTCAGTAATCAACGACTTCAGAACTGCTGCAAGGCATGCAATTGAGGCTGGTAAGACTTATATAGTAAAACAGGGGAATACACTCAAGCACTATCCTTTTGAGTTGTTACATAAATAAAGCCTAAACATAGTCCTAAAAGGTTTTACCATTGGTCATTTGGCTATAGGCTTTGATGGAGTTGAGATTCATGGTGCCCATGGCTATCTGATTGACCAGTTTTTGAAAGATCAAATCAATGACCGAACTGATCAATACGGTGGATCTCTAGAGAACCGTTGCAGGTTTGCCTTGGAAGTAGTTGAAGCTGTGGTTGATGAGATAGGAGCAGAGAAAGTTGGAATAAGGCTATCTCCCTTTGCCAACTACATGGAATCAGGGGACTCAAATCCTGAAGCTCTAGGACTTTATATGGCCAATGCTTTGAACAAGTATGGAATTCTCTACTGCCACATGGTTGAGCCAAGAATGATAACTGTTGGGGAAAAGAAAGAAAGCCCTCACAGTCTTTTGCCCATGAGAAAGGCTTTCAACGGGACCTTTATAGTTGCAGGGGGTTATGACAAGGAAGATGGCAACAAAGCTGTTGCAGATAATCGAGCTGATCTCGTAGCTTACGGTCGTTGGTTCTTGGCCAATCCTGATCTGCCAAGAAGATATGAGCTTAATGCTCCTTTGAACAAATACAATAGAGATACATTCTACCTTCCTGATCCTGTTGTAGGTTATACTGATTATCCATTTCTTGAAAAAACTGATTAGGTTTCTAACAAGAACCTTATTCAGTTCTATATTATTATATATTTGGTAGATTTTTTCGCATTGTAAAAGTCAAGCACATGCACCAATGCTCCTTTGAACAAATACAATAGAGATACATTCTACCTTCCTGATCCTGTTGTAGGTTATACTGATTATCCATTTCTTGAAAAAACTGATTAGGTTTCTAACAAGAACCTTATTCAGTTCTATATTATTATATATTTGGTAGATTTTTTCGCATTGTAAAAGTCAAGCACATGCACCAAGAGATGTTACAAAACATAAAATAAAATATTTCTACCACTTGCAATTGTTAATTTATTTAAGATATAATTATGAAAAATGTCATTAATGATTGCAATTAACACATGATTTGGGGAAAATACAAGGAATACCAACTATATTTTTTTAGTGAACAACAAAAACAATAAATCCAAGCTCCCCTCTTTGCAAGGGCTGGGAGAGGGACATCAATTATATGTAGTCTTCCTTTTGCATATTTATAAAGAGGATGCTTCCGTGACACAAACTTTTAACCTTTTGATCACAAAGGAGTAACCTTATAAGATACTCCAAAAAATACAAGTGCCAACTACATTTTTAGTCTATTATATGCAGTAAAGAAAACATGTTATAAGACAAAGAAAGATGTCCCTGCAACAGATACCGGTTTTATTCTCCCTGGTTGTGCTGTACTTTCAATCCAAAATGACCAACCAACAAGAAGGAACAGTCTTCTTAAGCAACACATACACAAACAAAAGCACTGCACTTCTCCCTCAATCACTTGACGATATTATTTTGGAAGCAAGATCACACAACCGAAGCAAGCAAGAGGATTCCAACAACAACGAGCTAATGTCTGCTCAGTCTCCCACTGTCCCTCTTCTTACAGCTTACAAGATGGGAAAGTTCCATCTTTCTCACAGATGTAACCCACTGAGACTGAACTTGCCAGCAAGAAAAGTTTCTTCGTGTCTTCTGTTCTGAATGCTAACCACTAGGATGTGTGAGGTTGTACATTGAATTTTGGTGTGTTGTTGTTTTCAGAATTGTGCTAGCACCATTGACCAGACAGAGATCTTACAACAACGTTCCTCAGCCTTCACATGCGGCCTTGTATTATTCTCAGAGGACCACTGAAGGTGGCTTCCTCATATCCGAAGCAGCCAACATTTCTGACACTTCTCGGGGGTAATTTTCATTCTCCAGTTATCCAGACCAAATGATCTTACGTTTGAATATACCCTTAATGTTTTGGATTCTGTTCCTTCTACGACAACATTAACGCTGTGTTTGGTTACTGTCTCCTGTATGCAGAGACGGAACGAGACGGAAATTTGGAGACGGAACAGAACAAAAATTGGAGACAGTAAGGTGTTTGGTTGTGGTGGACAAAACAAGAAAAATTGTCCCCGTCTCGAGGACAGAAATGTGTTTGGTTGTAAGGGACAGAACAAAAAAATAGTGTCAATGACAAAAATGCCCCTCAGTGTTATATGATTGAAAATATATAATTAATTGATTATTTTATAATTGTATCAATA
>JANZXR010000003.1:29384711-29422574 GCA_027575705.1 Erythroxylum echinodendron
TGACACCTGTCACTTATTTGTAACTAACTCACGTGCTAGGATTCTCCAACTTCTTCTTACGCCTACTGTATACTAATGGCCTTCTAGCTCTATCAGTATTCAGGTCACAAATTCAATCTTCGCTATATTTCAAAAGTAATTATCATAACATAAACACACCCGCAGACTTCAAATACTTAAAATGAATACAAATCATTTAAATTTCTACACTTAAGTTACACCTTGTGTATGACAGACAAATGATGCAATTTTACTGAGAACAGTGAACAGCAGTAAGAGACAAAAATGAACTGTCCAAATGCATTAAATAAATCTGACAGATAGACTAAAACAAATCCCATAGCATAACTACTTTCAAATAAAAGATGCCCCATCCAGCAAAAGCATATAGAAGCAAAGAATTCAGCTAAGTAGAGTGCACCTTCAAGAAAAAAGGGCACAACTTCTTATTACAAAATCATAACAAATAATTTCTCAGCAATTTAAATGCCTTCAGAAAATTGGAAGAATTTCGTCCAAAAACTCAGTTCTATCAAGGACAAGAATGGTTTTAAACCTCAAACTTAATGAGGAAGATTATCCCTCGCCAACAACAGAGGAACCAAAGAACATTCAACGACCAAGAGTTCATAATGAGCGATAGCACCCATGACAATAGAAAGAATCAAAATGACTAAGCAAGCAATACCTAACAGCAAACAGATGTTAGAACTTACCAGCGCAGCTTATATTTATATGACATACTATATATATATATATATATATATATATTTATTTATTTATATAGAAGGAGTATATCAAAACATCACATCGAAAGTCAAAACCTTACATGTGATGATGACGTTGATGATCAAGCTCATTGTAAGGGTCAATCACAAGTCCCCGCACCCCATACCTTAAAACTGCTACCCTTGCAAGATTAAGGACCCATTTTACACTTGGAAGTTGATCATCTTCACACCTACACACGTAAAGGAACAAAAAAAAAAAAAAAACATCAATGCACTCACAAAAGATCAGAGACACGTCATCGATCAGACTGAACATTTTAAAACTTGAATTGAACAAAATCGTTTCTAGTTCCCTAAATAACCAAAATGGAAAACTTTGATGCTCATCCGGCAGGATTTCAATTAATTTGTTGGACTACAAATTTTTCTTCACGTTCATTGTGCTGATTTAAAATAATTGTTACTAGTATGTTGAAGAAATTATAGTTTCTTTACAGATTTTTCTTTAACACCAAACAAGTTGAAATGTCCTTGGTTTGTTGGAGGGATTTCAGTTTTCTCTTTCAGGTTTCTTACTGCTACTGAATGGGCGGGATGTCATCAGTTTGATGAAGATAGTATATTTGAAGGGAAGCTTTTAGATCTGTTCAAAAAGTCTACAAACAAGCCTAAGATAAAAATTATTGTTAACAAGTTGAGCAATTAGGATATTAATGCTCAAAACTTAAGGAGTATCCCTATGTTATATGTCTATACAGACCTACCATTTATCCTACATCAGAATAGTACCAATAGTTTTGTTACCCTGATATTTTAAAAGACAAGCTGACTCCTAACTAGAGTTGACCCATTCAACTGAGTCTTGCTTTTTTGAGGAAACGAAAAGTTTAGAATAACAGAAAGATTGGGAGTGGCAGCCAGAATTTGGAATATGAAACATTTTTAATACAATTTTAACAAAACGCCTGTTTTTTTTATACAATTTACCCTATTTTTACTCTTATGGGTACTGTTTACAAGTAAAAGATGGACCACGTGGATTAAAATCAAAGATGCTATCAAATGCCCCTTACAAGAAATACTACAACTAAAAATCAAATCATTGGCAGAAAGGTCAAATAACAATCCAACTTTTACTCGGAAATAGAGCATAGCCCCTTTCATTCTAAAGTGTTCAGTTAACACCCATAATCTTATAAATTGGAATGATAACCTTATTTAGACGAACCATTAATGGAAGTTGTTAAATTTGAATAATGTGGTGTAAGATTTTTATTCAAATACAGTGTAAGGGCTACTTTATATCATTTCCACTTTACCTTAAACCATAAGAGCTAGCTGAAGTGTAGCAGGGAAATTCTAGAGTACAGCTCACCTTATGAGATAAAATGTATTGTTCAACCACTGTTTCCCCTGTTCTAACTCCTCAGTCTTCATTCGTTCAATTGATCCTCCATAGCTATGAATGGCAAGGGGTGTAACAACAAAATTAATAATAGTGGTACAATTTGGGAAAAGAATCACGTAAGAATTGGAAAAAATGACAATCCAAAGGATCAAGAAGAGAAAATAACTCTGTACCCACCCTGCATCAAAGAATGGCTTCTTAATGTGTTTCTCCAAAAGTTTCCGTGCATGATCTCGGACCTATAATGTAGGCAAATGATGTAGAAGAGACACAAATATTGGTCAAACTAGAAATATCAAGATTGTAAAGGTTTTACAACTGTTGAATAATATTTGCATCCACAAGACCTTATTCTCCAAAAGGCAAAAGCAGGTTTAAAGGCCGACCTTATTCTCCATAGAGCAAAGTGCAAACTTCCAACCAACAGTTCTGTTCAGATTAACTAAGAGAGCATCAATCCATTCACTTTTGCCTGAATTTGGAACACCAGTTACTATAGTTAACTCTCCTGGTACAACCTGATCAACAGAACATAAATCCAAGAACTATGAATGCCCTTTAAAACCAGGCCACATGCACAGGGAGAGGGGGATAACAAATATAGAAGAATAGAACATTTGATAATGGAATTCCATCAGGCATAACTGAGTTTTTCAATTAGAAACGAACTCTGATATACAAGATGGTTGAAGATTATGTTTCGGAACAATTGCAGGGTTCATTTTATCCGTTGGTTTATAGTTCAGCTTCCCATAAGAAAATACTGGTCAAAGATTACTGCATTCTCTCCTGAGAATTTGATAGAAAGAAGGAAGCAAGAGACATTTTGAAAAGTAGATTTAGGTATCTTCATGCATGAAGACAAATAATCAACCAAAAGATACTAAACAACATAAAGATCACACAGAAACAGAAGCTAAAGCCAACAGGCCATGGTATACCAAGGTGGTTGCCAAGCTAAAAGATTATAGAACATGATGAGTAATTAGGTCCACGGACAATTCTGAAGACAAGAATTCGTCTAGAAAAGCCACCTTTAATGGAAATCTTCCTTTCTTCCCCATTACAAAAACTATCGTCTCTTATAGATGGGCTCATATCCCCCTAACAGTTGTTTCAGAAAACACACATCCTCAAGTATAGCTATTAATGAAGTAAGAAAATAGGGAAAGCAACTATCAATTGTCAAAAATCTTGAACCACAGAATTAAGATCACTGCCTTCACTCAAAAAAATTTATTACAATCACAAGCTAAACACAATATATATGCATAAGGCCTTCTCCAAACATACAAACTCAATCATAAGATCAATATATCGCCAGATTCATTTAGACTAGAACTGCCACTCCAGCAAAAAAAATTTGTTTACTACATCCAGTTTTGCTGAATAAAATCTCATGTAAGGTACCGCAAATTCATAGACGGTACCAATAATGGGTTTCTTACCTATTAGAGAGGAACAGAGAAAAGGTTCATAAAGAAGAAGCAAATAAAGCTTACATTGTATAACTCATTTAGCGCCCTCCATCCTGTTGATACACCAGATCCATATCCAAGGGACTGATTGTAAAGCGCATCAATTTCATCAAAGTAATCTCTAAAGTTGAAGAGTCCACGTATTGGAAATAACTCAGCATTTTCGATTACTTCCTTGAGTGCATCAGGGCCCATATACATCAAAACCTGATGATGTTACAGCAAATTCTATTTAGACATCATTCTTGATTTGACAGATTATCACTGGCCATCATGGAATCCAAATGTCTAGGGATTTCAATCATCGTTAACTTAATAAGTGCACAGATATGTCAAATAATCATGTCTAACCTCATTTGCATCCTTAAAATGTGTATGTTCATTCTTTTTTGGCCATTTAACTCGCCAGCATCTGCATCCCAAAGTAAAACACATCAAGAAATTTATAAATAATTTTCTATCATGAAAAAGGATGATTTTCAGGCAGAATTGCAGACCTTTCTTTTCCAATTCGACGTGCAAGTTCTTCGGATAATGCTTCACCAGGTAGGTCTCCATCAGTAGCAAGAATTATTCGAGATGCCTACAGAATAGATGTTTAAAGATCAAAGACAATTGTACAAGGTAATGAGTTAAACAGCTAGAATAGATGTTAAACGGCTCATTCTACATCTACTAACCTTGTTCAAGTACTCTTTGCAGTTCCAAAGATACTGATACTTGGTGTCCTGGCTTAACAATGAACATGGATGAAAGAAAAAAAAAAATCAAGTCCACAATAACAGTGTAAACAAGCCATAGACTACTATAATGAATAGCGTGAGGAAATTATGCTTGCGATTAATTTACAAAAACTGAAATAGAATATGCGATGCCGTGGGACTTCATTAACAATAACAAATTTTAGTCATTGATTGCCCAGAACTTTTTATAGCTCGTATTGTTGAAGAACAAAAATATTTGATGTTTTTAGTTTCAATAAAAACCATGTCACAAAATCCTGACCTACGTAAGACTGTGCATGCAACAAGAGAAGTCATAACAATCCTCCCCTGCTTAAAGAATTTAAAAGACTCCTGACTGGCATCATTGAACACCATGTGAAGAGCATTTTAATAGGTACTCCCAATACAAACAAAAACTGAAAAATATTCTTGATGAATAAAGGTGATTTATGAGTGTGTTTGTCTACATGAAAGCACAGAGAAACTACAAGATGAGACATCAAAAATCTCCGAAGAGTAACATCTCAAAAAAAAATTTTTAAAGGTCTAGCACTCATTCGTTGGTATTTATTCGCATTACAAAAGAAATATTTACTTGATTTAGGTAGGCGGCCTACTCACACAATGCTGTTGGCATGCATGTATAAGCGTGATGCAAATACAATTCGTCTTTACGCGACAATTTACAACTTCTTTTCCAATAAAAGAAAACAGTTTTTTTTATAACTGCAGTCTGCATCGATTACTGTATACCACTGAACAAATCCAGAACTTGGAAATTAACACAGACCTGATCCACAGGTGGCAATTCCTTTGGAGAAACTGTTGGAGGCGCACCATCAGGGACACTCACACAATTATGAAACCCAGCCTCTTCCATTGCAAGCTTATCAAATTCACCTTCAACCTATGCAGACAAACATAATAATTAGCATAACTTTATACTCACGAATAAGCATTTTCTCATAGACAGATACTCAGGCGTACTATTATTATATCCTCAGCTCCCTTTATGTCATCAAGCCCATAAAAAACTTTTTCAGCATCCTTTTCCTGAAACAAATGCACAATTAACGAAAGGATTAAAAAGCAGAACTACAGGATAATTCTTCAGACAATTTTAAAAAAGAGAAGTTATGTATTTGCTGTGATATGTGTTTGTTGAATAGAACAATGTGTAAAAATCGGGGCAATCTTAGCTCCGAGTTAAGATATATAAAAGTCCAACTAGGAGAAGACATAAAGAACAACAACTAGGGAGGACAAGAATCCTCAAGGAGTCCTCATCTCCAAGTGAACCTCCTCCTCTATAGCAATAAATATTTGCTTAGATATATGGCACCAATTGGAGAAGCTTAAAATGTTCAAAACAAGTACTCCGTATAAAAACATACATGTAAAACGAATTACCAGTATAAAAACATACATGTAAAAGGAATTAGTAATTCGCGATTGAACATATGTCAAGATACACAACGTAATACCAAATGTTAAGGTAAAGCAAGATGCAAAAGTAACACCCATAGAATAACCTGCCAAAATCTCTTTTGAATGTCCCGATACTTGCAGTTTACAATCACTCCATTCCGTCTATAAGGAAATGCAATAACAATCTGCATACGAACTGTTAAAAATTGTATGGTGGAAAGAAAATATCAAGTCTTCAGCGAACAAAAAATAAGCAGGAGATTTTTCACCTTTTGTTTAGTTCTATATACTAAAATTCCAAGTCAATGCAGCAGGGATAACCAGTCTTGTATGCTTAATATACAGATCAATGTGTAAAGGAGATGCTTTGTTGTTCTCTTCTGAACCATTCCCATTGATACAGAGTTATTCATCCCGTGGTTAAATATATTAACCCCAGGATCAATTTTTTCAGTAAAAATGCATCATATGCAGAATTGATTCAACAGTGTGGCCAAACCTTTCAATGTTTTCAGTTACAAAGGCAAGATTAGAACTAATAATCTTCTGTCGGATACTTTATTGCCAAACCACAATCAAGTCAGGCCAACCTTATTCAAAATTTCAGATTGCCGAAAATCTCTGCAGGACATACCATTGACAAAATCTAAATACCTTTATTGGTTCAGTAGCTTACCTGATCCCCATCCCTTTTCTGCATAACTCCGTTTCTACTCAACGTCTCTGCTGATATTAGCCTCTCTTTACAGTAGCCAAGAAGCTTAAAAATTCCAGAATCAGACGTATAATAGTTATAACACATTCGGCAACAGCAAAAAAAATGCACCATTAAAAGCTAAGGTTAAGTGGAACGGCAAAATTCTCAACCTCTCGCACATGCTGGGCACAATTTTATAGCACATGCATGGAATTACTCTGGAATTAACGATCACATCCAAGAGCATGAATATGTATTGATTCTAGCAAGGGATTTTAAACAACTATAAGAGTATCCAAATGCACTCAGACAACCTGTGTAAGGAATGATGACAATGTATTGACAGAAACTAAACTACAAGAAAATCTATATAAGGATACGTTGAACTTGAGAAAAGGGAAATGGCAGAGAGTGAGAGAAAGAAAGAAAGAAAACAAAGAAAGTGGTGAGCGCGATATCCTAACCTAGTTCACATCCATGCCAATGATAACCTCAAATAGTGGGACTGATTAGAGCAAAAAAGGCAGTCCATAAAATCAATGAAAGGAGCCTCAAGAAGCATCCTGTCCGACCATTGTGGACACAACAAAAGAGTTAACAAACACCAGAAAAATAATTGAAAAGAAAAAACATAGCAACAAGCAGATTCTACTGCATATAAAGAAATAAGGACCCCACATCTCAAGTAATAATATGTATATATCAATTAAAATGTAGGATAGACAATTGGAAATTAGCAACCTCATCACATAAGGGTTCCAGTTCCAGATTTTTCTCTGTGAAATCTCTTGTCTGCTTAATTTTGGTAAGTTTCTTAGTGCTATTAGTCAACTTTTTATCTGCAAATGCCTGCAATAAAAAAGAGTATTTCTCAACAAGAGTTCCTATAAAATGTATGACAAACAAGCAATTTCATTTCTAATTTAGATGATTAACCATCTCACCTTCATTCCTCCACTCCACCCACATTTTGCACGGAAACAAATCCATGATGCATTATTCCTGACATTGAAAGAGTAGTCGATTTGGTAAACTAAAGCGACAAATAAAGTATGGAATGAAAAGACCGACAGCTTACCCATCTCCACTGATGAAAAGAGAAAAGGACTTCTCCCCTGAGTCACCCCCTTTACACTAGCAGAAATATAACAAAAAAACTTTTAATTGGATATAGAAAATTGAGGAAGAGTTCAAGCACCATATCCAAGTTGAAATATTATCAATCTTTTCCAAATGACAGTCAAGGTTTAAAGTACCCAAGCTATAATCAGTTTCAACTTTCAATCGCAGCTTGGATGGGGAGTGTGAGAATTCTTTGTTACAGGTCTTCCAGGTATTTTACAAAGCTGAGAATGTAATCACAGACTTCCCCAATGCCGTAAATATCTAATGTCACTTTTAAATTCCTAGGCTTGGATGAAATATGTAAATACTAAATACTAAATACGACAACAAAATCAACACTTCAAAACAATTTTATTCCCAGAAGATAAAGATTATGTTGACATCGCAACATACGTTATCCAAGAAAAGCTTACCATTGGACAAATTAAGTTATTGTACTGTCCAGGCTCAAAAGGGTCCAAATAAACATGCATTTCTTCTAATTTTCGCTTCA
Organism: Erythroxylum echinodendron; assembly: GCA_027575705.1. Taxonomy (NCBI): domain Eukaryota; kingdom Viridiplantae; phylum Streptophyta; class Magnoliopsida; order Malpighiales; family Erythroxylaceae; genus Erythroxylum; species Erythroxylum echinodendron. The sequence continues at coordinate 29,392,797 of JANZXR010000003.1, forward strand.
AAATCTCCAACTTCATTTCTTTTATTTCTGGGTGTTCTTGGCGCGCTGAAAATAATCAAAGAAGTTGAGCCTCAAAAGTAATATTACAGTCTTAACACATACCTTCTGCATTTGTTCCTATCAAACCAAATCCAAACAAGACTAAAGTAAACAAATAGAATAAAACCAAAAAGAAGGCAAAATCCCACACAAGCACTAGACAAATGATTCTCCTGGAGTAAGTACCAGGTGATGGAACAGGTGTAAATGACAAGCCATTAGTTTTAAGGAAAGAAGGCTGGATTCTAGAGAAAGGTTTGGAACAGAGCACTGGTAAGAGGCATGTACAGTAGTGACAAAGGTGCCTACTTGAACAAGAAGAAGTGGAAGGTAAAAGGGGGGGAAAAAAGAAGGGTTTGAGCAAGAATTTGGAGCTCATGGGATAAACAGTATTTGAAGAGGGCAAAGACACGAACTTTCGAAGATGGCCGTGTGGATTGTAGCAAGCAAAGCGGAGCATCTTATAAGTGTTTCAGCTTCTCAAAAGGGTTTCATGGCTGAGGTTTGAAAGAAGAAGACGAAGGACGAGAGAGGCTTAGGCTTAGGCTTAGCTACTAGCTCTACCTCTGAGCCAGAGGGTTTAAGGGTGGGACTCTGAGGCTTTCCATTTGTCTTTTAGCCTCTTCCAAAATTCTAATTAGAAATAAAACGAAACAATGCATAACTCAGCGCTTTCTTTTGGCTTGAAGAACTAAAGTTGACACAAAATATATTTTCCGTAATGCAAAGTAATTTACTTTGATTAATTTCCATAAATTAATAACTAATTGCTTTTAATTCATCCAAATATCTTCTTAGATCAAAATACCAAGTTCGACATTTATACTAATTACATTTTGATAAATTTTTTAACTCTTTAATACTGAATCTTTTTTTTTTTTGTGACTATCCAATACACCCGTCCTACCTCCTTATATTTAGTAATTCCTAAAAAGTTTCTATGAAATTAGAGACCAGCAAAATAACCCAAAACACTAGCACCATCATAATTGTCAACCTATCAAATTAACCAAAAATAATCTCAATTATTACGTATTAAACATAATCTAAAGTATCGGTAACAGTCGGATGATAGTAAAAAGTCATAGCAATTTTTGTAGCTACTTGCACTAAAAAAATGAGTAAACATAATTCCTTCTAAATAATAAATAAGTTACATCATCTGCAATTGTCTAAATCTTGAAACATTCTTTAAATTAATCATAAATCTTATTGAAATAAGTAAACCAAAAGAACTTTCTCGTATGAAATATATAAATTTTATTATAAGATATGACCTAGAATTGAAATGGTCTTATCAATAAAATTTTCATGTTAATGCAGCACCACTGGCAAAGAACTCTACTAATTTTGATGCCACATTAGATTGGATAAAAAATAATTGTTAGATGGGGTATTCAATTCTAAGGATGAATCTAAAAAGAAATCTTTATTAATTCTACCTCCTATTTTTTTATTAAGAGAATGAATTTTTTTTTCGAACGATCATAAAAGAATAGGTCCGAATCTTCTACGAGAATGATTTGAAAGATTAAACAAAAAAGTTTGTTATTTGTTATCAACAACATGATGGAAGTAATCAATCAATATGAATTGATCCAAAATGACTATCGATGAGTCTCTTTGTATGTATTGTCTAAAAAAGAGACTCAATCGTTATTCGTTGGCTAGAACCAGAGGTCATCTTTTGAAATCATCAACAATAATAATAATTCAGTAAAAATTTCACTAATATGCGGGTCTAAGGAAATTTAGTAGTATGTAATCTTACTCCTAACTGATAGAAAATTTGTTTTTGATTACAGATGACATCTCAACCTAAGCCTGGTCTAGCCTGAGGTTAACAAGTCAGGCTCAGATTGACTAGGGCCAAGTCGAGCCTCGTACCTAATATTTTTTTAAAAAATTGAGCCTCAACTTAAGCCTAGCCCGATCTAGGGAGTTGTCTTTACATTATTAATTTAGTAAAAGCTCGGGTCGGGCCGAGTCGAGCTTAAACTCTAGCTGAATTACCTAACATTGATCGAGCTTGGGTTCAGACCCACAGCCTCAAGCCAGTCAGGCTCAAAACTGGGCCCCAATAGAAGCAGTTTGGTCATACTTGCCAAATAATAATAATAAAAATAAAAATAAAAATAAAATAAAAATAGTCATAAAAGATCATAATAATACTAAAATAAAAACTAATAAATATGTTCTTTAATGACTTTACTAGTAACAGTATATATTTTAAAATTTTCATTCAACTAAATGTTGTTAATAAACTAATAATCATTGAATTGTTTTCTCTCTTTTTTTCTCGTTAAATTGTTATTCCATATTTGAAGATAAATTAGAGATGTGAATATGAAGTCTCCATTATTTTGACAATAGTTCAACTGTCTCCTCAGCTGATACTTCACCTCTTTAAATCTATAATCACCTTCTTTATCCATCCATCCATCCAAAAATTAAGAAAACTAAGTCTTAATTTGAATTCAAATCTTCATCTAGATTGTGTCTTGTAAACTTAGAAAATATCAGTGTTGTTTTTCCATGTAGAGTTAATAATAAAGCTCAAAGTTCTTTTGTGCTATTTCGTTAGATGCTTCGGGTGCACCTCATATTACCTAAAATATATTTTGAAATCAACCACGTTTATTAAAGAAACAAAGATGAATATGTTTATGTTTTCATCATGTTCCAATGGGCAAGTGACAATTCATTTGGCATTCTTTCAAATAAATTGGTAACTAATTTCAGACAACAAATTGTTTCAATCATTCTCATTCTTTCAAAATTCATTTGTAATAAATTTTTTAAAAAAGTTAGTGTGTGCTGCAGTACAATATCAAGGTTAGGCTACTGCAGCTTGCTTGTTCAGTTGCTACTCTTTGATAAATGGACATGCAAAGCAATATGTGTTTGCGTTATGCCTTGCCTGGCCTATGACACCGTAATAATAGAGAATTGCCATCTTAACTGTTGAAGCTTCTCAGCTTCTTGTGTCAATCCAGAGAAGGTAACAATGCCTCGAGATTTCTGTTAAGTTAAATGACAGCTACAAGAGCCTGAAACTGAATTTGCTTCTTCCTTGGAATGGTGGCGGTCATCAAGTCAATAGTTACCCCTTGCACTTTTCACCAGCTTGTCTAAGCAGAGTTCAGCTCATCTGATCCTCATAAAAACAAAGTAGAAGCACATTGAATCAGAATTGCATGAATTTGGTAATTCTTTGAGAATTTTCTATCAACCAGGAGTATTACTACAAACTACAATTCCCCTTATTGTTAATTTGTACGAACTAAACGTGTACAACCAAAAGCCTACACGTGCTGATAAAATTTGAAAAGAATAAATTCCCCAATTCAGCCTTTTGAAAGACTACCTGATCCACTCTAATTTTTAATATTACTACATCCTTAATTCATATGAATTACTAAACACTAAGGAAACAGAGGAATCATTTTCCTTTACCCAAGTAAGTGAGCTACTTAAAACAACATACCAGATATGGCTTGGCACTTTTTATCACTTCCCTTAGAGCAGCAGGTCCAAGAAACTTGAGAACCTAGTCCACAAAAGGTATAAGGAATCATTGTACTTAAAAATATTATCTAATTATTCACTTTATGCAATCAAAATGTCACCAATAAGAACTTGCCAAGGAAGAAAACTGAAATAGAAACAGACCTCATTGGCATCTTTGAACGGATGAGAATCATCTTTCCTTGGCCAACATACTAGCCAACATCTGGTACAGCCCGGAAAGAAAGAAAAGGAAAAATGAGTAACGAAAATAGTAAATAAATTCTTAAGCATGGGATAATAGTTTTAGAGTTTTAACCATGCCACAAACCCAATTGTTTATTATTTTCAGCTTACAGAGCAAAAATCAAATGATCAAATAACGTATTTAGGAAGGTGATCATTAAAAATAAGCCCTAATCGTGATTTGCCATTTCACATCATAAAGATATCTGGTATGCATAATATGGAAATGGAGGCTAATAATCAGGTAAAGGGAAATGAAGAAAAGCCACAAATAAACCTACAAGACCATATCTGTGTGTATATTTTCAGGCGAGCAGTTACAAACTTTTTCATATCCAAACAATGGTGTACCTTGACTATCATTGGTAGGAAAAGGGATAAGCGAACATGGCTGTCTTTGCTTGTTAATAAGCAAATTGGTAAACTATCTAAGCACTCTTGTGCATTCTTCATAGTGCTAAACTACTAGATGCCTAATAATTCCTTGTTGCCTTGTATTACAGAAATTTACTATCAAGGCCTTCAGTTTTTATTTCTAAATAGAAGAGAATATCATTCCAAGCAGAGAAAAGAAAGCTTATAAACCATAAAAGTCACCTTTCCTTTCCCAGCCGACGAGCTAGCTCTTCAGCCAGAGCTTTCCCATATGTGTCAGCATCTGTAGCTAGGACAATGCGAGATACCTATGTTGATTTGTAAAGAAGATAAAACAAAAGGTAAAAATAAGATATGTGAATCCAAAAAAGAAGGATCGGGTTATTATGCCAACTGAAGTTTCTTACAATTGTCCGCACCTTATCCAAATACTCTTTGCAGTTCCACAGATACTGATATGCTTTGTCCTGGCTTTAAACACATACATGCAACAAACACAAGAATAAACAGAGAAAAAAAGAAGTAAAAAACAGTACAAATTTCACTTGTATATTAGAATATGTGATGCAATGCAGACAACAAATTGATGATAAGTGCCGATAAAAAGATAGAAAAGTTGAATGCCTTACAAGTAAAGCCAAAAAGAGATATGTTACGGGGCAATGACAAGATCAACAATTAAGTGAGCTCAACTCATAAAGCCAAAAAGAGATATGTTAAGGGGCAATGACAAGATCAACAATTAATTGATCTCAACTCAATATTCAACAACTCGCAGCATGTGTCAGTAATCGTACCCAAGAACAAGAAGTTGAATTTTTCATTAGGGTTGAAAGAGGCAATAGCAGTAGAGTTCAAGTTTCAAAATCCTAGATATTTGACCAGCGCTGAGTTACGTAACGTTCTATGAAGGTCATGGAAATAGATATCAAGAAGATCCAAGTGACCAACAAAGGAATACAACAAGCACTGCTCCACAAATACCCTTTCTGAAACTGCAAAGTAGAGCGGAGATGAAGGAAAGAAGGGACAAAGTATTTTGTAAACATAGCGGCGCATCAATGTAAAAGACTCTTTTGGCTCGAGGGAACAGACAATTTGTAACCAGGACAAGAAATTTTAAAACAAGAAACAGAGGCACCGTTATCCATCTTTAACAGTACGGGTGAAGCCCATTCTTCACGGGGAGACTGGTTTAAAGGACAATGATTGCAGCAATTAAGTGAGCTCAATTCTGCATACGTTATATTTGGCTTATGAGGTTAACAAACAAATTAATCATAGAACAACTCCAATTTCGGTAAAATTGCACTTCTAAATCTTATCTTCATGTTTACTAGCAAAAATCGCGTCACCCATTTATGGACAACAGTGCTAAAAACCTTCTTCAGCATCTTACACTAAAAGCAAAAAGGAAACCTACTAGAAAAATGATCAGACAATTCACAACATGAATTGCCTAATGATGTTCACAACAAAAAAATTGTTATAAGCTTTCTGATCTTAGTACAAACCTTTTCTAGCAATGGTAAATCTTTAACTGAAATGCTTTTTGGTGCACCACCAGGAACACTAACACAATGATGAAAACCAGCTTCTTCCATCGAAAGCTTATCCATTTCCCCCTCAACCTTTGGAAGCATCAAAGTGTTGACATTAGAATAACAAACACGCACACGCACACGCACACACAAGTAATAGGAGTTTACTATAATTATTTCATTAGCTTTAATGATGTCATCAACTCCATATAGCCACTTTTCAGTGCCCTTCTCCTGAAAAGAAATAGAAGAAATATCAGTTATAATGGATACATGGTTTATCACATTTTCGCATCACAATGCTAGATGAAACAAAACACTAATATTTACTTTGATGAGTGAATTATGTGTTTTTCTCAAGAAGAAAAAAGTTGCAGATACTCCAAGTCAGAATGAATCACCTAGTAGAATAATGGCAAACAGCTAAATGAAGCCTGAGGGCAAAGAACCCATCAGTACTCAAATACCACTTGCTCAAATATTAAACAATTATGGAAGAATTAGCATCACACCTGCCAGAATTTTTTTCCAATGGTCCGATATTTGCAGCCAACTAACACTCCATTTCGTCGGTAAGTGAAAGCCACAATCGCCTGTAGCCAATAGATGTTGTAAAAACATGATTCTAGTACCAAAGCAGTTGACATTATTGAGTTGAAGAAGATCTCAATCAGAACAAGCAACTTGATTTACTGCTTCAGGAACCCAAGCTCGAGAAATTGCACAAGCATGTCATAGCACGTAACGCACAACATCTCATAAAAGTTCAACCACAGCTCAACCAACAACAAAGAAATTTGCAAGTAGTAAAACAACTAAACAAAACAACTAAATCACCTGTTCACTAGACATCTGCATAACAGCATTTCTCCGCAGAGTTTCCTCCGTAATCATCCGCTCGCCAAAGTACGCAATCAACTGACAAGAAAAAATATACTGGCACCAATAAGTGTTTCAAATCGCAATTCGTAAGCATTTTTGTAGAACAACATTGATCATTGGTGGCCACAATACATGTAAATGGAACCCCATCAAACAATGTTTATATCAACACAAGCACCGTAGCCTACAACTCACAATTTAAGGTCTTGGTACCAATGTATGTCCAGGTGTGTGTGTGAGAGAGAAAGAGAGTGTGAGTGGAAGACTCTGTATGTGTCATTATTGGCACCGCTAAGTGTTAACAACAATAACAAGTAATCTTTGGACATTTTACTTCATCATTTTGCATAACTACAAAGCAAGACCTCTTTCAGAAACTTGTTTTAAGGAAGGGAAGGTTACATCAAACACAAGGGCAGCACCTTTTCACCCAGTGGCTCTAACACAAAACCCTCCGGAGTCATTTGTTTCGAGCTCTTGACTTTGAAGATTTTATTAAATCCCTCAATTGTCAACCTGCTATCAGCAAAGGCCTACGCCAAACCAAATTAGCTGGTATACTTACTTCTCCAAAATCCATAAATCAAACAGAATAAGACAAATAATTTGCATCACTACCTGCCCTGCCCATCCGCAACTAGTCCTGAAACATCTCCACATCGCAAAATCCCTGCATAGCACCCCCAATAACAAACTTCAACATGGGTATTTTTCTCCCAAGAAGATATTTTTCTTTAAATCCCACTTTAATTTCTGTATCTACAGATTTTATCCAATACATAGAAACAAGCGAAAAAGAAGCAGCTTACGCTTCCTGGATGATATGTACAGATAAACTTTTCTCCAGAGACTGTCCACCTTGGCACTGTCATCATCAAACCATACAATATCGACAAAATTAATATAATCATCTAAAGCTCAATCCTTTCCTTTACAAAGATAAGATTTTTAACTTGTTACTTGCCTTGGGACAGAGTTGGTGGCTATAGAGTCCAGGAATGCAGGTGGGATCGTCGCAATTGATACCAAGAAGTTCGATTTTCCTTTTAAGCATCATCACCTTACGATTGACGTCAATTGTACTAGCTGCTTGCACCATATGGAGCTTGCAGGTGATGGCGGAACGGTGAGTTGGAGCAGAGAAGCTGACAGGGCCTTTTGTTGCTTTAGACGAGGGCGTTTTGCTAGTCAAGAATTGCCTGAAAGGATTGATATAGGAATAGTTCCTAAGAGCCATTGCTGATGGTTTTGTTATTCTCTGTTTCTGTTCTTTATTTATCTCCAATCATCGTTGTCATCTATCCTGTTCCTGTTTGGGTTAGATTTTTTAATACAAGATTCCTCCTGTTTTGGTTGGTTCTTCTCATTTATGTTCCTCAAAATTATATTTATTTTAATAAAAAATAAATTGCAATTCTAAATTTCTAATAGATAAATTATGCAATTTGTACATGTATTTTTTAAAAGAAAAAGTAATATTGTTTTCAAGTTAATTATCTTTTATTTATTTGTATTTGTAAATAAAAGAGAATGCTAATAATTAAAATAATTACCAAACTTCCTCCCAACTTCTCTGAATTATCTCTCATAATTTAAATAACTACCTAACTTCTTCCCCACTTCTCTCAAATATCTCCAACTGCTTGTAACTTCCTCCACTCTTTTCTCTCTCTCGTGCATGTATTTAGTTTTTGGGTAGTTTGATAAGGCTTTCGTTACTGTTAATGTTTACTTAACTAGACAGGTCTACTTCTATTCAAACCAACAGCAACAGAGCACCGTATCTACAACCTAGTACAGAATCTTCTTAGGTGTCTCTCTACTTTTCTATTTTCATATTACCTGTCTTATTAATCTACCATTTCTTCCTCTGTCTATTTCGTCTTTGCTCATTATTTGTTTTTTCTCACGCCAACTTACTTCTACGTTCGTCTATTTAGCTTCATGCCCACATGCAAATTTACTTGATCTCTGTTAATCTCACTTGAAGTTAGCTGCTTATTATCGTTTATTTCCATGCTGAATATGGCATTACTCGTAGGAAGTTGAAGGTCTTGTGTTTTCCAACTTCTGAAGTTCCCTTTCGTTTTTTTGCTGCAGATTCTTTCCCGCTTCCATGGCTTTGAGCTTTTTTCCGAATTCGGGCTCGTTTCAGCAACTTAATCAAGCCGAAGTAGCTAGCTTTCCCCAGACCGACACAGAAATGGCTACCGGGCTCTATGATTGCTACGACAACTTTGTAGCTCCCGACACTTTAATAAACCCCATGTATGAATCCGACGAGCTCTTTTACTGGGATAATTGCGGAAATCTCCTTCCGTTTTTCCCTTCTCCTTACTTCTATTCTACTAAAGATAACATGATGTCCTTAACACCTGAAATCTTCCCTCAAGATCAAGAATTTGAGTCCTACCAGTGCCCAAAACGTCAGAAGAGCCACATTGATAACTTACACTCAAATTTCACAGCTCCTGATATGTTTGACGTGAACATTTTGAACTTCAATTCCATTCCAGAATTCTTGCCAGATATTTCAGCTAGTTCAGAGCCAAAGTTGGAGGTTTCAGAGGCTTTTAGTATTGGAAGGACTGATCAGAATAGTGGGAAGAAACCGAGTGGGGTGAGCTTGTCTACACAGAGCATTGCTGCAAGAGAGAGAAGACGGAAGATAACTGAGAAGACACAAGAGCTCGGGAAACTGATTCCTGGAGGAAATAAGATGAATACTGCTGAAATGTTCCAGGCTGCTTTCAAGTACGTAAAGTTCTTGCAGGCTCAAGTCAGCATTCTAGAGCTCATGGGTTCATTTCAGGTGATTAATATTATTAGCTTTCACTTTTCTTAAGCTCATTCGATTCACGTAGGTTACTCGTCTCTAACGTGTTGGGTCAAACGCAGGAAAAGAAGGAATTAAGAGTCCCTACAAACGAAGTCCAACAGGTGCTACTTTCATCTCCAACAATCCAAGAAAAGTTGTACTCAACAGAGAAATGCTTGGTTCCCAAGGAATTTGTTCAAACACTAGCGACTGTTCATGAGATCCAGTCAAATCCTTCAGTAAAAGAGGAGATTGATCAGTTGCTGGAGACCACTAGTGACTTCAGCTGAAGAAGCCGCATCTTCCATGTTCTTCTTTGTCATTTGCTTATTGTCTAAGTAGGTTTCCAGTACTTGCTTTTTTTCATTATATTTTCCTGCTAATTACTGGAAATTAGGTGCTAATCGTTATCCAGTGATGGAGGCAGCAGAATTAGCTATAGCTTCTGACTTTAATTTTTTCAATGTTAACAAATTTCTTATTGTAAAGAGGTCGATGCAATTACTTTCTTTTTAATTTTATTGTTAGTTTTGAAAAGCAGGATGAAAATTAGAAGGCTTACATGATAATGTATTATCTAACTAAATCAAATATAAAGCAATGAAATGATTGAGCTAATTGTGGAAAACTAATGATAATAAGAATTTCCTCTAATTCCAAGTTTTTTTCTCTAACAAAGAGATGAATAAGTATATGTATATATATATATTTACTGAGGGAAGTTGTTCTTACATGAAATATTCACTCATTGTACTAACTTGAAACGAGGAGTGGAAGATACTCAGTTTTTCTTGTTTTATTTCAAGTTTATTTTAGATACTATTTTACTTCTAAAAACAAAAATAAAGACCAACTTCATAAAAAAGGTGAAAAACTTCTCACCAGCAAGAACAACATTTTATGAGAGTAGGTCTAATAATTCGATCGCATTCTTATCTTTACACAATAAAAAGGCTGTTTTCCACGTAAATGTCTCACCCGACGCAATAAATTCAGTCTAATGGAGGTCATAGAAGGGTCGCTAGTAGTATATGGATAAGCTGAAGCCAAAATTTACGGCAGCATATATCGTTATGTGGGTTATTAATACCGTTAAGTTGTTATGAAGCAGCAAAGCTGCCAGGAGCCGTCACGTTTGCCACAACGTGGGAACGTGGTTTATCCACTTCCCAAGATCTTAGGAACTGCCATATTTTATATGTCAACGGCTTTGATTTCACATTCATAAACTTTACCAATTACCGGTGGTTTCTCCTTCTCTTGTTCATGGTAGTTGTTTTCTGCTACAATGGTAAGAGGAGACCATGAACTTAAAACCCCCTTCAGATTTCAACTCCACTTTCAAAGAACAACCCTTCTTTTAGGTATTGCTAATCCTTCCATGTGGAACTTAGTGAGATCTTCAAGTCCACCATTTTCATCTCAACTGCACCTCCATAAGTTTCACCAAAGGAGTTGATCCCATCTGATGGTTCTATGTTGGAAGCAAATCCGAGCTCTTGATTTGAGCCTTACTAGCCTTGCAATTGCAGGCAACAGATAGTTTGTACGCTCCATCTAACTTCACGTCTCTACAATTATGATAATATGCAAGCCTAGAATCAAATGACAGAATCCCAGTTTTTCAAATGCTTCAATGCTGCCTGCAGTTTGTTGATTATTATCTCTCTTTTTTATCTATAAAGATAAGATGGAGGGGTTGTCCTTTCTTAGTTGGATTCTTCTCGTGCATTGTTTTGTTTTGGGTGGTTGAATTCGAATTGAAGAGCGAGGATAAAGTGTATATCATATTTATATACCATGTAATATGTTAATGGAGTCAGTATAGATAGTTTCCCAACATTATCTCCAGTAAAAACACTCCTAACTTGTAAATCTCTTTAAAAAAGTTGCTAATCATACCATATCAACTTGGCTCTAGTTCAGCTTCACGCCCTTAACATCAATTTCACTAAACACCCCGTCAAGTCAACACATGCCTCCACAAAGAAAACAGATACCCGCAACCATTGTCTCAACAAATAACCGAAAAGAACTGATCAACAAGCACTGTTAAATAAGGCATTAGTGAACTGCCCCTGCCCGGAGCCAGAGGCCTCCATCCATGGAGGTCTCAGTCACAGCAGCGGAGTGAAGCAGAAGAGTGAGTCAAGCCCAAGTGCGGGTGGTCTTTGGGGGAAGGAAGGATGGGCCAAGTATGGGAGTGTACAGCTATTTTTAGACAGGCCTGTGTTGATTAATCAAGTCCGTAGACTGTGAAGCTGAGGCCCCAAGTTGGTGTTATCAGAGTTCAGGTTCGGGGACTTGTAACCGTAAACCAACCCTCTCTCCTTAGTTTGGCTTTTGTGATTGACACATCCTAGAAGCCAGCTTTTATGAATACTAATTTTATTGAAAGAGAAGTATGGTTTTTTTCTTTTAAGCGATACACAAGATTTGGTGTAAAATAATTTTGGAATTGCTGTTATTTATTTTACGAGTTGTTAGGTTCTAATATAAATACAATTACAAGCCTATCACAATCAAATCTCTATTAGGGTCAACACAATAATTGCAAGGATTAGAAAATGTAATGTAAGGAAATTAAGAGTTATTATTCACTCTTCTAGTGAATAAGTGAGTCTCCTTAACTTGGTTTTTCATAATTTTAGTATTTAGCAAGGCATTTTTTATTACCATTTACTCAAAATGTTGTTTTTATAGTAATGGGGATGTTTGATTATTGTGTGCTTGTACTTTCTGAGATTGTTTAAACTTCAACTCGGAGTGCGTCGACCAGTCGTGACCAACAAAAGTATAGCAAGAGCTTAGAAAGCAACAATTATGATAGGTGTAACAAAAGAAGTATCGACTTTTGATGGTATGAATATGATGAGCTACACAACACGAGCATTAATGTAGAGATAAAGTTGGCTACAACTTGCTTTACAGAGAAAGGGAGAGAGATGAACAAGGTTAGCTGAGCATAAGAAATAAAATCAATGATGTATCAGTATAACATATTGTGGGGTAGAAGTGACTAAGATCATGAGTGTGCGTTGACTGAATGTTTCAGATTTGGCTTTGTCTAATCGAACTTTGGCCATACCAAAACTTGATCAAATTTGAAATCAAGCTGAATACTTTGGTCAAAGTTTGAACTAAACTAAAAAAGAGTTACTTATAAAAAAAATTAACAATACTCAATTTTATAATACTAACACAAACTTTTAAAAATAGTGATAAAATATTCAAACTTTTAATTTTTTACTAAATAATTAATCATTAGATCCCTATTAATTGTGCTGTCGTAGTTAGTCACGTCAATTAATTTTTTTGTCACGTAAGTGACACTTGTATTATAATGTCATGTATAAAATAAAATTTTAAATTATAAGTTACAAAATCTCTAAAACACTAAACTTTTCATAAAGAACATCCTAAACACTTGAAGAACATAAATTCTCTGGTGACCCAGTATTTGATCCAAGTTTAGCCTTAAGGCATGAGTTGTATCGATATGCTACTACTTCTACATATGAAATTAGACGTTGAATAAGTATCATGAAGGAAAATATCTAACACACACACACACTTCAATGCATATGCATCATTAATTAATTAAATCACTTACTTAGATTTGATTATTATTTCATCTATTAAATGACTATTGCGGTTGCAAATTGCATCGTACTCAGTGCACAAAGCTCTCCACTTTGCGGGATCTAGAGAAGGTCATTGATGTACGCAGCCTTCCCTTTGTATTTTTACAAAGAGACTACTTTCGTGACTTAAACTTGTGACCTTATGGTCACAAAGTACCAATTGCTCCAACGCAACTATTGACAAGAAATTATCTATGTTGTATTCGCGTGTTTTAGAAGATTATCAATAATTCTTTCGTTGATAAGATAATAATGTCATTAACTATTCTTTAACAATTATCATTTGAAAGGTCACAAGTTTTAAACTCATTAGGTGCGTCCTTTTATTATCATCTCCCCCTCACACTTGATAAGTTTGGTTAATAAGATTTCTATATATTCTCATAATTGTCCAGTAACCCATGCGACTAGCATACAATGAGAATATATTGTCATACATCTGTTAAGAATATATGAAATCTTAATTAATTAATTGATTTTTATGTAGATTTAGTATGCTATACCTTAGAACATTTATTACATTAATCATTATCTCATTCTTATTATATAAATATATTGCATTCATACTGCCTTATAAATAAAAGGTGGAACGTTCTAAATACAAACTTAGAAGTAAATTGATTTTTCTCAGTTTTCAATCATTTAAATCGAACTTGCTAGTCTAGAATGTCCTATTACATCAAATTATTCATGATTTTCTATTAACATTCTAAATTAACTCTCTATTCTTTAATGTCTTATTATATCAAATCATTAATGATTTTATAGTAATGTTCTAAGATAACAAACATTAATTCAATTATTTGAAATAAGAATATGAGTAAAAAGGGATTTTAATTTGAGATTCACGTAGTTTCCAAGGATCCTCACACAATATAAGTTGAGAATCAGATTTACGTCTTTATTGATTGAAAATGCACACAAGATATGATTTATGTGTTACAGTATTGACTATCTTTTATTATAGTGTATGTCTTTTCTCAAATATTGTACAAATGATAGTTCAGGCATGGCTAATACCTAACTTGAATTCACTTGTTTATTTATTTAATTCACCTTTCAGAACTCATATCTAGCATACTAAGACATTGGTGAATATTTCATTTCTTTAGGTTGTGTCATTACCAATAACCTTTTACATACTTTAACATTCTTCAAATCATCAACATTAATGTTTTAGCCTCAACCTCTGGTTTACCTAGACAAAATTTTAAAAACTTGTATCATCTTCATTCTTACAAAATAATGGAGCGGATTACCCTTGTGAAAAGATATCTTGTATCTGTCTGACATACTTTTTATATCTATAACTAAATGTTCAATACTCATTCTAACATTCATTATAGAACAAAATTTTAATTAAAAATCAAACATTCTCATATTTTTAGAACTGAATTTTAATTTAAAATTCATTTTAGAAAATATTGTTTAATTTTTAATTACGTATATATTGCATCAAATATTTGATAACAAACAAACTATCATCATTTATAACAAGTATTATGAATAGTCACAAGATATATTAATTTCTCTTTGTGCCACTATCTCCTTGGCATAGTTACTTAATATCTATATGTTTTATTTAATATTGATATTTGAGCTCTCTAATACTATCTTTCAATGTACTTGTTTATGCACAACATAGTGTGCAAGAGACTACTAATTGTTTTGAAATAAGGAAACATCTTTATCACTTATTCTTTTTGTGGCATACATGAAAATGCTCACCTTTAGTAATTGGCATCAAAAAATACGTTAGCTTATAACAGTAAGAAAGCTCTACTTGAACGATACTTAGCATTCTTAACCCCAAAGGTGTATGCAACATTAGCCATATTCTTCATTTTGATCATTCTTAATAGCCAATTTGTTTGTTTGCTTGACAAAGTACTTATTATCACTAGCTACTAAAGCATATCATCTACATGGAATGATAAAATTATACATTTATCAATATATCTTTTAACACAGACTAAGTGTTCTTTTTCAGTCATATTAAAATTAGAAGACATGATTATAGTACATATGTAATATACCACTTATTTTAAGACTATGATAGACCATAAATTGACTTTAATAATTTGAACATGTAAAGCTCTTAGTCTTTTTAAATGAAGCTTAGCGGTTGTACTGTAAGATTCTTTCTAAATGAAACTTAGTGCTTGTGCCAAAATTGTCTTAATAAATTTGAGATGACCTAGGGATGCTTGAGATGACTAATTGATGTTCGAGAATTTTGCAAACCCTAGGGATTAATTTAGAATTAATCCAAGTAGAGTATTGCATTTCTAGTGTGACTAGAAAAGTCATATGTACTATAATTAAAGTGTTTATTTTGGACATCAATATAATTGAAATTTTAGGGTTCCTAATCGAATCACATTTATAATTTGAATTAGTCGAGACTAACACTAGTACTCGATTTGGTTTAAGAGTTGAATCGAACCACGAACTTTTGATGCATAGTCAAGTTACAACTTAAATTCAACCTCCTTTGTGTGATACATGCATTAGATGCATTTTAAGGGTAGTTATGGACATAGGCTCAATTTAATTAAGTTGTCCATAATTTGAATACATATATGTGATATATATATAATATCATCCAAGTATTGATGAGACCTAAGAATAATTCCCTCAACCGAAATATTAAGACTTATGCCTTCCATTGATACGACAAGAACTAGAGTTCTTTTAAAGTTGGGTTGTTGGGTAAACCCAAGCCCGCTCTACACGAATATGTTCAAACCATGAAAATTATATTTCTGGATTAATAGGTTGGCCCTAACTGGAAGGGTTGATTTGTTGGGCAAACCTAAAGTCAACGTAGATAGAGGCGAAGTTAGGTTATATACATGGGATGTATATGAATCAAGAGTTTATAACCCAATGAATGTGCTAAATTAACAGTTGATGGCATAAGTCGGTAGTTGCATAACTGAATGCAATTTGTAGGAATGATACCTACTGATTGACCTAAGGTGGCTTGTTTGGCAAACCTAAGGTCATTCTTAGTAATATTGTATATTGACCCATTAGGAAAACTATAAGTTTTCTCGAATTCGTAGTGAGGACTATAGATTTGGATAAAAATAGTGGGACCCATAATATATATGATTAAAGTACTTATTGATATGCATTAGTGTACATTCTAACACTTTCTCTCGTTCTTTTAGGTTACTGAATTGCCACAATGTCTTCGTCCAGTGTGAACTTAAGCTTTCTATTAGACTCCAACAAACTCATGAGACCTAACTTCTTAGATTGGCTACGAAATTTGAGAATTGTTCTCTAATATGAGAAACTAGGATATGTCCTAGATTAAACACTTCCTAATCCACCTACTACTGATGTATCTGATGAGGATCAAAAAGCTTACAAGAAGCTACTAGATGATAGTAAGCTGGCTAGATGTATAATGTCAGCCTCTATGTCACCGAAATTGCAAAAGTAACATGAGGCTATGGATGCTCGTACCATTGTCTACCATCTAAGGGAATTGTTCGATGAGCAAACTCAGTCTGAAAGGTTCAAGACCTCTCTAAGATGGCTGAGGGATCATCTCCAGTGCAGTATGCGCTGAAGATGAATGAATACATCGAGAGTTTAGCCAGTTTGAGTTTCATAATAGATCATGAATGAAGTTTAGACTTAATTCTGACTGGTTTGACCGATAGTTATTCACATTTAGTGATTAACTATCGGATGAACCAATTATCTACCTCAATACTTGAGCTAATTAATCCACTCAAAACAGTCGAGAAAATTGTCAAAAGAGACAGTAAGGCTATGATGTTAGTGGACTCTTCTTCTGGTTCTCGCAAGAGGAACCAAAAGAAAAAGAAGAAGTCTAAAAAGCCAGTGGGAGGTGTAGCTAAGAAGAAGGCAAAGGAGACTACATCAAAGGGGATACGCTTCCATTGTAACAAGGAAGGACATTAGAAGAGGAAATACAAAGCCTATCTAGAGTCACTGAAGTAGAAGAAGGCATTAGATGCTCCATTGTCTCCTTCAGGTATGTTATTTGTCATTGAGGTTAATACTACTTCTGATAATAATATTTGGGTGTTAGATACCAGTTGTGGCTCGCACATATGTATTGATATGCAAGGTCTCAGGGATAGTAGATCGCTTAAGAAGGGAGAGTGGGAAATGGAGCAAAAGTTGCTGCATTAGCTATAGGAATCTATGTTTTGTAACCTCCTAGTAGGCTGGAGTTAATTTTGGATAATTGTTGTTATGTACCTGTTGTGACAAAGAACATTATATCTGTTTCATGTCTTAATAAAACAGGATTCCATTTAACTTTTTCAAGCAATGGTTGTTCAATTAAGTTGAATAATATGTTATATGGTATTGCTACATTGTGCAATGGTATTTACATATTAAATATGTGCAATCCAATTTTAAATATCAATGATAATAAAAGACAAAAATGGGATAACTTAAAATCATCTTACTTATAGCATTGTCAACTTTGCCATATAAGTGAGAGACGCATGGCTAAGCTGCACAGGAGTGGTAGCTTATGGTCATTTGATTATGAAACATATGACATATGTAAATCTTGCTTCTTAGGCAAGAAGACTAAATTACCTTTTAAAGGAAAGGGTGAACAAGTGAATGGGTTATTAGACCTAATAAATTCTGATGTATATGGTCCGATATCCATTCATACCAGAGGTAATTTTATGTACTTCATTACCATTATCGATGATTATTCATGATATAAGTATGTGTATATAATGAGATACAAGTCTGAAGCATTTGAGATATACAAACAATTTAGACATGAGGTAGAGAACAGCTCAATAAAAGTGTCAAGACACTTCGATCAGATCGAGGTGGTGAATACTTAAACGATGAGTTTCTAACTTATCTTAGGGATAACGAGATTATATCCCTATGGACTCCACCTTACACACCGCAATATAATGGTGTGACTGAAAAGAGAAACAAAACCTTGTTGGACATGGTAAGGTCAATTATGAGCTTAAAAAATCTACTAAAATCCTTTTGGGGTCGTGCACTCGAGACTACTATTTATATGATAAACAGAATCTCTTCAAAAGCAGTTGATGTTACTCCATATATGATATGGACTAACAAAAAACCTTAATTTTCTCATATAAAAGTTTGGGGTTGTCAAACTTACGTAAAGCAGATTCAATTAGACAAGCTTTAAGCGAAATCTAATAAATGTCTATTTGTAGGATATCCTAAGAAAACAATTGGATATAAGTTCTACAATGCTTTAGAGCAAAAGGTGTTTATCTCAAAGCATGTTGTCTTTTAGAGAAAGAGTTTCTTTTAAGAGAAGACTGTGGGAACAAAGTTGAACTTGATAAGTTCATGACGCTCAAACATATGCAAATCAATTGCCTGAACCCGAGATTGTTGTTCACAGAGATGAGACAACAGTTGAACCTTCTAACACACAAAATGTTTTGAAAACCAAGTATGGACTTTGGTTGACCCACCCGAAGGGCTAAAACTCATAGGGTGCAAGTGGATTTTCAAGAAGAAAATTGACATGGATGGTAATGTGATTCTCTATAAAGCGAGGCTAGTCACTAAAGGTTATCGTCAAAGACAAGGAATTGACTATTATGAGACATTTAGCCCCGTAGCCATGCTTAAATCTATTAGAATACTCCTAGCCATTACTGCTCATTATGATTATGATATATGACAAATGGATGTAAAGATGACTTTTCTGAATGGAAACCTAGTTGAGGATGTGTATATGATACAACATAAAGGCTTCATATCCAAAGATGGCAAAAAGGTATGCAAGCTTGTGGATTGAAGCAAGCATCTAAGAATTGAAACATCTAATTTGATGAGACAATTAAAGAGTTTGGTTTCTCATAAAATCTTGATGAACCTTGTGTGTACAAGAAGGTCAGTGGGAGTAATATTATATTCCTTATGTTATATTTAGATGACATATTACTAATATAAAATAATGTCTCAAGTTTGCAATCAGTCAAAATTTGGTTTTCCCAGAATTTTTGCATGAAATACCTTAGAGAAGCAACTTAAATATTGGGAATAAAGATCTATAGAGATAGATTAAGGAAGTTGCTAGGTCTTTCACAGTCTATATACATAGATAAAGTGATAAAGAGGTTTAGCATAGAGCAGCCCAAGAGAGGGTTTCTTCCAATGACTCATGGGATAAAACTATCGAAATCTATATGTCCTAAGATGCAAGATGAGAAGACTCACATGAATATGATCCCGTATGCTTCAGCAATAGGATCAATCATGTATGCTATGTCATGTACAAGACTTGATATATCGTATGCTTTAAGTGTTAATAGCAGATAACAATCAGATCTTGGTGAGTGTCACTGGGTGACTGTCAAGAATATCCTAAAGCACTTGAGAAGGACTAAGAATGTATTCTTGATATATGGAGATGGAGATCTCGTAGTGAGCGAACATACAGATGCCGGTTTTCAATCTGACCAAGATGACTTCAAATCCCACTCAGGTTATGTTTTCACACTGAATGGTAGAACAGTCAGTTAGAAGAGTTCTAAACAAGAGGTGATTGTAGCTTTAAAGATTGAGTCAGAGTACATTACAACTGCAGAAGCAGAAAAAGAAGTTATATGGATTGAGAAGTTCGTTATGAAACTTAGAGTGGCTCTGAGCATTGTAGACTCGATACTGTTGTATTATGACAACAATGGGGCTATTGCTCAAGCCAAAGAATCAAGGCCTCATCAGATGTTCAAGCATGTGCTTAGAAGATATCACCTGATCAGGAAGATAATTGGTAGAGGTGATGTGAAGATAGAGAGAGTGCCCACAGATCAGAACATCGCTGATCCTTTGACTAAGCCACATCCTCAAATGAAATTTGGTTTTAGTATATTCGCCTATGGTATTATATACAAAGGTGATTGACTTTAGTGCAAGTGGGAGAATATTAGAATAGTTCTCTAAAGACAATCACCTTTAGTACTTTTGTACAAACTTTATTTTAATTAATAAAGTGAAAGGAAATTTTTTATTAATTTTATGTTCATTTATTTATGAATTGATGTCGATCTTAAATCGAATTAATGAAGTTGATGATAAAAAACATAGCATGAAGGAAATTATGATGAGATCATGATAATAAGATTCCTATAATGTGCAATTATGTTAATATCTAAATTATCCCTATTCATAGGATTAATAAGACAGGACATTATTAATCTGGATAGACTAGCACATAATATATTCCTTGATTTGATCAAGCAGTAGATCTTACAAACTGTAAGCATGAGATGTTTAGAGTTAACATGTAGATGTTTACTAAGAGTCGTAAGTGCATCGGATGACCTGCTATGAGATTATCATATGGATGGTCTATTAAATGTGATTAATCTCATCATAGCAATGGTGCAAATATCCTTAGACTTGAGGTATACTAATCCTGTGCTTCGAAACCATTCCTTGTTGTCTCAAAGTGAGGTCACTCATAGGGTGGTGATTGGGTATAGCTATTGGTATTCGAAGGTAATTGGGTAGCCAATAAATGATTCACCACTCCTAATAGAAGGAGATGATACCCACGATCTCTTGTTAGGGTCATTACTCGGGAGTTTCTAGCTAGAGTAATTATGTGTCATGAAGAGAGTCTTCAGTGACACATAGAGTAATGAGATCTCAGGATAAGAGCTAACTTCACTTAGACTAGATGTGATGTAGTCAATCTAGTGGGAGTTGACACATAGTCTGTACTCCGAACTAAGGGTACATAATGATGAAGGGATGAATTGCACAGTAATTGTTTATGGAAAGGTTCCTAAGTCAGATAATTAACTATCGAAGAGTTCATGTGTTAATCCACTTATATTCCGGTAAATTGGCATCATGAAACCCTTCATGATTTGCTTAACTTAGGAGTTAATTCAAGTGGCATGAAACCATCCATGATTTTCTCGACTTAAAAGTTAATTTAAGTGCCTAAATAACCAAGAATCTAAGGGTCACACGTATAAAATATCAGATAAAAAACAAAGTATGAATGGCTGTCATTGAAGTAGGGCTACTATCGTGACAGAAGGCATGATAGATGATGCATAAGTGAGTTCTTCACTTATGTACATATGAACTAACAAGTTAAAAACACACTCAAGTGAGGTAAATTCATTTTGTAACTTATGGTAAATTTCACATACTCGAAATCAATATTGTAAGGGTACTTCTCTACCAATTGTATAAAGGAAAATGTTATAACTTCATAATCAGTAGAGAGCTAGGCAGCAATGTGCAAGAATCTCTAAAACGTAAGAAGAGCTTATCGTAAATATATACTTTCAACTCGTAAAGTTTATGATTCCTCACCAAGGGTCTTATTTTATACTTATTACCATGATCAGTATAATACCTCTTTGATCACAGCAACAGATAAGGGGTCTAGAAGTATTCTGGAGTTAGTGAGAAGTGGTCTTGAGTATTGTTCATGCAATTTATGCAATTGTTACATGAATCAAATTGCAAACAACATAATCTTGATCTATCTCTCCATTTGAGCATCTACTTGAACTCATCTTATTTGCTGCTCTAACCACCCTTACATGCTACTTTTTCTTCATCTTTGTGTGTTCCTGAGTGATCAAGGATGGTGTTTGGTGTTTGCTACACCCAAACAAGGAGAAGATTAAAGAAAAAAGGAGCATTATCAAAGGCATATGTGCCGAAATTTCATGTTCTTATAATCTGTGTATGCATGCATCTAAGATTCTGGATTTTTGGGGATGTCGTATGGGAATTTAGATTCCAACACTTTCGCTGCCTTGTTGTGCATGTGATGCATGAATCCATTACTCCCTAACAAGTGGAACATTATATGATTAAACGATTGAATTATAAGAAAAAATTATGCACGAAAAAGTTAATCAAAACTACTTTGACATTCCTAAATATGTAGATAGCCATAATGTTTTGATATATGCCAATCTTGATTTATGAATATAAATTATTTAAGTAGAGAATTAAAGATAAATTAAAAGAGTTTAATTTACATAATCTTAAATATGATTTAGGGTTATAATTTGTATCCATTGCCCACATATTTGGGAATTCAAACATAAAGAACGGGTTGAAGAGGGAAAAGATATTTTAATCAAGTTGGATTTGATTGTAAAGGTTGAGGAACTTTTGGATTAAATATGATATATTTAATAAATAAGAATCAATATGAGATATTAGATCGTAGTTGGTCGTGATTGATATTTAATTATAATTATTTCTAACTCTTATTAAAATTTAATTAAAATTAGAATTCAATTTCAATTAAAATACTAAAATGATCAAAACTTATTATAAATAAGTTTAAGCTTTAATGGAAGTAGTAGTCCTTGCCTAAATCTCTCTGCAAAAATTGCAGAGATTTCTCAACTCGTTTTTGTAGATTTTGTTAAAAGCCGAATACTTAAGCGACCATGGTGATTGAGATGGACTAGTTTTAGAAATAGTTCGAGAGATATGATAAGAATATAATCAAACTTCTAAATAAGGTATAACTTAAGAATCATGTTATGATTTATGCATTAATAATTTTATAGAATTTTAGTGATTTTATTTTTGGAAAATAAAATAAAAAAGTTTTATAATTATTCCGTTGTACACAGAATTGGATTCCAGCCCAATTTTTCAACAGTGGTATCAGAGCTAACTTTAATTTGATTAAGTTGTTTGATTATTGTTGATCTTTAATTAAGGAATTAAAATAAAATTTTTAAATATCATATTAGATCTGATTAATTTTAAGTCGAAAAGTTTAGATTGAAAATTTTAAACCTTACAAGTCAACTTGGAATTGAATTAAAATTGTTTAATACTGTTAAACAATATATGAAACAATTTCATTGAACATTATAAACTTGTAAACAATAATAAGCCCAAATTTTATGGAAAAGAAGTTGTTTGTGGCTGCTAGAAAACATGAAAAACTAGTGGAAAGTGGTTGTGGTTTTGAAATTTTTAGAAAACATTGGTCAATGGGATGGAGGTCCTAGAATGTCACTAGCTCCAAAAATGTCGTTGTCACTGGTGGCTGTTGCAGGAGTGGTGATGCAAAGTGGTTGGCAATGGTAGTTGTGATGGCAACGACAACATGAGACTCCCATATAAAGGAATGAAATCTTCTGTACTCGCTAGCCTGTACCAACTCTATTCCATGCAATCTCATTCACATAAATATGTGGAACCTAAAGAAATGTATGAATGAGATCACGTGGAACATAATTAGTACAGGCTAGTAGGTACAAAGAATTTGCTCCCCCGTATAAGAAGATCTAGGTACTTAATGCGATTGTACAAGACATAAAATGTAAAAAACCTAGTTGAAAAACGATGGGAGAAGTGTAAACATAGCTTCTGGGAAACAAATATTGCTGTCACGTGCACTGTACGCGCGCATCACTAAAAATTTATTATGTACGCGACAGACAATTCCCTCCTTTTTTAATTTAATTAATGTAATAGGAATTAAATAGGTTTAACTTCATCATAAATTTGGAAAAGTGTTTTCTAATTTGTTAGAAGGTGTTTCTTAATTTTATTTATTTATTTCAATATGATTAAGATAAACTAAATTTATGATTTCATTGTTTAGAGAATTATAATTCTATTTATTTACAAATTATTTCTTTATTTATAGATAATAAATTTCTTGATTTATTAGAAAAGGTATTTTTCTTGGTTAAATTTTGAAAAATTTTCATTTATTAATTAAAAACAGCTTTCTTAATATTTTAAAAAATAATTTTCTAATTTGTTAAAGAAAGATTTTAAGTTAATTAAAAAATTAATATCTACATAAATAATGTAAAGGACTTTCTTAACTAAATTTAAAAGTTTTTTATTTTGAAAATAGTGTCCTTTTAATATTAGAAACTAGTTTTCTTATTAAATAATAATATTTTCTAATTAGATTAGAAATACTTTTCTAAATTGATTAGAATTTCTTATTTGTTAAATTTTTAAAAGGAGTTTTTCTAAATTATAATGAGTAAGAAGAATAATTTATTGAAAATTATTTCAATTAATTTTGTTAAAGGAGTCAATATAATTGAAAATAGTTTCCAGTTGGATTTGAAATTTGTTTTCAAATCAAATTAAATTTCTATTTGGAATATGATTTAATATATTTAGGAATCAATGAGTTTAATTTAATTTAATTTTCCAAGAAGTTGAAAGTATTATTTTAGATTATGAAAATCGATAATTAGAATCAAATGAAGCTTGATATTTTATGTACATAATTTTATTATCAGTGCATAAGTTGTATACGTTATTTACATATTTGATGTATAAATTGAGTGTATGTTAAATTGCATGTTTTATGTATGTGATATTATTACATGTAATTTTCTGTTTGATGAGATGAAAAAAAATTAAATCTCTTGTTAAAAATATTAAATACATGTTTTAACATGATTATTGTCTTCCATTGCTATAAGAATAAACTAGAGTTCTGTTTGTTATTATACTTGTTAAGCAAATTCAAGACTGCTTTAGCCAGAATATGTTTAGTCTTCTAATATTGGGTTCTACTTAACTAAATTTGTGTGTATTTATATGAGCAAACTCGTGATCACATTAATTTATAGGCAAAGTTAGGAATAATATATAAGATATATTCTAGCAAGAGTTATCACCTAACGGATCTAGGAGTCACATGACATGTGATTGATAAAGTTATTATCTACTTAATTTAAGTTTAATTGGTTTGTTTAACAAATTCAAGATCAATTATATTTGAATGAAATATTAGCCCCCTAAAAAGATTAAAAGTAATCTTTTCAGAATGGTAGTAAGGGTTATTATTTCAAATAAAATAGTAGAAGTAGCTAAACACATGATTAAAGCTCTAATCTTATTTAATAGTTGTGACATATAATTCAATTACTTGTTTTCATACATTTATATTTTTATTCTGAGTAGAATTTATCTTGTTTAGTATAGTTGATACTAAGAGTTAGTGAACAAAATTTCTTGAACATAGGATAATGTTTTAGAAGAGTTCTCAAAGTTAGAAAAGAAAATTGTATGCCTATTATGTAATTTTGTTATAATTTATGTGAAAGATTTAGTGACAAAGTTTTAAAGATGTGTCAAAATCGTATAGATGATAAAATGTATTGACATTTTGAGTTAACTAATGTCTCATAGACTTTGATGACAACATGCAAGATATATGTCAGCACCATGATAGCAAGATGTAAGAGGCTACATTGGGCAAAGCTGAAAGGTATAGTATCTTGATGGAATTGTTCTATTTGATTTAGCCTATCAAAAGCATAAACATGTACAGTAAATAAAGGCTTTACTATATCCAATTATCCAATTAAAACTAGTGTTTTTATTGATAAATTTGATGTATAGTTGAGGGGCTATAAAACATTGAAAGATTCACTTTTATGATGAATTCAAAGAGTTTGTTTTTGAAATGATTGTGAATTTATCATGTCTATAAGAAGGTTAGTGGAGTATAGTTGTTTACTTCAGTGGGAGTATGTAGAGATTGCTCATGGAGAACAATAATTCTAATTTCAATTGTTGAAAATATAATTGTCCAAGAACAATTCTTGTTAGATTTGAAAGTTAACAACTTAATTCCGCGAATTAGATCTATAAATATAGATTGGAAGTTGTTTACCTATTCTAAGCTCAAGTACATAAATAATGTAATAAAGATGTTTAATATTTTAGTATTTGATACTTGTGAAGTATTAAAGATATCCATTATTTTATGTATAAGTTGATATTTGAGTTTAAGGTTATACGGATATTAATTTTAGAAGTAAACCCTAATAAATATATTTTTTACTTAGAAAAAATATCATTCAAGATTTGAATGGTTCCAATGTGACAATTGTTGCTAATTAAGCCATAATAAAATTTCCATTTAGTGGAAATGATTAATTGGATCAATAAATTCATTGATGAACTTGATATACAACGAATGTTCAAGAAAATAATGTATTGTGGAACATTAGAGTCATTGAACATGTAAAAGGAGCTAAGATCTTATCAAAGATCCAAGGATGTATTTAGGAAAGTTTTCTTAATTACAATAATAATTACGATGAAAGTTGTAAGATTTAAGTAAATCCTCACTATGGGAATTTTATAGAATTCTCTCATTAGGCTATTGTCCTAGCAATAACATGATCACCATGTGATGATATGGTATATGATACTTAAACGATCAACTTAGTGCAAATGGGAGATTGTTGGTCTATGACCTAGAGCTAATCGGTTGGTTGTAGTTTAGTGACAACATAATATGAAAACATTCTTTATCTTGGACATATTTAGATAAATTTGAAAAAATTCAAGGAATAATTATACATTGCAAATGAAATGATGAGATTCATATTGCATTTATGTATTATCCCTAAATTGTTACTAATCATTGTTCTATTAAGATGTTTTTCATTATGAAGGAAGTATTAGAACTCATAGGCTAAAGTACATATATACTTAAACAAATGTGTGGGTGCTTGTTAGAGAATAAGTTCACTAAACTGATTCTATATGAAAAATCTATTTGAAACATTACTTGCATGTCTATAAAATTCTCATTGTGATGATTATATAAATGATCATTTAAATTGAGGTCTCCAAAATTATCTTATATAGTAATTACTATGTTTTGATATCACTTATGACTTATTCTAATTATAGGTAGTTCATGTAACATGAACTATATGGAGGCAGTTGAGTGATCAAGATATGATTCATCACCCTAAAGTAATTAGTGAGAATGTTTCATTGTTCTCGATTATTATTGATTCAAAAAATCCTTGGACAAGTTGGAATTACGTTTTGTAAATAGTTTACAAATGTTATTAATTGAATCAATAGCTAATAGTAGAGAACTAATATGATTGTACTCAAATTAGAGTAGACATTAATTCCATGCTCTATGAGTAAGGGAAACATTGTATCATGAAAGAATTGAATTATACGAAAATATCATGCACGGAAAGGTTAGGAAAAACACCTTTGACATTTCTAAATATTTAGGTATTCATGATGTGTTGATAGTGCCAATCTTGATTTATGAATATAAACTGTTTAATTAGATAATTAAAATAAATTAAATGATTTTAATTTATCTAATCCTAAATATGATTTAGGGTTATAATTTGTATCAATTGCCAACATATTTGAGAACTCAATGAATCATATATAAAGTACGAGTTGAAGAAACCAAAGATATTTTAATCAAGTTAGGCTTGATTTGAAAATTTGAAAAACTTTATGATTAAATATAGATATTTAATAAATAAGTATAAACCTTATTTGGGCATAATTGGTATTTAATTAGAATTATTTGTAATTATATTTAAAGTTTAATTAAAATTAGAATTTAAATTCAATTAATTACAAAAATATTCAAATTTTATTATAAATAGACCTAAGCTCTAACGGAGCTAGTATTCCTTGCCTAACCCTCTTTGTAAAAGTTGCAGAGTTCTTTTAACATTTTCTATGGAAATCATTAGACACTACAACAAATAGGGCATTTAACGATGAAGTTTAACGTCACTAAATAACAAAAAATCGTCGCAAATACTCATGTGTGACAAAAATATATCGTCGTCCAAATCGTCGCTGAATCCTGGTAGCAAAACAACATCCGCGACATTTTCGTAAAGTCATTACTAAAATGTTTTTTCAACAAAGAGAGTTCGTTGGTAATAAGTATAACCGACGATATTGTAAAACATCGTGCATAGCTATGTGCGACGTTTATTTTTTGTAGATAAAAATTTTTTTAACGATGAAAGGCTATTTGTAGGTAAAGGTTTTTAGTGACAATTTAATTTTATTAATATAATAGTTTTAGCTACTAAGTTCCTGTTGTAGGGAAATATTTTTAGAGACATTCCGTAAATGTAGGTAAAAACTTTTTGTGAGGAATTAGTTTTGGTAGCTAATAGATTTTTGTGACGATTTTGCTTTTGGTAGCAAAATAATGTTCACTACTATTATGTTATTGTAGCGAAAGACTTTTAGAGATGGTTTATATACGTAGCTAATGAGCTTTTGTGACGAAATTTTTTGGTAGCTAACAGTATTTAGTGACAAAAGTTAATTTTGAATTAATAATTATTACAATTGTTAAAAATGAATTAATTTAAAAATGTTCCAATTTTGAAGACTTTTGTGACAAATTTGTTTTGGTAGCTAATATTATTTTATGGAAAAATTTAATATTAAATTTCATTATTATTATGAATGTAAAAAGGAATTCATTTTGAATTTATTACAATTTTAAGACAGGTTTAAATATTAATATTATTCGTTTTATAATTAATGTTAGTGACATAATTTTAAAATAATAATAAATTGAAATAAGATAAAATATAAAATGGAATGCAATTTATATAAAAAATATTAACACATCATGTACAAACTTAGAGTCTTCATTTGATTCACTATCACTAACATATGCAGAACCTAACATTTGGTTAACCAATTTTTTAAGCTTGTTAACTTCTTTAATATTACGATCTAACTTAGTCTTTAGTGTCATGTTCTCCTCTTGAAGCGCGGTCAACAATGCTGGTCGGGATGAAGAAGCACCAATAGGCTTAGGGTCATACCTAAGACCTTTGATATAGCTTGATAGTGTACCAAGGACATTGTTGCAAATGTCATCGACATTGGACTGATTTTCCTTGGCCAATGACGTTTACAACAGCTCTTGCATTACAATGTCAAGTAGAAAATTGACTTAACTAAAAAATTATTAGTTAATACTATATAGAAAAATAAATTGTAATATTAATTTATTTGTACTTATATAATAACTTTGTACCTCTTCGAACGTCCAACCTTGACCTTCCTTGTAGTATGTGTGCTTGTACAGTGTGATCCTATCACACTCTTGCCCTTGGAGTTCTGTTTGACTATATAGTATGAATTTAAAAAACTATAAATAATTAGAATTTATTATATTAAAAATAGAAAAATAAATTAAAAACGTTACACTTACTATTTCTTGTCGAACAATGACAAATGATCTAGAGCCGGTGTTATGAGAAGTCTTCATTTAGGTTCTGTTGGCCTTAGCTTTAGAACACTTTTCCTAAATTAAGAGAAGTTGTTATGAGATCTATAAACATAATTAATAAAAGGAAATACACCTGAGGACAACAACAAACCTGAATCTTCGCTGAAGCCCAATAATCACACAATTTATTCCAATTTTCTTCAGTCTCCCGTTTCGGCACATGTCTCCTTGCTTCTTCATCGGAAGGAAAAGACTGATAATATTTATGAAGTTGATATCGGTGATCCTCCATCCTTTGTTTTAATAGTGAACTAACACTGCTTAAAACCTCAGGTGTGTCGATATCAACGATATTGAGCTTCATCTATAAAAACACATATTAGATAAGTTATTAATATAGTTAAGAAAAATTGCAATACATATAATGAAATGAATTGAAACATTACCGACACTTTATCTGTCGGCCCCCTGATAAATTTTCCATTAACTTAAGCATAAGAGCTTATGGAATAAATGCATGAGAGGAAACTGAGGGTATTTTCGGTATATAGCTTAAGAACCAAGGGTAAAGTGGACTTTTGGGAAAGGCACGATGGACTTGTCTTATTGGCAGAGTTGGTAGCGTGAATGAAAGAACAGAAGAAGAGAGGTTTCGGCTGTGAGTGGAAAGAAGAGAGTTGAAAGCTAAGT
>JANZXR010000003.1:29449622-29514988 GCA_027575705.1 Erythroxylum echinodendron
CAAACTTACCACCTTAAACTTTAATTCCCTTAACCTATATCATATTATCTTACCCACATTAACATGCTAATTAACTCTCAGATAATATAGTATAGCAACACCCCAAATTAAAACTAATTATGTTTATTTATCAAAATAAATAAATAAAATTCGAGGGCCAACAAGTTAGCTAACTCAATGAGTAGAAGAAAATTGAAAGGAAATTCTCCTTAGGGAATTAATAACACTATATTTGTACTTAAAAATAACAAATATCATAGGCAAATCAGTATTAGAGCACTGTTATGACTAGGGTGAGTCAAATATTTAGAAACATTTGTATTATATCATAAATTTATACATATATTTATTTAAAAAGTTAAAAATATATTTCAAGATGGTATGCATTCTATTTTAGTTCACGAAAATACAAAAACAAAAATAGTTTTACCATAAAGATGTATTAATCAGGAAATATCAAATACCTCATGAAGATCAATATATCTTAAGCTAAATGGTGAGTTCGAGACTCATCAGTATGAGTGTTTGAAGAAGGGGACTTCACATAATAGAAATTGTGTTATAATTTTACATGATAAAATAATGATGAGTAAAATGGTATATTTTATGGTTTGATTGAGGTATTGATGATGAGGAAATAAAACCCTTTCTCGCCATAGTAATCTATAGACTTGTAAATGAGCATGGTTTCACTCTCTTCAAAGACAGATGAGTTCATTGGAGATCTCCAAAAGTATCATGGAGACCTTTTTAGACATAGGGGAATTGAATAAAATAACTGGAATCTTCATGCGACAATTAAGTTTAAGTCCTTCAAATCCTAACTCAACCATTCTTTATGATTGTCAACTAATAACTACTTTTGTTGTTTAATACCTCTTGTAACTCATGCTTAAGTGTTATGCTCACTCTTAATATACTTTGATGGATTCTTTCTTTTACCTTAGACTTGTTGAATTGTGAAAGCGGATTGCTCACTTTCCTTTCTTAACTTATCTAACTAAATATTTAAATTATTAATCCAGGAAATTACCTTAGTCACCTGGCCGAGGAATTTTGAGCAGATATTATTCAGTAATACTAAAATTGTTAGGAATTAAAAACATATAGTAGCTACCTTGTTTTGTCGACCTTATTCAAAATGAATATGGAATCCATCAGCCAAGATGGCTAGAAGATATTAAGGGAATCTATATTGCTTTAATACCCTTTTTTTATAGGAACTTTTTCTATCACGTGACAAAGTAGTTTGATGTTTTTATAGTTGTTACAGCTTTAGACGTCCTCCCCTTTGTTCTTGTATAAAGAAATTAGTATGTTATATTTCTTCTCATTTGACATTTTGACAAATTTAAGGATTATATTAAAAAGTTTGGTTGGTTAAGTAAAACCTTCTTCGCTTAGCCTGTTCCACACCTCTATATATATTTCATTAGGCCCTCTACACTTAATCTTCTCCAAAGCTCTTTCAATTTCTCCACTTGTAATGCATTGTGTAAAGTTACGATACCCCTCGAACTTGCTAAAATCACTTAAAGAGATATTATCTTCTATGTCTTTATTAAAAAAGTTATAGAAATATATATGTCATCTTTTCTTGATATCATTTTCAGTCATGAACACCTGTCCTATTTCATTTTTTATACAACAAACTTAATCTAAGTTTCTTGTTTTCTGTTCCCTAACTCTCACCAATTTAAAAATATTTTTATATCTATTTTTAGTTTTCAATCGTTAGTATAATTTATCGTAAATTCTGCTCTTAATCTTTGAGATAAACATTAGTACTAAAGTGAGTAAATCCTATATAGCAGGATAAAATTAAACAAA
Organism: Erythroxylum echinodendron; assembly: GCA_027575705.1. Taxonomy (NCBI): domain Eukaryota; kingdom Viridiplantae; phylum Streptophyta; class Magnoliopsida; order Malpighiales; family Erythroxylaceae; genus Erythroxylum; species Erythroxylum echinodendron. The sequence continues at coordinate 29,451,453 of JANZXR010000003.1, forward strand.
TATCGTTAGAACTTAGGACAGTTGCTTGAAGTTGTCCAGTTTAGGCATAGTAGTGAGGGGAGTGTCAGGGGTCAATCCTTTTTGCTAAGTTCTCTTCTCATACTTTTGTGTATTTTGTGGCCATAATGAGCGTTATTACAGCGACAGAAGAACTTGAATCAGGTGATCACTGACAGCGATGCGACTTTAGGCTTTGTTTGGTTGGAGGGCTAGTAATGAAATGGAATGGAACGTAACACAATTCCATCGTTTGGTTAAGATTTTCATAATGGAATGGAACGGAATTGGATGGAAGTGAAGGGTTTCATGTTACGTTGCATTCTATCTTAAACAATAAAGATAAGAAACCTCTAATTTAGGAGGTTTAGGATGAAATGTAAACTAATAAATACATAATACCTAATATACCCTCAATAATTCTGCTTAATACCAATTATTTCTTCTAAACCTAGCCCCCTTTACCTCATACTCATTTATTACGGTCCACAAAAATTATATATAATTAATAATATTTTTATATTATTTTACCCTAATAATAATTTTTTATATTGTTAATAACAAATTGTATATAATTAATAATATTTTTATATTATTTCTTCTTACGTTAATAAAGATATTTTTATATTATTAATAATAAACTGTATATATTTAATAATAAAATAAAAAATTTAATAAATTTTTTAATGAAAAATAAAAAATATAAAAAATTTCTTTAATTGTTTGTATATATTTTTATATAAATAAATATAAATAAATAATTTTTAAATATAAATCACATATAATAGAATAAAATTTATTAAATAATTAATAATAAATATAAATCACCATTTTGCTAGCCCATCATTCAGATTGTAATTACTATGTTTGATCTTATGTACGGCTACAAGAGTTGGAAAAAGCTTTGACCTTATCCCTTATTATATCAACTTTTCTACTTCAATTAATATGCATCAAAAGGTTGGGTCTATGTTAGCAAACTCAATGAGTCGTAGAAAATTAAAAGGAAATTCTCCTTCGAGAATTAACAACATTGTATCTGTGCTTAAAAATAACAAATATCATAGGCAAATCAATATTAGAGCACTGTTATGACTAAGGTGCATCAAATATTTAGAATCATTCATATTATATCATAAATTTATGCATATATTTATTTAAAATGTTAAATATCTATTTCAAGATGGTAAGCATTCTATCTTTGTTCAGCAAAATATAAAGCAAAAATAGTTTTACCATAATGACGTATTAATCAGGAAATATCAAATACCTCATGAAGATTAAAATATTTTCAGCTAATGGTGAGTTCAAGACTCATCAGTATGAGTGTTTGAAGAAGGGGACTTCACAGAATAGAAATTGTGTTATCTTTTTACCAAAAAAAGGTAAAATAGTGATGAGTAAAATGGTATATTTTATGGTTTTATTAAGGTATTGATGATGTGGAAATCAAACCCTTTCTCGTTTTAATAATCTATAGACATGTAAACGAGCATGGTTTTGCTCTCTTCAAAGAGAGATGAGCTCATTGGAGTTCTTCATAATTATCATAAGGACCTTTTTAGACTTAGGCGAATTGAATAAGATTATTAGAATCCTTATGCGAAAATTAAGTTGAAGTCCTCTAAGTCCTAACTCAACCTTTCTTTATGATTGTCAACTAATACCTCATGTAACTCGTACTTAAGTGTTACGCTCACTCTCAATATGCTTTGATGGATTCTTTCTTTTACCCTAGATTTTGTTGAATTGTGAAAGCGAACTGCTCACTTTCCTTTCTTAACATATCTAACTATATATTTAAATTATTAATCCAATAAATTACCCTAGTCAACTGGCCTAGGAATTTTAAGAAGATTTTGTTCAACAGTACTGAAATTGTTAGGAATTAGGAAAACATAAAGTGGCTACCTTGTTTTACCAACCCCATTCAAAATGAATATGGAATCCATAAGCCAAGATGGCTAGAAGATATTAAGGTAATCTATATGGCTTAAATTTTCTATTTTTATAGGAACTTTTTCTATCATGTGACAAAGTAGTTTGATGTTTTTATAGTTGTTACAACTTCGGATGTCCCCTTTCTTTTTGTATAGAGAAATTAGCATAATATATTTCTACTCATTTCACATTCTGAAAATTTTAAGGTTCATATTAAAAAGTTTGGCTGGTTAAGTAAAACCGTCTTCGTATAGCCTGTTTTGCATCTCTATAGATATTTTATTAGGCCCTCTACACTTAATCTTCTCCAAAGTTCTTTTAATTTATTTACTTGTAATACATCGTGTAAAGTTACGATACCTCTCGAACTTGCTAAGATCACTTAAAAAGATATTGTCTTCCATGTATTTATTAAAAAAGTTATAAAAATATCTAAGTTATCTTTTTTTAATATATTTTCAGTCATGAACACCTGTACTATTTCACTTTTTCTACAAACAACTTAATTTAAGTTTCTTCTTTTTCGTTCTTTAACTCTTACCAACTTAAGATATTATTTTATCTACTTTTAGTTTTCAATCGTTAGTATAATTTATCATAAATTCTGCTTTTAATCTTTGAGATAAACATCAGTACTACAGTTAGCAAATCCCACCTGGCTAGATAAAAATAAATAATATCAATATAACTTGGGGAAATTGCTTGAAGTTGTCCAGTTCAGGCATAGTAGTGAGGGGAGTGTCGGGGGTCAATCCTTTTTGCTAAGTTCTCTTGTCATACTTCTGCGGATTTTGTGGCCATGATGAGAGCTATTACAACGACAGAAGAACTTGAATCCGGTGATCATTGAAAGAGAGGCAACCTTAGTTATTTATGAGAATGCTTGGCTGATCTCTTCAAAGTTTGGTTTTTTTCTCAACTTCTTGCATAATCCAAGGATTGGTAATAGCGTAGCTAATGCAAAGTGATAGTAATAATGTTGTTTTATCATGGCCCAGTTATATTGATTAGAAGTTTGAAACTGTTAAAAAGGACCTAAGCGTGGAGTTGTTGTGGAACATAACCTCACCTGACCCAACCAAAATAGGAATGTACCTTTTTTGCCAGCCCATCATTTATATTGTAATTACTATGTTTGATTTTAGAGCTACAAGAGTTGGAAGATGTTTTGATGTTAACCCTTATTATATCAACTTTTCTACTTCAATTAATAAGCATCAAAAGGTTGGGTCTGACTTAGCTAGCTCAATAAGTCAAAGAAAATTAAAAGGAAATTCTCCTTCGGGAATTAACAACACTGCATTTGTACTTAAAAATTACAAATATCATAGGCAAATCAGTATTAGAGCACCGTTATGACTAAGGTGTGTCAAATATTTAGAATCATTCATATTATATCATAAATTTATGCATATATTTATTTAAAATGTTAAATATATATTTCAAGATGTTACGCATTCTATCTTTGTTCACCAAAATAGAAAGCAAAAATAGTCTTACCATAATAACGTATTAATCAGGAAATATCAAATACCTCATGAAGATCAATATATCTTCAACTAAATGGTGAGTTCAAGACTCATCAATATGAGTATTTGAAGAAGGGGACTTCACAGAATAAAAATTGTGTTATCATTTTACTAAAAAAAAGGTAAAATAGTGATATGTAAAATGTTATATTTTATGGTTTGATTGAGGTATTGATGATGTGGAAACCAAACCCTTTCTCCCGTAGTAATCTATAAACATGTAAAAGAGCATGGTTTCGCTCTCTTCAAAGGGAGATGAGCTCATTGAAGTTCTCCAAAAGTATCATGGAGACCCTTTTAGATGTAGGGGAATTGAATAAGATTATTAGAATCCCCATGCGACAATTAAGTTTAAGTCCTCTACATCCTAACTCAACCTTTCTTTATGATTGTCAACTAATAACTATGTTTGTTTTTTAATACCTCATGTAACTCATACTTAAGTGTTATGCTCACTCTCAATATGCTTTGATGGATTCTTTCTTTTACCCTATACTTTATTGAATTGTGAAAGCGGATTGCTCACTTTCCTTTCTTAACATATCTAACTATATATTTAAATTATTAATCCAGGAAATTACCCTAGTCAACTGGCCTAGGTATATTGACAAGATGTTGTTCAATAGTACTAAAATTGTTAGGAATTAGAAAAAAACAAAGTGACTACCTTGTTTTATCAAACCCATTCAAAATGAATATGGAATCCATAAACCAAGATGGCTAGAAGATATTAAGGTAATCTATATTACTTTAATACTCTATTTTTATAGGAACTTTTTCTATCATGTGACAAACTAGTTTGATGTTTTTATAGTTGTTACAACTTCGAATGTCCCCATTATTCTTGTATAGAGAAATTAGCATAACATATTTCTACTTATTTCACATTTTGACAAATTTAAGGATCATATTAAAAAGTTTGGCTGGTTAAGTAAAACCCTCTTTACTTAGCCTATTTCGTACCTCTATACATATCTCATTAGGCCCCCTACATTAATCTTCTCCAAAGCCCTTTGAATTTCTTTACATGTAATACATCGTGTAAAGTTACGATACCTCTCGAACTTGTTATGATCACTTAAAAAGATATTGTCTTCCATGTCTTTATTAAAAAAGTTGTAGAAATATCTATCTCATCTTTTCTTAATATCATTTTCAGCCATGAACCCCTGTTCTATTTCATTTTTCATACAAACAACTTAATTTAAGTTTCTTGTTTTCCGTTCCTTATCTCTCAACGATTTAAAAATATTCTTTTATCCATTTTTAGTTTTCAATTGTTAGTATATATTATCGTAAATTCTGCTTTTAATCTTTGAGATAAACATCAATACTAAAGTGAGTAAATCTCACCTGGCTAGATAAAAATAAATAAATATCGATCAAACTTGCGACAATTACTTGAAGTTGTCCAGTTCAGGCATAGTAGTGAGGGGAGTCTCAGGGGTCAATCCTTTTTACTAAGTTCTCTTGTCATATTTTTGTGGATTTTGTGGCCATGATGAGAGCTATTACAACGACAAAAGAACTTGAATCAGGTGATCACTGACAGCGATGCAATTTTAGTGATTTCTAATAATATTTGGCTGATCTCTTCGAATTTTGGTTTTTCTCTCAACTTCTTGCATAGTACAAGGCCTTATAATAGTGTAGCTGATGCACAACGATAGTAATATTGTTGTTTTATCATGGCCTAGTTACTTTAAATGTTTTTGTTTTATCATGGCCCAGTTATATTGATCGGAAGTTTGCAATAGTTAAAAAGGACCTAAGAGTGGAGTCGTTGTGGAACATAGCCTCACTTGACCCGACCCAACTAGTTATGTACCCTTTTTGCTAGCCCATCATTGAGGCTACAATTACTATGTTTGATATTAGGGCTACAAGAGTTGGAAAAAGCTTTGACCTTATCCCTTATTATATCAACTTTCCTGCTTCAGTTAATATGCATCAAAAGGTTAGGCCTGAGTTAGCTAACTCAACAAGTCGAAGAACATTAAAAGGACATTTTCCTTTAGGAATTAACAACACTATATTTGTTCTTAAAAATAACAAATATGAAAGGCAAATCAGTATAATAATGTTATTATGACTAGGGTGTGTCAAATATTTAGAAACATTCATATTATATCATAAATTTATGCATATATTTATTTAAAATGTTAAATATATATTTCAAGATGGTACACATTCTATCTTAGTTCACCAAAATACAAAGAAAAAATAGTTTTACCATAATGACATATTAATAAGGAAATACCAAATACCTCATGACTATCAATATACCTTCAGCTAAATGGTGAGTTCAAGACTCATTAGTATGAGTATTTGAAGAAGGGGACTTCACAGAATAGAAATTGTGTTATCATTTTACTAAAAAAAAAAGGTAAAATAATGATGAGTAAAATGTTATATTTTGTGGTTTGATTGAGGTATTGATGATGTGGAAACCAAACTCTTTCTCGTCGTAGTAAATTGTAGATATGTAAACGAGCAAGGTTTCGCTCTCTTCAAAGAGAGATAAGCTCTTTGGAGATCTCCAAAAGTATAATAAAGACCTTTTTAGACATAGCATAATTGAATAAGATTATTAGAATCCTCATGCCACAATTAAGTTTAAGTCATCTAAATCCTAACTCAACCTTTCTCTATGATCGTTAACTAATAACTACGTTTGTTTTTTAATACCTCATGTGACTCATACTTAAGTGTTATGCTCGCTCTCAGTTTTCTTTGATGGATTCTTTCTTTTACCCTAGACTTTGTTGAATTGTGAAAGCGGATTACTCACTTTCCTTTCTTAACTTATCTAACTATATATTTAAATTATTAATCCAGGAAATTACCCTAGTCAACTGGCCTCGAAATTTTGAGAAGATGTTGTTCATTAGTACTGAAATTGTTAGGAATTAGGAAAACATAAAGTGGCTACCTTGTTTCACCTACCCCATTCAAAATGAATATGGAATCCATAAGCCAAGATGGCTAGAAGGTTTTATGGTAATCTATATTACTTTAATACTCTATTTTTATAGGAACTTTTTCTATCATGTGACAAAGTAGTTTGATGTTTTTATAGTTTTTACAACTTTGTATGTTCCCTTTATTCTTGTATAGAGAAATTAGCATAATATATTTCTACTCATTTCACATTTTGACAAATTTAAGGATCATATTAAAAAGTTTACTTGGTTAAGTAAAACCCTCTTCGTTTAGCCTGTTTCGCACTTCTATAGATATCTCAATAGGCCCTCTACACTTAATCTTCTCCAAAGTTCTTTTAATTTCTTTACTTGTAGTACATCATGTAAAGTTACGATACCTCTCGAACTTGCTAAGATCACTTAAAAATATTATCTTCCATGTCTTTATTAAAAAGTTACAGAAATATCTATGTCATCATGTTATCTTTTCTTGATATCATTTTCAGTCATGAATACCTGTGCTATTTCACTTTTTATATAGCGGACTTAATCTAAGTTTCTTGTTTTCCGTTTCCTAACTCTCACCAATTTAAAAATATTCTTTTATCTGTTGTTAGTTTTCAATCATCAGTATAATTTATCGTAAATTCTGCTTTTAATCTTTGAGATAAACATCAGTACTAAAGTGAGTAAATCCCACCTGGTTGGATAGAAATAAATAAATATCGATAGAACTTGGGACAATTGCTTAAAGTTGTCCAGTTCAAGCATAATAGTGAGGGGAGTGTTAGGGGTCAATCATTTTTTCCAAATTCTCTTCTCATATTTCTGTGGATTTTATGGCCATGATGAGAGCTATTACTGTAACACCCCACTCTTGTAAGACACGTACCTGACATCCTGAGTAATATCTGAGTACGTACCCCGCGAGGGTGGCATTGTAGAACAATCAATCAGTTAGACACTTGAAACTCAGTACCAATTTCTTTTTTTCAAATTTTTCACATGCATACGCGAAAATCAGTAATCAAATTCAGGCCCATTCTTTTATTTCATAAAACTCGAAATCACAATTATTGTTACAACTTAATCAATTTCAATTACAAAACATTTCCAATTTCAAAAGTTAATACAAAACATAAGTATTCAATAATACAAATTACGATAATTGTGAAAGACTTAATTTGATAGAAAAATAAAAAAATACAAATGTAGACACGAACTGATCTCATACCTCTATCTCTTACTTGAATGCAGTGGCCATACTCCCGTTTGCCTGACGGGGTAACTCTTCTGAGCCTGGAAAAATAATTGCAAATTTTGAGTGAATTTTGTAAACTCAATGAGTAACCATCCTCGATGGCTCACTCAATCACATAACACATACAATTCATATATCATCGCATATCACTTGATCATTCATTTCACATTTCACATTCAACACATATCACATTCAAAATTCAGTCAACTATTTAAAATATACCTATCATATGCATATGCAGTGCTCATGAGACTCACTTTCTTTTATTATTGTTGTGATTGAGTGCCTATAACTGTCCCGTATTCATTTTAAATATCAGGCTCATTGATAACTGTCTCATATCTATTAGGGATAGCAGGCTCATTACATAGTGAGCCTTTGGCTCTTAATCACTTTCTGAACTTTAAGCTCTTTTTCATATTCTGAGTTTTAAGCTCTTTTTTGGTGACTACTCAGGTCACAACAGCCTTTATCTATTAATGCATGCATGTAATGGAATGCAATAATCATATTTGATCAACCAGTCACTATCACATGTCATAAGATCTTAGTCCAGCATTTAACATTTAAGTTAAGAATCACTTTTTCATCATATGTATATTCACATTCTTCTTCGAAACTAGGTCCGACATTTAACAATCAAGTTATGTATCACATATTTCATCAAATTCACATACAAGGAGAACTTCAATGTTTCCACATATTTCAAACTTCTCGGACATTCAATGTCCAGAAATCAGAACAATCAAATTCACATTGCATACTCATTCAATACGTAATACAAACAGAACAATCAATAAGTAAGACCATCTAGGTCGACTCATAGTACGCTCCAAATTAGCATTAGCTTTCATGATCCGGAAATGTCTAGATACGGATGTTCTAACCTGTGTATCAACATCATACAATACACATCTACACACATTATTAATTGCACAATTGTAAAGGTGTCTATTAATGCACATATATGTATATGAAATATACACAATGCATGTTCATGACAATCCCAGGTATCGCTCTATTATTCTCATCAAGTAAACATTTATATTTCCAAACTCACATAAGTATCATTTCTACTTATGGTTTATACCTCAATAAAACCATTAAAATCGAAATTCATAACTCATTTCGTCAATTCAAATTTTTCCTGAAATATACCTTCGGGTCTACTGTTCATGATCAATCTGACCATGAAAATGAAATAATTTGGCAATACTTTCTTCTAGAAAATTGTTCTCCTATCTCTTAAGTTTCTAATGACTCCAAGATCATTCAATTCGATTTAGTACTCTGAAAGTTATACTCCAAATACGGTAGACTATGCTCATTAGAAATTCAATTAATGCATAATCATGTTGTCAAGTTGTACAACTCATATCTCTCAATTACAATATCCAAAAATTACAAAATTTATATCAATTGAAATATAAGGGAATAATTTACAAATTTTGTGAAGAAAATTTTGTTTGATTCAGCCTACATCAATACTGTTTATTTGATAACAAAAGGACATGATTTCTGTCTCGGGTAGTGATATATCCTAAGCCAAGATTCAATTTCAAGACAGATTTTGAAATTATTAGAGACAAAATTAAAATTCTATTTCTTCAAAAAAATTTGTATCCCTATGTCTCTATGTTTGTCCAAATCAAGAATAATTCCATTTTGATAACCACAGAACAAGTTATGGCTAAAATACCGAAGCATGTTCAATAAAAATACTCCAATTATGAAATTCCAGAACTCCTCATCGATTTCATCTCAAATGTATCACTCAATCTCTCCCAAATGATTTAATATGGTTATAATTTTTTGGTGCAGATGTATAAAAATGTGTTTCAAGTATGTTGGTTCAAATCCTATGTCATTTGGAGGTCAGGAGAAGAAGTTATGGACAAAAGATCAAAGGATGTTCAAAACAATCCCTCCTTTTTTTTCAGAGTCACGATCGTGCACATGCATGATCACGACTTTCTTCCTTCAACACAAGAGTCACAATTGTGCTGAATCATGATCGCGAATTCCCTTATTTTTCAACAAAGTCACAATTATGCTAAGGCATGATTGCGACTTTCCACATGCTTTAAAGAACGATCGCGACCTGGTGTGTTCTCTTCCTTCGTTTCTTCCTTTCTTTCCATTTTTTAATAAAAACAAGAAGTTTTTAGACAAACCTTTCTTCTAATAAAATGTTCCTCTGTGTCTTAGGTTTCTAAAAACATCAAATTCTATGGAGTATTTTGATCATAAATTGCATGATACAGGATCAAATTCGTACATTTTGATCCTGTATCATGCAAGTTATGATCAAAATACTCCATACTATTTCTTATACCTCAACAGAACACTATTCTCAATTTCAAGACAAATTTTGAGACTCTTAAGTACAGAATTTAAATTTGATGTCTTCATGAAAAATATAGACTTACATCTCTAATTTAATCTGGATTAATAATCATCTCATTTCAATAACTACAGAAGAAGTTATGCGTAAAATATAGAAGGATAATTAGTGAACATGTCACAGCTACATTCTCCAGCACTCATCTTCCAATTTTCCAGATTTCATAACATCCAACCTCATGCTCCTAACTCATCTTGTACAAACATCACCCTGTCTACTTCATTTAATCTTCATTATCAACTCCATTTCAACTCAATATCATTCACAATCACATTAAAACCAAAAATCAAAACCAGAAAATCTTTCACATATTTCTTCATTCCCTGCGCTTTCCTTCATTTTTTTTTTCTTTTTCAATTTTTGCATTCTCTTCATTTCTTCCTCAAACTTTCATTTTAATCACTCTTTCTCATCTCCATACCTCACCATACACCTATTTCTTAACTCTAAATTCATTTTAAACACTCAAAACTATTCACATATATCTACAGTGAAAAACAAAGTGTATATATATATATATATATCAACTTGCAAGAATCTCTGCACTCTTCTCATGCACATTTCCATTGATCTTTCAACTCCATAAATCATTTTAACACTACCTTATAACATATTGATCATCAAAACACACAAACAAAAATATCTACAAATCCACATTTCCATACTATATTCATGGTGAACATGAAAAATGTTTATTTTTCTCATGATTATTAAATGTCAACAAATCACCATTTTTATTTCATAATCCAACAACTCTAAAGGATTAACAGGATACTTACTTGATAAAACTTAAAAAGCTTCAAAAACTCCAAGAATCCCTAACTCTCATACACCCACATACACCATCATGAAGTTGGTTTAGGATAGGTTTTTCTTGAGGCAAATTAAAGAGAAAATAAAACTTGAAGGTTCGGTGAAGCAAAAAGAAACTTTGGTGAATCAAAACTCAATGAAAGCTTGAAGCAGAAAGCTAAGAAGAAGATGCTAAGTCAAGAAGTAACTTAGTCATTCAAGGATAGAAGAATGTGACTTAGTCATTTAAAAAGTAATTGAATAGTGAAACTTGAACTAAACAAGTGACACTTGTCACTTATCTAACTTCTAAGGCTTTAACTAGTTTTTCTAAAGAAACTAGTCTAGTTAGCCTTAACATTACTCCAAATGTCTCTAAAATTTTCAATATCATTTTCTTAATAATCTAAAGTCTTCTATAAAAATCTTCAAGATCACTGATTCTTATTCTATTTCCATTTATCAATTCTAATAATACCCCACATTTTTGAAAACTTTTCCTAAATTTCCCAAAAATTCTAAATCAACAAATATACTCTCCAAATCAGTCTTTCGCATATAAAACCCACAATTCTCAAAAAAATCACATTCCACATATATAAATCAATTATACCCGAAAAAATGTCAATGAATGCACTTACAATCATTTTAATGTGTGCAAAAATTCAAATTCACGTGTGTATATGCTAACATTATGCATGAGCATGAAATGCATTTGTCTTAATCTCTCTTTGATCTCACATGTATCGAATTTTAGGGTTCTAATCCTTAGTATGGGAACAGGATGTTAAAATTACAACAACAGAAGAAATAGAATCAGGTGATCACTGAAAGCTATGCAACTTTAGTGATTTCAGAGAATTCTTGGTTGATCTCTTTGAAGTTGATTGAGGTATTGGTGATGTGGAAACCAAACCCTTTCTCTCCGTAGTAATCTATAAACATGTAAATGAGCATGGTTTCGCTCACTTCAAAGAGAGATGAGCTCATTGGAGATCTCCAAAAGTCTCATGGAGACCTTTTTAAACATAGGGGAATTGAATAAGATTATTAGAAACCTCATGCGACAATTAAGTTTGAGTCCTCTAAATCCTATCTCAACCTTTCTTTATGATTGTCAACAAGTAACTATGTTTGTTTTTTAATACCTCATGTAACTCGTACTTAATTTTTATGTTCACTCTCAATATGCTTTGATGGATTCTTTCTTTTACCCTATACTTTATTGAATTGTGAAAGCTGATTGCTCACTTTCCTTTCTTAACTTATCTAAATATATATTTAAATTATTAATCCAGGAAATTACCTTAGTCACCTGGCCTAGGAATTTTGAGAAGATGTTGTACAATAGTACTAAAATTGTTAGGAATTAGGAAAACATAAAGTGGCTACCTTGTTTTATCAACCGCATTAATAATGAATATGGAATCTATAAGCCTAGATGGCTAGAAGATATTAAGGTAATTTGTATTACTTTAATACTTTATTTTTATAGGAACTTTTTCTATCATATGACAAAGTAGTTTGATGTTTTTATAGTTATTACAACTTCGGATGTCCCGTTTGTTCTTGTATAGAGAAATTAGCATACTATATTTCTACCCATTTGTCATTTTGACAAATATAAGGATCATATTAAAAAGTTTGGCTGGTTAAGTAAAACCCTCTTCACTTAGCCTGTTCCATACCTCTATTGATATCTCATTAGGCCCTCTACACTTAATCTTCCCCAAAGCTCTTTTAATTTCTTTACTTGTAATACATCGTGTAAAGCTACGATACCTTTCGAACTTGCTAAGATCGCTTAAAAAGATATTGTCTTCTATGTCTTTATTAAAAAGTTATAGAAATACCTATGTCATCTTCTCTTGATACCATTTTCAGTCATAAACACCTATCCTACTTCATTTTTTATAGAACGAACTTAATTTAAGTTTCTTGTTTTCTCTTCCCTAACTCTCACCAATTTAAAATTTTGCTTTTATTTATTTTTAGTTTTCAATTGTTAGTATAATTTATCGTAAATTCTGATTTTAATGTTTGAGATAAACAACAGTACTAAAATGAGTAAATCCTACCCGGATGGATAAAAATAAATAAATATCAATAGAACTTGGGACAATTACTTGAAGTTGTCTAGTTCAGGCATAGTAGTGGGGGGAGTGTCAACCGTCAATCCTTTTTACTAAGTTCTCTTCTCATATTTTTGTGGATTTTTTGACCATGATGACAGTATTACAGCTACAGAACAACTTGAATTAGGTGATCATTGAAAGTGATGAGACTTTAGTGATTTCTGAGAATGCTTGACTGATCTCTTTGAAGTTTGGTTTTTTTGTCAACTTCTTGCATAGTCCAAGACCTTGTAATAGTGTGACTGATGCTCAATGATAGTAATATTACTGTTTTATCACGGCCCAGTTATATTTAATGTTACTATTTTATCACGGCCCAGTTATATTGATTGGAAGTTCAAAACTGTTAAAAAGGACCTAAAAGTGGAGTCGTTGTGGAACATAACCTCACCTAACCAAACCCAAATAGTAATGTACCACTTTTGCAAGCCTGTCATTCAAACTATAATTACTATGTTTGATCTTAGGGCTACAAGAGTTGGAAGAAGCTTTGACCTTATCCCTTATTATATCAACTTTTCTACTTCAATTAATATGCATCAAAAGGTTATATCTGAGTTAGGTAGCTTAATGAGACAAACAAAATTAGAAAATTCTCCTTCGGGAATTAACAACACTGTATTTATACTTAAAAATAACAAATATCATAGGCCAATCAATATTAGAGTCAAATGTTTAGAATCATTCAGATTATATCATAAATTTATGCATACATTTATTTAAAATGTTAAATATATATTTCAAGATGTTACGCATTCTATCTTAGTTCACCAAAATACAAAAAAAAAATTACCATAATGATGTATTAATCAGGAAATATCAAATACCTCATGAAGATCAATATATCTTCAGCTAAATGGTGAGTTCAAGACTCATCAGTATGAGTATTTAAAGAAGGGGACTTCACATAATAGAAATTGTGTTATCATTTTACCAGAAAAAAGATAAAATAATGATGAGTAAAATGGTATATTTTATGGTTTGATTGAGGTATTGATGATGTGGAAATTAAACCATTTTCTCACGTAGTAATCTATAAACATGTAAATGAGCATGGTTTCATTCTCTTCAAAGAGAGATGAGCTCATTGGAGATCTCCAAAAGTATCATGGAGACCTTTTTAGACATAGGGGAATTGAATAAGATTATTAGAAACCTCATGCGACAATTAAGTTTAAGTCCTCTAAATCCTAACTCAACCGTTCGTTATGATCGACAACTAATAAATACGTTTGTTTTTTAATACCTTATCTAACTCCTACTTAAGTGTTATGCTCACTCTCAATATTATTTGATGGATTCTTTCTTGTACCCTAGAATTTTATGAATTTTGAAAGCGGATTGCTCACTTTCCTTTCTTAACTTATCTAACTATATATTTAAATTATTAATCCTAGAAATTACCCTAGTCACTTGGCCCAGGAATTTTGAGAAGATATTATTCAATGGTACTGAAATTGTTATGAATTAGGAAAACATAAAGTAGCTACCTTGTTTTACCGACCCTATTCAAAATTAATATGGAATCCATAGGCTAAGGTGGGTAGAAGATATTAAGGTAATCTATATTGCTTTAATACTCTATTTTATAGAAACTTTTTCTATCATGTAACAAAGTAGTTTGATGTTTTTATAGTTGCTACAACTTCGAATGTCCCCTATGTTCTTATATAGAGAAATTAGCATACTATATTTCTACTCATTTGACATTTTGACAAATTTAAGGATCATAACAAAAAGTTTGGCTAATTAAGTAAAACCCTCTTCACTTATCCTGTTCCACACCTTTATAGATATCTCATTAGGCCCTCTACCCTTAATCTTATCCAAATCTCTTTTAATTTCTTCCCTTGTAATACATAGTGTATAGTTACGATAACTCTCGAACTTGCTAAAATCACTTAAAGAGATATTCTCTTCTATGTCTTTATTAAAAAAGTTATAGAAATATCTTTTTCATCTTTTCTTGATATCATTTTCGGTCATGAACACCTGTCTTATTTCATTTTTTACACAACGGACTTAATCTAAGTTTCTTGTTTTTCGTTCCCTAACTCTCACCAATTTAAAAATATTCTTTTATCTAATTTTAGTTTTCAATCGTTAGTATAATTTATGTAAATTCTACTTTTAATCTTTGAGATAAACATCAGTACTAAAGTAAGTAAATCCCACCTGGCTGGATAAAAATAAATAAATATTGATAGAACTTGGGACAATGGCTTGAAGTTGTCGAGTTCAAGCATAGTAGTGAAGGCAGTGTCAGTGGTCAATCCTTTTTGCTATGTTCTCTTCTCATAATTTTGTGGATTTTTTGGCCATGATGAGAGCTATTACAGTGACAGAAGAAATTGAATCAGGTGATCACTGAAAGCTATGCAACTTTAGTGATTTATGAGAATGCTTGGCTGATCTCTTTGAAGTTTGGTTTTTCTGTCAACTTCTTTTATAGTCCAAGGCCTTGTAATAGTGTAGATGATGCTCAATGATAGCAATATTGCTATTTTATCACGGCCCAGCTACATTAAATATTACTGTTTTATTACAGCCCACTTATGTTGATTGGAAGTTTGAAACTGTTAAAAAGGACCTAAGAGGGGAGTCGTTATAGAACATAGCCTCACCGGACCTGACCCAAATAGTAATGTACACCTTTTGCTAGCCCATCATTCAAACTGTAATTACTATGTTTGATCTTAGGGCTACAAGAGTTGGAAAAAGCTTTGACCTTATCCCTTATTATATCAACTTTTCTGCTTCAATTAATATGCATCAAAAGGTTGGGTCTGAGTTAGCTAACTCAATGAGTCGTAGAAAATTAAAAGGAAATTCTCCTTCGAGGTTTAACAACATTGTATTTGTACTTAAAAATAATAAATATCATAGGCAAATTAGTATTAGAGCACTGTTATGACTAGGGTGCATCAAATATTTAGAATCATTTATATTATATCATAAATTTATGCATATGTTTATTTAAAATGTTAAATATATATTTGAAGATGTTACACATTCTATCTTTGTTCACTGAAATACAAAGCAAAAATAGTTTTACCATAATGACGTATTAATCAGGAAATATCAAATAGCTTATGAAGATCAATATATCTTCAGCTAAATGGTGAGTTTAAGACTCATCAGTACGAGTATTTGAAGAAGGGGACTTCACAGAATAGAAATTGTGTTATCATTTTACCAAAAAGAAAGGTAAATAATGATGACTAAAATGGTATATTTTATAGTTTGATTGAGGTACTGATGATGTGGAAAGCAAACCCTTTCTCGCTGCAGTAATCTATAGACATGTAAATGAGCATGGTTTCGCTCTCTTCAAAGAGAGATGAGCTCATTAGATATCTCCAAAAGTATGATGGAGACTTTTTTGGACATAGGGGAATTGAATAAGATTATTAGAATCCTCATGCGACAATTAAGTTTAAGTCCTCTAAATTCTAACTCAACCTTTCTTTCTGATTGTCAACTAATAACTACGTTTATTTTTTAATACCTCATGTAACTCGTACTTAAATGTTATGCTTACTCTCAATATGCTTCGATGGATTCTTTCTTTTACCCTAGACTTTGTTGAATTGTGGAAGCGGATTGCTCATTTTCCCTTCTTAACTTATCTAACTATATATTTAAATTATTAATCCAGGAAATTACCCTAGTCAACTGGCCTAGGAATTTTGAGAAGATGTTGTTCAGTAATACTGAAATTGTTAGGAATTAGGAAAACATAAAGTGGCTACCTCGTTTTATCGACCCTATTCAAAATGAATATGGAATCCATAAGCCAAGATGACTAGAAGATATTAAGGTAATCTATATTACTTTAATACTCTATTTTTATAGGAACTTTTTCTATCATGTGACAAAGTAGTTTGATGTTTTTATAGTTATTACAACTTTGGATGTCCCTTTTGTTCTTGTATAAAGAAATTAGCATATTATATTTCTACTTATTTCACATTTTGACAAATTTAAGGATCATTTTAAAAAGTTTGGCTGCTTAAGTAAAACCCTCTTCGCTTAGCCCGTTCCACACCTCTATAGATATCGCATTAGGCCGCTACACTTAATATTCTCCAATGCTCTTTTAACTTCTTCCCTTGTAATACATCGTGTAAAGTTACGATAACTCTTGAACTTGTTAAGATCATTTAAAGAGATATTGTCTTCTACATCTTTATTAAAAAGTTATAGAAATATCTATGTCATCTTTTGTTGATATCACTTTCATTCGTGAACATCTGTCCTATTTCATTTTTATACAGCGGATTTAATCTAAGTTTCTTGTTTTCCGTTTCCTAACTCAACAATTTAAAAATATTCTTTTATCTATTTTTAGTGTTCAAAAATATTCTTTTATCTATTTTTAGTTTTCAATCGTTAGTATAATTTATCGTAAATTCTACTTTTAATATTTGAGATAAACATCAGTACTAAAGTAAGTAAATCCCACCTGGCTGGATAAAAATAATAAATATTGATAGAACTTAGGACAACGGCTTGAAGTTGTCAAGTTCAGGCATAGTAGTGAGGGGAGTGTCAGGGGTCAATCCCTTTTGCTATGTTCTTCTCATACTTTTGTGGATTTTGTGGCCATGATGAGAGCTATTACAGTGACAGAAGAAATTGAATCAGGTGATCACTAAAAGCTATACAACTTTAGTGATTTCGGAGAATGCCTGGCTGATCTCTTCGAAGATTGATTTTTCTGTCAACTTCTTGTATAGTCCATTCACCAAAATACAAAGCAAAAATACTTTTACCATAATGACTATTAATCAGGAAATATCAAATACCTCATGAAGATCAATATATCTTCAGCTAAATGGTGAGTTTAAGACTCATTAATATGAGTATATGAAGAAGGGGACTTCACAGAATAGAAATTGTGTTATCATTTTACCAAAAAAAACAGGGTAAAATAATGATGAGTAAAATGGTATATTTTATGGTTTGATTGAGGTGTTGATGATGTGGAAACCAAACCCTTTCTCGTCGTAGTAATCTATAAACATGTAAATTAGGATGGTTTTGCTCTCTTCAAAAAGAGATGAGCTCATTGGAGATCTCTAAAAGTATTATGGAGACTTTTTTAAACATAGGGGAATTGAATAAGATTATTGGAATCCTCATGCGACAATTAAGTTTAAGTCCTCTAAATCCCGACTCAACCTTTCTTTCCGATTATCAACTAATAACTACGTTTGTTTTTTAATACCTAATGTAACTCGTACTTAGGTGTTATACTTACTCTCAATATGCTTCGATGGATTCTTTCTTTTACTCTAGACTTTGTTGAATTGTGAAAGCGGATTGCTCACTTTCCTTTCTTAACTTATCGAACTATACGTTTAAATTATTAATCCAGTAAATTACCCTAGTCAACTGGCCTAGGAATTTTGAGAAGATGTTGTTCAGTAATACTGAAATTGTTACGAATTAGGAGAACATGAAGTGGCTACCTTGTTTTATCAACCCCATTCAAAATGACTATGGAATCTATAAGCCTAGATGACTAGAAGACATTAAGGTAATCTATATTACTTTAATACTCTATTTTTATAGGAACTTTTTTCTATCATGTGACAAAGTATTTTGATGTTTTTATAGTTGTTACAACTTTAGATGTCCCCTTTGTCCTTGTATAGAGAAATTAGCATAATATATTTCTACTCATTTCACATTTTGAGAAATTTAAGGATCATATTAAAAAGTTTAACTGCTTAGGTAAAACCCTCTTCGCTTAGCCCGTTCTACACCTCCATAGATATCTCATTAGGCCCTCTACACTTAATCTTCTCCAATGCTCTTTTAATTTCTTCTCTTGTAATACATCGTGTAAAGTTACGATACCGCTCGATCTTGTTAAAATCACTTAAAGAGATATTGTCTTCTATGTCTTTATTAAAAAGTTATAGAAATATCTATGTCATCTTTTGTTGATATCATTTTCCGTCATGAACAACTGTACTATTTCATTTTTTATACAGTGGATTTAATCTAAGTTTCTTGTTTTCCGTTTCCTAACTCTCACCAATTTAAAAATATTCTTTTATCTATTTTTAGTTTTCAATCGTTAGTATAATTTATGTAAATTCTACTTTTAATCTTTGAGATAAACATCAGTACTAAAGTAAGTAAATCCCACCTGGCTTGGATAAAAATAAATAAATATTGATAGAACTTGGGACAATGGCTTGAAGTTGTCCAATTCAAGCATAGTAGTGAGAGGAGTGTCAGGGGTCAATCCTTTTTGCTATATTCTCTTCTCATACTTTTGTGGATTTTGTGGCCATGATGAGAACTATTACAGTGACAGAAGAAATTGAATCAGGTGATCACTGAAAGCTATGCAATTTTAGTGATTTCTGAGAATGCTTGGCTGATCTCTTCGAAGTTTGGTTTTTCTGTCAACTTCTTACATAGTCCAAGGCCTTGTAATAGTGTAGCTAATGCTCAGTGATAGTAATATTACTGTTTTATCACGGCCCAGTTACATTGATTGTAAGTTTGAAACTATTAAAAAAGACCAAAGAGTAGAGTCGTTGTGGAACATAACCTCACCCAACCCAACGCAAATAGTAATGTACCCCTTTTGCAAGACCATCATTCAGACTGTAATTACTATGTTTGATATTAGGGCGACAAGAGTTGGAAGGAACTTTGATATTATCCCTAATTATATCAACTTTTTTGCTTTAATTAATATGCATCAAAAGGTTGGATCTGAGTTAGCTAACTCAATAAATCGAAGAAAATTAAAAGGAAATTTTCCTTAGAGAATTAACAACACTATATTTGTACCCAAAAATAACAAATATCAAAGGCAAATTAGTATTAGAGCACTATTATGACCAGAGCGTGTCAAATATTTAGAAACATTCATATTATACCATAAATTTATACATATATTTATTTAGAATGCTAAATACATATTTCAAGATAGTATGCATTCTATCTTTGTTCACCAAAATACAAAGCAAAAATAGTTTTACCATAATTATGTATTAACCAGGAAATATCAAATACCTCATAAAGATCAATATATCTTCAGCTAAATGGTGAGTACAAGGCTCATCGGAATGAGTATTTGAAGAAGGGGACTTCACATAATAGAAATTGTGTTATCATTTTACCAAAAAAAAAAAGATAAAGTAATGATGAGTAAAATGATGTATTTTGTGGTTTGATTGAGGTATTGATGATGTGGAAATCAAACCATTTGTCGCCGTAGTAATCTATAGACATGTGTGTCTTCAACCTATGATAAAATTGTAGAAAGATATACCCAAGAAAGGACAATGATAAATACATGTATGTGAAGTTTGATGGATGATGGGGAAAAGGACATGCACTGACTAGTCGTGGCCAGGAAAAGAAAATAATGAATATATTGGACTGTGAGGTTAACTACCACTTTGAATAGTTATGCAGTCAGTGCTCCTTGGCTTGTCTTGTTCTTAGTAGATGCAGAGAGACCCCATTCATTTATCTTTATTTCCCTTCTTGCTGAATGCATTGGTCAATTTATAGCCCGGCGAGTGACTACTCCAACACATCGACCACTCTTTCTTACCCCATAAAAGAGACCGGCCCACGTACTCTTTTGGTGGGGTTCTTCAACACTCCTACTCCGAAACATTCTCAAGATCTCTTATAAGTTTGGTAGACCTTATTTTGACCTCCTAATTTGCTTGATACTGACTTGACATTAGAGTTCCAGGGTTTCATTACAAGTTCTCTAAAGCAGATGGTCCCGGGATGTAACATTTAGATACCTGGAAATTTGCTTAGAGTCTAATACGAATTTGTCATTGCTAATTAAAGGTGTAGAAATTTTAAAGGAAGTCAATATTTACTCTTTTCCTAACGAATATTAGAGTGGTTATTAGGGTTGCTCGTGGTCCACTAAATCTTCATGTTATCATTCTCCTCAGTTACTCCTTAGAAAAATATGGTGTCCCAGAAAGTCAGACCCTTGACAGCATTCAGTTTGCTTTGTCAAAAATTGACATTTCTTTTGGTTGACTGCGTCTATATACGATTAGATAGATCTATTCTTACCCATAGTCATGAAACATTGCTTCAAAAGTCAAGTGACTTACCTTTCAGCCTTTAAGGTGGTGAATGGCCGATTTAGTTCATTTATGCCTTCTTGTTCATTCAATTCTAATAAGATCGTGCCTGAATTCCCTGCCTGGGCTTTTCTTTGAGATCCCCAAAGGCCATGCCTCGTAAGCAAAGATGAAGTATGAGAAGCTTCTTATGCTATTTCCCACAGACACAAGAAAATACAAAGGATCCATTAAAGGGACGGATGTGAATGGATGACTACGGTCTTTTGAGCTTGAATTGCACTTAAAGTGGGATTTGGGATTTGGGATCTCTAAATGACACACCCTCAATTAAAGGCAAAAAGATTTCAAGTTGTACTCATTGGAAGTGAAGTTACACATATGTGTCACATGGTAAGGACCACATGCCACACAATCCAAGGGCTTAGCTATGAATTTAATAACATGTAAAGATAATAGCTTAGCAATTACCAATGTGTGTAGTAGCACCGATTCCAACAATTTAAGATTATCTCATAGTTGGAATGATCAAATTATTATGCAGAAGAGATTTGGTTGGCTAAAAGTTGGCTACTCTAGAAAGAATGCCCCTCAGATACTGCTTTATGCAATGTTTACATGCACCCCCTACAAACAGACACCGGGAGGCAAAAAGTGGATTAATGACTGATCGGTGGCAAGAGATTATTTTAGTTTAAAGACTAACGTAATCGCATTCAAGTCTTGTAAGGCGTCAGTTACTTTAATGAGGTAATTTATTCATATCAGAGCATTTTTATTTATACAGATTCTCATGTTGCATCTTCTATGGAGCTGCGTAAAAGGTTTAAAAGAGGCATATAAATAATACATACTGCGGTAAAATGCACAGTATTCACTCAGAAAAGCTTTTTTTTTTTTGATATCCATGTTACTGGGAAAAAAAGTAATGGTAGGACTACACAGTTGGCACAGTGGGTGGCTGCTAGAACGAAGAACCCCACCAATTATTGGAATTCCCAGTCTGAATGGAGATTCACTTAAAAAGCTCGTAGGGAGCGTTTGGATTCTGAAATTGAAAATGGAAATAAATGTTTTTTTAATAACATCTTAATCGTTAAAATTTACTTGCAAGTTTGATGATTTTGTTATATTCAATGATTCAAAAATCTTGATTTAAACTTAAAAATTTTTGACCTGAACAACTTTTTAATTTGACTTTTAACTTTTTAATTTAATTTACTTTAATAATTTTTATTGTTAAACATTAATTAATTTATTATTTAATCGGTCAATTTTTGTAAACTAATTAGTATAAATCAATTAATTTTTATTTAATAGTCTCTTTTTAATTAAACTTTAAGTTAAATATAATCTTCCTCAATCATATTTCAAATTCTTCAATTTTATTTAATCTTTAATCGATTTAAGACGGTTTCATACTAATTGAACCTTTTAAACCTTAAATCTCTTATTTTATTGGTTTAACTTTAAGTAAAACATTGGTTATTTCTATGCTACTTAAAGTCAAATTTTGCATTGTATCAATCAGAATTTCTGTTCTTATCGATGACTTTAGTGTCTTTCCGCCCATAGTTAGTAGCTGGTATTATTCAATTGTTTCTTGATCTGGCTACAGTTAAAAAAAATTTAAAAAAAACAAGTGGCTTCATGCATGACCAGTGATGTAATCATTCATAATAGTAAAACTAAAACCCTAGATTCTAGTGGTTGTAACTTACACTAGAGTCCCACTACAAAGACAAACTAAAAAACTTACTGGCTACAGTGAAATTACTGAATCCAAGCCACCTAGAAATTGAGTGCATAAGGTGAAACTTGAAACTCTAGCTAATTAAATGTGGAATATTATTTACATGGGCCATGCCTATCTAGGTAGGTCTCAATTTAATTACTATATCTGGCACTAACACAGAGAAAAGAAAGTAATTTGTTTAGTTGAAGAAAAGGATAGAATAGTTCATATTAATATTCTTCCGATAATAAAGTAAATCCATAATTGACTATGTCTAATGGATAAGATAATTCTGGTTTAGAATGCGAGTAATGATAGAAATGAAATACAGGTCCATATGAACAGATGACGATCACCAGCGTAATTGATGAGGTGAGCCAGTAGACGGCTAACGGCGAGAGGTGTCAGATATCATTTATATATAATATACAGGAGAATCGGAATGGCTTAATTAGCTGTGCTTTAATATTTGTACTCTTGAATCGTGGCCATTTGATGTGTATATATACGGTACACATATGTAATGCAGGCCATAGACTATATATATATATATATATATATATATATATCATCACCAAGCAGCAGCCAACAAGTTGGAAAAAGCCAAAGAGCTAGGGTTGGCATTGTAAGGACTCACGATTCGAATGCTTATTCTAAGCAATGCACTTAGCATATTTTAATGTGTTCACGACTAAACTGCAAGCAAGGTAGGTTCACATGGCGGATTCTTGGTGGGTAGACAGTAACCCCTGTATAGTAATGCTCAGAGAATCCCAGTTCAATTTTGTTTTCTTGTGGAGATATGAGACAAGATATGATAAAAATTGTGAGGAACTTGTCATGCAATAACGTGGGCAAGCACTGTCTGGAGCCAATCAATGATTCACTTGTGTTCTTATGGGGATATGGACCCCCAAAACAAAATCCAAGTTAATCAATTTTTAAGTATAACTAGCTGCTTTAAATATGTTAGTATAACTTGGTTCAATATATATATAGGATTCACTATTCTAATGGACTAACCTACAACTATATAAGAGGACCACTAGCTAGGTACATCAGGAACCAGCTTGGACATGTTCCACAATGTCCTTAATTAGCTGCTGGCTTCAACTCGTACACTTCATATTTAAAGAATAGGATTGTAGATATAGAGTTTAGGGCATTATATTGCCAACATCAATCATGTGGAGAATTTTATTAGGATGGGGACTGGATTCATTTATGTTACTTTGAGTATATTCTTTGATCCCTTCAATCATCGTGGTAGTGAGGGAGTTGGACGCATGACATGTAAATGCGGCACAAGCACAAATGAGGGAAAACAGCTTTTCCTTGAAAACCGTAGTTTCCTAGCATTCAAAATGGATGACATTGATGTTTTTAAATGGTCAATTTAAGATGCTGCAATTTTGATTAAATGGTTTTGCAATTTTTATAATCTTGATATTATTCATTATTTTGTGAAGGTTTGGAGAACATCATAATATACGTAATCTTTTTTTGTATTTTTATAAAAAGTCGTTTCTATAATTTAAACATGTGATCTTATAATATGTATATCTTAATATATATTTTACTTATTGATAAATTATATAATTTATACATATTTGATGAGTGATTAAAATTTATTTTTAATTTTTATTAAAAAATCAATGATATAAAATTATTTAAAAATGCATATTTTATTAATTATCAAATCACAAAAGTTTTACATTCAATCACAACAAAATTTCACAAAAAAACACAATGATTTCACTACTATTTATGTTTGAAGTACCTTGCTTCCATGTGAAGCAGACGCAGATACAGTAAGGTCAGTTTAACAGAAATGAAGGCAATCACAAAAGTTACTGGTGACTTTAGTTGTAATTACGGTATGAAAGGGGAATATAAAAGAATGGCAGGAAGGTAAAAGTAAGAAATTACTAAAAACACGTATGTATTTAATTGAGAAAGACTGTCCTTTCCATAGATTCGAGAGACAAAATTTGGTAAAGATCTGCCACCCGAGACGGTGCGTTATCGCCATAGAAGATTGTCAAAATGTCTTATCAGACAACAGAGGTCAGTGATTCCCCCCATGATCATTGGCCCATTGAAAGCTTCAATCTTTCAAACAGTTTATATAAATGATAAGTATATACATCCACCTTCTCTCAAACCACACCCCTGCAAAAACGTCCCATCAGTAATAATTTTTTCCAATAGACTATAGCTACACACCAGGCAGGTAGATAGATACACGTATATATAGGGAACTAAGAGCCTAACATTGTAAATGAATTCATAGCAGGCAAATAGTTCAATAACATCAATACGTCTAATCATATTATGACTCATATCCACCTTTGCACACTTGGACCATATTTGAGTTTGTCCCCACCCCCAAAAGTGGAGCATTAATTAAGAGACAATAGGCATGAAATTTGACAGTTCAAAGCTAATCTCTTATTTTTAGAGCCAAACAACAAACCATACTGCATCAAAACTTTTCTTTGAACATTAAGAAAACGAGAGATTAGTTTAAGAAAACCCCACTTAGATTAGAGTGGTTAGATCCTTAAAAACTAAACTTTGTCCTTTATCATACCGACATAGATCCTTGTTTGTATGTCCCTATTACATGATTAAAGGGTAATAATCACCTTTTTAAGCTTATAAACAACTATCCCACTAATAAACAAAATTCATAATATAAAAAGAACTCTTTGTATGAATCACGGAAAGTGGCCGCAATGGTTACACCAATTTAGTGGGAGATAAAAGTGGATTCTGAGATGAAAAAGAGAAAGAAAAGCCAACAACATGCTCTGCCTGTGGCAAGCCAACGCGATGGCCATAGAAGTCAACCCCACTTTGACTTGAATGGATTTAGTGGGACTAGATTACTACTCTCTGCTTATATATTTGAAGAATTCCACAAAAGTATCCTTTCGTCTTTAAATATTTAAACATGAGGATCGTGAATATTTTATTATGATTCAAGTTATACTAAAAATAGGACTTCAAGTATTTATATTTCCTTTATCATGAATTATGAATAAGAAAATTGATTGTGAGGATAGGATAATTTTGGTGAATATAAATGTTCTTATTTCTTCTTTGAATTCCCACGACCCATTGAAGGTAGGGTTTTCCAAAATTTTGACCCTAACTTATATATACGTGTGTTGGTGATTATAAAATATTCAAAGTCCATTTGATTTTATTTATATTCTTAGTTTTATTTTAATTTTTAGATTAAGTAAAACAAATTGTTTGGTTGAGTTGCTGGCTTCTATTTTTTGTTTTACTTTCTTCATACTATCATAGTTTATGAATTAGAAATTTTAATTTTATTTTTTAGTGTTTAATTTTTTATAGTCTGATTTTATTATTAACTAAATATATATTATTTAAATATTTTGTATTATTTAAAGATGAAAACTATAAAAATAGATAATTTAATTGTTCAATCTATTTTTATAAATAAATAAAAATTTTCAATAAAATTGATTTGAAAATTTTAAGTAGTTGAAAATTGATAATTGTTTAAAAATATTTTTTAAAATTTAAAATTCATAAATTTTAAAAATATAATATGAAATAAAATTTTAAATATCTTAATTCCAAAATAATATCTTTGATTTTTTTAATTAAATTGTATATTAATAAACAAATATTAACTTAGAAATAAAATTTACAAGATTTTTTTACTTATTTTACTTATTTATTGAAAAGTACAATGAATTTAGTATTCATATTTATTAACAAGTATTTTATAATACATTAAAATAAAATTAATTATTTAATTAACTCATAAAATTAATTTATTATTAATTTTTATTTGACATATGATTATTACTAGTAATGAAAATGTAATTAAATTGAAACAATTAAATAACTTTTTAGTTTTTTAAAAAATATAAACTAAGAATAGGAAACCAAAATGAAAAATTATAATAGCAAACTAAAAGTGAAACCAAACTATTCCTTAATTAATGTTCTTATAAATTAAACACCAAATCTCTAAAAATAAAAGGATGAGCAAATTCGAAGCACTCATCATATCAGATTATCACTTCTAGACTTTGCCATTGCTATATTTAGATGAAACGTTTACAATTAAACAAGTTAATTAATATGCTTTATAGTAATTAAAGTGATAATGTAGTGATTACGACAACTATTTTAATTCAATAATTTAAAATTAGATTTAATTATTTAAATTAACTTTGATGATTACAGTGACTTCTTGATACATCAAAAAATACAAACATTTGTAAGTATATCAATTTATATACTTATCATGATATAAAGTTTAAAACATAGTAAATTTCGTACTTTTCCTTTGACAATTAAGTTAAACACTGATGTCGCTTAATTGACCTGGTTCCAACATCTGAGTTAAGGCTTGGTTCTAATCTCTATCTTAGGGCTTATGTTAGAAGTATTTTGCTTTTATTGTGTATTCTTATGAAGAGCTCAGACTCTCTCTTCTCTTAAAATTGTTTAAGGCTTTATGCTACACAACTGTCTTAGGCTTTAATATTATGCACGAGTCCTTTGATTGAGCATTAAGAGAAGATAACATTGTCCTATTTCCTTTTGCATTTCTAATCTCATTGCATTATAGGAAAAATTTTCGAAAAGGAATGGAATTGCTTGGCTCAAAAACAAATAAAGACAACAAAAAGAAACATGTTTGTTCTTCGACAATATTGCAGCCCTTGATGATGTAAGCACTTACACTAGAAGAGTTTGTTAATCATAACTCAAAATTTTAATTATGGATCCATATCAACCATGAACTTATATTAATGGAGAAAACACAGAAAAATACATGATTCACCATGCATCGAACATGAACAAGCTCCTGAAACTTTCGATCAACTTTTGTGAATGTTGTACATCTTTATGCTATTAACATTTTCTGTGCATTTCTTAATGTGCGGGTCTCTTAGCAAGCCAGAGAAATTAAACATCCACGAACTTACTTAAACAAGCAACAGAAGACTTTAGCAGCTATTTATAGTAACTTTATTGGATTTTCCCATCACAAGCTCAATAAATAATCAACTCACATTGATTATAGTTCATTTCTTCACTGAATTTCAGCAAATTTAACCATATCCCTTATTGACCTTCTTTATTATCTTTATTCTGGATCAAATTTGTTTTTCTGAACCTTTATTTTATAAATGACTTGTAATTAATAATTGTCCAATTAAAAAATACTAACATTCTACCTTTGGACAAATATTAATTATAACAATTGTAACAACAATAAATAGTAAAACTGGTTAAGCAAAATCAATGTAAAGGTCAACCAAATTAAAACATTTGATCCAAAAATAATGAAACTCTATCATTCAATTTTGTAAGTCTTTCGATACCTAAAAAAATCAAATGCATGTATTATATGCAACATAAATCCAATACAATCACGTATATCGAATACCTTACTAACATGAATGAGAAAATGGAGTGTGAAAAAACTACATTGATATATGTATGATCTGAAATGTATCATCTTTCTATTTGTTGGTCTCAATTTCTCCAAACTTTATGCTAAACTGCATCAGAGAAATTTGTTTTCTCTCACTGAATGGTAAAATGCATTATAGAAAACCCTTATAAAATTAAATACTTATACCCCTATATCTTATTAAATTCATAGATTTATGTATATATATGTGTCCTGGAGACATAAGCTCAAGTTCAATCCGTATATATGTGCCTAATTACTTGTAAAATGCTTAAGATCGACACAGAACTTAAGAATTTCACCTGTATTATGACAATATACAATAAACTGTATAACTGAGAATAAAATAATGATCATCAATATGTATAAAAATACACTTTTATAATACATAAATTTGTACAAATGTATCAAGAACAAATATAGTGATCCCCAACTAAGAGTGTTTAAGGACTTCGATATACTTCTATTATACACATGTCCCTGAAAAATAAATGCATGAAGTCCTTTAGTTAAAGGATTAGCTAGCATATACTCCCTCTTTAAATGCTCTACCTTAATGTCACCTTTATGTATTAGTTCCTTTATGGCCAGATATTTGACCTTCAAATACTTAGACCCTGTGATATTCTTATTGTTATTATTGAACAATACAATAGAAAGAAAATCATAATATAACTGAATGGGTTTAACAACTGAATCGATAATAGATAACTCAAAAGTCAAATTCCTGAGCTAAACCATATGTGAAGCTACCCAATATAATTATACAAACTATACATGCATGGTTCAAGAAGTTACTAGTGTCTGTTTGTAACTCTTCCACGATACTGCACCATCTGTTAACATAAAAATGTACCCTAATGTGGACTTCCAATCATCTGGGCGCATAATAAAATTTGAATCCGTATAACTTATGAGATCTATAGTATTGACTTTCCTAAATGTCAATATATAGTCCTTAGTTAACTTCAGATATCTTAAAACTCATTTAAATGCATTATAGTGGTCTATTCCTGGGTTAGTCGTATACCTATCCAGTAGTCCAACAACAAGTACAATATTTGGTCTAATGCAAACTTAGGCATATATCAGACTACCAACTATACTAGAATAAGGTACATTCTTCCTCTCTATATCATTATTTGGACATTGTCTTAAAGAAGATCTCTCACCATAAGAGATATGTTCTACAACAGGTTTATAATCAGCCATATTAGACCTTTACAATATTTGCTTAATGTATGCTATTGAGACCTATTCTAGTGAATTTAAATAACTAGGATAAAAAATGCCTCACTAAGATCCTTCATATCAAAATGCTTGGTTAAAAGCTACTTAACCAATTAACCTCATATAATATGGTTAATTTATTTGATGTGAGTAAGATATCATCCACATATAAAAATAGAAAGATGACCTTGCTCTCCTAACCTTGTAATAAAAGCATATTTTAACTTTGTTTTCCATAAATTCAAATGAGATAACAACCTTATCAAACTTTAGGTACCATTATATGAATACTTGTTTCAAATCATATATGGATTTTCTCAATTTACAGATCATGTCAGCTTTATCTTGATCCTGAAATCCTTCTGGTTGTCTCATATAAACTTTTTCATATTCAGGAAAGCAATTTAGAAATTCATCTAATATAGGTTCATATCATAATAAGTCATTATTTCCATAATCACTTATACATTATCATGCTTCATGGATTGCATCACATCTCTCATTGTATCCCACCATAAATTCATATAAGGTCCAGAAACATCTTCTATAAAAGTAATTGTATCTACTATATGTCCAATATAATAGTTTTGTTCACCTAAATAGACTGGTAATCAAATGAGATAGCAATTATTATCACTCTAGTGAATCTTCTTAATTGAATTAGTTTATTATGCTCTTGTATCTCAGGAGCCTTATTTTGTACAGGAATAAGTTCCTGTCCCTATGCTAATATGGTATTAAAACCTTGATCCACTAGTTTTGACTGTATGAATGATGAATATGAAATAAATGTAGTATCAACCATTCTATCATCTGAAGGTTGAGAATGAACACCCTCATCAAGATGAGACGGACAACTCTCATTATAGGCATTATGCTCCAAAAACTTAGTTATTTGTGATTTCACTATTCTATATCCTCCGCCTCTACAGTAAAATATGTATCTTTTAAAGTGTTTAAGATATCCAACAAAATAACAGCGAGTGAAACAAGAATGCAACTTATCTTCATGAGGATTATACAAAAGTACCATAGCAAAACAATCTAATGTACGAAGATGAGTGAGGTTAGGTTTAAAACCCTTCTAAATTTTAAAGGTGTTTCTAAAATCAATTTGTTTGAGACTCTATGAAGTATATATAAGTTAGTCTTTATGACTTCACTCCAAAAGTAATAAGGTAAATTCTACCTTTCGGCCACACTGTTTTGTTCAGAACTACCGAACATAATAAACTGAGCCACTATTCCTTATGATTCCATATATTTGGAAAATGGACCTTTTTCTTGTCTTGACCTCATACTTGCCATAATATTCACTTCCACAATCAGATCTAATAATCTTAATTGACCTTCACAATTGGTTCTTAATTTCAGCCTTAAAGATCTTGAATTTCTCAAGAAATTCAAACTTTTCTTTAGGCAAGAACAAATATCTATAATAAGAATAGTCATTAATAAATGCTAGAAAATATCTTGAATTAGATAATGTAACTTTATAAGGTCCACATATATCTGTACGCATGAGTTCTAATAATCCATAAGTACAAGTTGACCTGTTTTCTTTATTTTTGGTCAACTTACCAATGCAACAATTAACACATGTTTTTATATCATCATAATCTAAAGTTTGGAGAATATTATCCTTGACCAATCTCCTAACTTTATCTTTGGAAATTTGACCTAACATTTTATGCACAATACATATGGCTTCTATTTTATTAGGATTCTCTTTCTAGTGACCTATTTAACAATATATGAAGAAGCATACATCTTACTGGAGCAAGACGCATTCTATATAAGTCATATGACAAGAAGGTAGTATAAATATATTTTGCGTTGAAAGATAACTTTACAACAAAATTTTCAATTACAAAACTATAACCTTCTTTATCCAAAGTAGATGAAAAGATCAAATTTTGTTTAAAAGATAGTATATGAAATTGTCATTTAATACAAGCTTGAGCTCTGTGTCAAGGTTTAAACAAACATCCACTAAAGTTATTACATCAACTTTTTTGTTATTGCCTAACATCAACTTTTCCTCCACCCTATTCTACTTTCTCTTTTGTATAAATCTCTGCATTGTAAAAGCAACATGATTAGAGATTTCACTATTTAACCACCAAGAACTTAATGTTGCTATTGCAAAATTAGAATCATATATTATACAAGCCATGGAGTTACTAGATAGCTCTTTCCTTTCTTTCTAATGTTGCTTTTGCAAAATTAGAATCATATATTATACAAGCCATGGAGTTACTAGATAGCTCTTTCCTTTCTTTCTAATCTTATATTTCTAACATTCCAGCTTCTTTATCCCTTCTTCTTACAAAAAAAAACCTTAAAATCATACTCATTATAACATCTGCAAGACCCCTAGCAACACTAGATTGACCAATATCTACATGTGGAGGAAATTTAGGTTTCTTTCCTTTAAATTTATGGGGCTTCAATTTTTCCTTACTATTAGTTGCTATTAAGGTTGTATAATCTGTATTCTTCAACTTTTCTTATTCAACAACATAATGGGTGATCAGTGCATTTATGTCCCAAGCTTCATGCTGAGAATTGCATGTGGTAACCAAAATGCCAAACTTTGATGGAGGTGTATTTGGAGCTTGGTGGCCTATACAAGCATTAAGAATATAAATATTTAACATCTTTAGCTTAGTATGGAGGTCAAGCATCCTAATTATGTACTGCTTCACTCCTTTAGCTCTTATATATCTCATAGAGTACAATTCCTTTAATAAAGTACCTATTTCAGCATTAAAAGATACCTTATATCTTTGTGAGACGTTATTGAGGAAATCCCTTGCTATGTTCATTTCTGGAAATCCACTTAGTAGATGGCCTAGTATGGATCTCTTTATGAACAAATAACAAATCCTATTTAATCTTTTCCAAACTACAAATGCTACCCTCTCAGCCTCTGAGCTGATATATATAGGTTTTGATGGCCTATCCTTAACTATGGTCATGTTGATATATCTCATCTTTGGCGTAAATTCCATATCTTGCTGATATTTATTAAAATTGAAACTAGTGAGGATTTTAATTGTGACACTGTTATTATTTACAGAGAAGGTGACTGCAAGATTGATAATGTAACGATCAACACAAATATAGGATAAAATTGATACTGAAAGTCACAAAATATTATTTATACTAGGCATCTTATCAGATATATCATGAAACTCTTATGGGATGAATGCATAATACATAGAGATAAAACCTCCACATAAAAGCATTAGAGTACAAATCATTAATTTTTATGATTTTACTACTTGTGAGCGAATATATTATTTAAGTAATGACTTTCCTCCATCTTAATCCTTTATGTGTATTTAAAAGTCTCATATAAAGCCAACACCTATGGATAGAATAACCAAACACAACATTAGAGATATTCCCAAATATACAAGCAAAACAATTCAAATACTAACTTGAAAGGACACTACGGTAATTGCATTCTCATTAGTACCTAAATTGATCCACATGCGTAAAGGACACACTTGTATGTTATCCTCACATTCTTCTAAATGAGCATAAAATATGTGACAATTTGCCATTCATAAATGTCAAATCCTCATGCACATACTTATTATCACATATCAGTGTTGAAAACAATATCAACAAACTTTATTTGAGAATTCACCATAAAGAAAATCCCAATAGCATGATAATCATACAATACAAAATAACAATGCATCATGTGAAATACCAAAACCACATGTATCTCTTTTATTTCAAGTCAAATGCATGAAAATTCACTCACTCTGGCTTAGATAACCTTATTGCTTTTTTAAAAGTTAAACCTTATTTATTAACAATGTAATTAAATCCAGAAAATCAAAAACTCACTTTATAAATTCACAGGACCCAAAAATTGACCTAAAGTAACTTGAGGGATCATTATATTAATTTTACAAATTTTGAATTTTTTTGTCCTACAATGTACTGACGTCAGTTACGGATGGCGCGAGTAAAGCATGTGTCAGAGCCTCATACGTCTCTAAATGCGTAAGATGCATGCATAGATGCGTGTTGCGTTCGTGATGCATGGATTACACGGTGGTATGTGCAAATGTGCCAACTGCCTTGGGCATATGTGTCCCACTCATTGGACATGCATACAAGACCTGGCTCCAACTTAAGAGTTTTCAAAAAAGGCAATTTTTGCAATATTTTTGATGATTTTTCGTTGGATTCCTACGATATTTCATAGAAAAAAACCTAAAGGTCCATTTTTGACCATTCAATGTTTGTTCAAAATCAATTCAAACAACAAATATGCAATTTATATAAGCCAAAAGAGATTAATTTATCTGATTTACTTATAGAGAAATTAAAAAATCTCTGTTTAAATTCATTCAATCATAGAACTACTATGATACCACATGTTAGTTATAATACAAACTTCTATAAACTTGTATTAACGAAGAAAATACAAAAAAAAAACTCAATTTACTGTCTATTGAATGATGAACAAGTTGTTGAATTACTTGAACAAGCTCCTCAATGCATGAACAATCTCCTTAAATTTTTGATCAACTTTTATGAAAGTCACATATCCTTATGTTTTTTATGTCTTTTTGCATCTTTTTGAGTCTTTTTGAATGCATATATCTATTAACAGGTCAGAGAAACTAAACATCCACAAACTTACTTAAATAGGTAATAAAAGACCTTAGCAGCTATTTACAGTAGACTTATTGGTCTTCCCTATCACAAGTTCAATTAATTATTGGTCCATACTGATTATGGTATATGTTATTACTGAATTTCAGCTCATTTAACTATATCTTTTATTGGACTTTTTTATTATCTTTAATCCATATCAAATTTGATTTTTTAACCTTAATTTTATAAATGATTTGTAATTAATAATAGTCTAGTTAAAAGTCACCAAGAGAGTTCTCTTACTATAGAAAGTTATCAGGCAAAAACCGATTGGTACTTGATCATTGTCAGTATCAGATCATGATGCAATGGAGTAATTATAAGCATCAAAAATTCATCTTTGTTTAAAAATGAGGAAGCATTGCTTCTAGAAATGTTTGATAGTTGTATGGGTATGTGTATAATATGTAAATAATTCTATATTTCATTGTGATATGATTCATTTAGTTGTGAATAGATACTATTGTTACTACTAACTATTAAGTAAGTCATTCTAAGAAATGTCTATTTCACTATATTGTAACTATGCGTGTCATTCTAAGAAATATCTGTTTCATTACAATATAATTTCACTTTATGTGCCAGCCCGTATTTTTAATGGATTGTTGTTATTGTTGTTGTTGTTAAATTAACTTATAGTTGCATTATAAATTTTATTAAAAATCATTTTATTGCATATAAAAGATATAGAAAATTAAGTTTCATACACAATATTGGACTAATACCTCACTACTAGGTCTCAACTAGCTAGTCCGCAAAAGAAGAAAATTCCTACATGTATTACACAGAAACTAAAAAGACTTGATACTAATTAAATAAAACCCGACGAATAATTAAGGATTCGTTTTGATATGTACCTTGAAAGTTAAACAATTGTTTAGTGAGAATAGTAATTAGGGACTAGTGCTAGGAGAAAATTAGAAAGAGCGAACTCAGGTTAAAAGGAGAAAAAATAATTTTATGCTGTGAATCCTGAAATCTCTCGCAGATTTTTTGCTCATTGCAAATCATTCCTTTTTATTATGCTTCCCTTTTAACATTAGTTTTGGAACTTTCGTTTATGGAATCTAAATTTGTTCCTAATTAAAGATTTCTTATAATTAAGAACCTTTTGAGTTAATATATAAATAAGGGGACTCGTTCCTCATGTGATTTGACCATTGTATAATCTAACAAAACCTTACAAGAAACGAGTCATGACATCCATGTTCTGGGCAGAAGTCTTTTCATACATTCCTGATGCCGATATTCTAAGGTGCTCCGCTTTTTTAGTATCAGTGTATTGATGGATATCTTCTTCTTCTTCTTTTTGTTTTTTGTCGTTTTGGATAACTTTCTTCTCTTTTTATTCCCCAATTGAAAGAAAATAAGGACTGAATTGAGGATTTTATTTTAGAAAAGCTCAAGAATTTCAATTTTATTCAGGAAAATATAGCCCTTTTCAACTTGTAAGCCTTCAATACGTGTAGGATCTTGGCATTAGAATCTATAGCTTTTCACAAACTTGCCTTCTCCCAAGATCTGATATTGCAACATGTGAGATACATAACAAAAGAACTCCTACTGCTTGTGTAGCAAAAACAGCTCTCTGATAGAACACAAAATTGTATATTGGAGAATAGTCGAATGAGATTTATGTATTATTGTCAGTATGTCAGCCCAATTTTAAATTGACTGATCCATTGTTAGTATTAGAAGTTACTAAACCTCCATGGCTGAGTTATTTGATTTACTATACAATTTCGGAAAAACTCATGAATGTGTTCATATCATATATTTGGATTTTAGTGAATGAAAGTGTAGTACAGTCTCAGTAGAGGGTTGTGTGTATTGATGGTATAAAGAAATTTGCAAATTAAAACAACTATATAAATAACCAATCTGTGCTGCAAAATTAGCTGAATGGAAATATAATGATGCAGCACGAAACTTGTTTTGTTTCACAATTAAATTACAAATTTAATAGATAGGATCTTTAGAATTCTGAAGTGTCTTTACACTATAAACTTTATTTTTCTCTTTTAAAAGTCATTAATTATGTTCCCAAACAGGAACATAGCGAACTGGTCATGCTTCATTCCCTGTTTTTGCCTTTTTTTAAAAATATATAATTTCATATCAACAGCCAACACATTCTAATTAGGTGGGAAGATTTTATTTTTCGAAAGAGAATTTCATTGGGATTCCTATTTCTTATTCTGGTGAAGATGGGATGGTACGTGTAGGAGTTGCTACCTGCCATATATAAAATATGGCTTTCAACACCAAAACGAGTGGTGATCATTATTATTATTATTAGGTATCAATTTTTCAATTTTTAAAAGATATGAAATGGAAAATGGAAGGAAGGGGAGAGGTGTTATTTGATTTAAAACAAAGGCCGTCGAAACGTTTTTCCGAGAAATACGGGTACTTGCCACCTCTTTACTTTCCCATCACTTGTTTCTCTAGGGAAAATGGCTTTTAGGCTAAAGTCATTACTAAGTCTTGTTTTTTTTTTTGTTTTCCCCTCTTTACATAGACACCAAAGGATAGGCTTATTAAATAACATTAAACAGTTGCATAAAAATTGTTTTGTTGCTACATGATAATTCACCCACCTCTCCACTATTACTTTATTCTCACTTCTTTAAATTTCTCTATATCTCTTTCTCTTTTGTTGGTGTGTTGCGTATAGATGGAGAAGAGCTGTTTTGAATGAAAAGTCAGCGACTCTTCCCCATTCGCTCTCTCTCTCTCTCTCTCTCTCTCTCTTTTCACGACTATTCTTTTCTTTCTTTCTTTGTAAGAAGTGAACATTCAATCTTCAGGCAAAACAAACCCTGTTGTGTTGCCTTAAATCAACACAAACACAAGCCAAAAGGCCAAAGCAGAAATGTTTTGCATGCCCTTTTAACGTTGCAGAAAAACAAATACTAAACTGACAGTTTGTGTCCAAAGTGATTCTGTCTTGTTCCTCTTTCTCTACCTCACTAACTAGCTCTACCTATGGTTATTGGTCTGTAGCATGCGCAAGTTCTTTGGCCTAGAAATGGAGAATTATCAAGGTGACTTGACTGACATAGTTCGAGCTAGCGGAGGAGTTCTGGCAAAATCCGATGTTCCTGTTTCGAGCTGGGACTTCCCGTCCGATCCTGTGAATAATCATCTCACAAGCAGTATTAACGACGGCTGCAGAG
This sequence comes from Erythroxylum echinodendron, assembly GCA_027575705.1. Lineage (NCBI taxonomy): Eukaryota > Viridiplantae > Streptophyta > Magnoliopsida > Malpighiales > Erythroxylaceae > Erythroxylum > Erythroxylum echinodendron. The sequence goes on from JANZXR010000003.1 coordinate 29,488,820, forward strand.
AGGATATTTTCGGCGACCCTTTTTGTAACATGAGAGATCCACTTCTTCATGAGCTTAACGTGGCCGGTTCAAGCTATTTTAGCAGCTCAAATGCAACAGATATGCTCAGTACTAGTGTGGATGACAACGCAGCTAGCTTTTATGGTGCAAACAGTAGTAATATTCTTCCTCAGAAGGTCTTTAATGAGGAGATGAACGGAAGTCCTTGCAACATATTATCGAGGATTCAGATCTCTCCCAATAATCCCACTAAGTTGCCTGTTTCTCCCTGTAATTCCTCGGCCATGACTGTAGCAGCCTCTTCTCCGAGAGATTTTACGCCCTCTGCCGTGGTTTCAACAGACATGATTAATGCTAACAGCTCAAAAAGTTGCTTGATTGAGAACACAGGCCAAGTACAGATCTCATCTCCACGGAATCTGGGAATCAAGAGAAGGTAAAGGATACATAAATTATTAATTTAGTTTCAGTTTCATCTCACTTGCTTCCATGAATTTAATATGCTTTGGCTTTGATTTTAATGCAACTTTGTTTTATTTATTGTTGCATTTTCTAATCATACTTCATTAATTGAAGAAGCTGATGATCAGGAGCAAGTGGGATGAATGATTTTCTTTTTTATTTTATAAAATTTCAATTTGGCTACACAAAGCATGGCGATGAAGATCTGAGGAACTAGGGTTTCCAGTTTGGTATTGACTTTGTGGTATAGTTATTAAACTGTAAAGCTATTATTATAAGCATCCGTATATTATGCAGCAAGACGTAAGTCTTTTTATGAGGTAGGCCAATTGGTGTCGTAATAACATTCACAGACTTGGCTTTCATGTAGTTATCATATCAGACTACTTTTTTCTTTCCTAATCCACCTGAATTCTGAAAGGCTAACAGTGTTTCGATTGGTATTTGTCATATATGCCTTTCAGCTTTTCTGAATCGGATATTTGCTACAATTGCTGCCTAAAAATGGCAATCAATTATTCTAGCTATAGGAAAACAACAAGATGTATACAAAGTTTGATTAAAATTGTGATCTCGTCCAATGTCAATCATCATCATCTTTTTCATTAGATTCAGTCTGTTTTGAATCAATGTAGGATTCTAAACAAGGTGATTTAGAAGCAAGTGTATTGTGCTAACTTTTATATATACTCAGGAAGAGTCAGGCAAAGAAGGTGGTATGCATTCCAGCACCAGCAGCTGCAAGTAGTAGGCCAAGTGGGGAAGTAGTTCCATCTGATCTGTGGGCGTGGAGAAAATATGGTCAGAAACCCATCAAAGGTTCTCCTTATCCAAGGTGAGTAAACACTTCACATAGACGTAAACCATAAAGTTGCTAAGACATTGATCAACCAAGAATGACTTCATCTTTTCCTGAAACATTTACCATTACCCGAGAAAGGAAGATTACTTCTTCTTTTTTTCCCTCTTGTTTTAAAGGAAGCTTTCGAGATAAAATTGCTGCAGAAAGCAACTTAACATAACCTTAGTTAGAAACCGGACTAAAAAATATATTGTTCAAGTGTCTTTATTATCATCTGACATCATTGCGCATATCAGCACGGGTGATAACTGGTTGTGTAATTGCTTAAATTTTAGGAGAATAAAGTATAATTTTCCTTCCTTAGTAACTGAAACAAGAAACGATCTTCTCATCAGCGTACGTTTTACACTCTCTGACAAACATCGCTCTGCATTGCGTGAGAAAGTCCACTTTTTCATTTCTATTTTCATACAATTATCTAACGGCTCTACAACGATAGAATTACGAACATTGCTCGAATTGATCTCTGATTTTGGAGTAAGAATCCTAATCTGATCATCTGTATACACTTTCCAGGGGCTATTATAGATGCAGCAGCTCAAAGGGTTGCTCAGCAAGGAAACAAGTAGAGCGTAGCCGAACGGATCCTAACATGTTAGTCATAACCTACACATCCGAGCACAACCATCCATGGCCAACTCAAAGGAATGCGCTTGCAGGATCAACGAGATCACAGCCACCGAAAAACAATGCTGCTAGTTCAAAGTCTAATTCACCGAGCTCTCAGACGCAGAAGACAACAAACACAAAGGAAGAACAAAAGGAGAGCAGCAACGATACTTTGTCTCCTACCATAGTTGCAAGTAGCTCAACTACAAATGCATCAGTAAAAGAGGAGATTGACGACACTGAAAAGCAATTAGAGATGGATGAGAATGATGAATTCGGTGAAGGGTTTAGTTACAGGCCTACACTACTGGACTCCAACCAGTCTGAAGATTTCTTCTCTGACCTGGGAGAGATAGATCCAGACCATCTTGACCTCTTGTTGCCACAAGGATTCGGTACTGGAGAGGAAGAGAAAGAGACCAAGAATTTGGACCCATTCAGTATTTTCGATTGGTCCGGTGACAGCAACAACACTTCATTTGGAGAAGCGAAGGGCGGTTTATAGCTAGCAAGACAGTAAAGCAAGCAGCAAAAATCTTCCCACTGAAAAAGATTATATTGTTTCGAGTTCATTATAAGTGTTTGTGTTGTGGTGCAATTTGATTCAAGGTCGTGGGGTGCTAAAAACCTTGTCTTTCTTGAAACTTACATGTGGGGAGAGAGATTTTTTGTTTCTACTTTTCCTATACCTTCTTTTGATCTTGTTACTTACCAGAACAGTCAGCAGATTAGAGAAAGAAAAGAGTAAAAAGAGAGAAAGAAAGAGTGAAAGACAGTGCTGGTTGATTGGGAGCAGAAGCCAAATTGAGTCCCACATTCCTTTTGGAATATTAGTGGATGGGACAGAAAGCTGAGGAACAGAAGGTTTCAACAGTGGAAACAAGTACATCCATCAGACATGACTGGAAAGGTCAGTGACTCGTGAGGACTGTGGATACAATTTTTAAGATGGGACATTGCCTTTTTCATCTTTTTTCATTTCAAGTGGAAAAAATCATGATTCACTCTTGGTCACTGCACTGGGGTGTTTCTTTTCAAAGGAAAAACCCCACATCTCTTATTTGCATGCTCTTTGATGGGAAATCAAATGACAAGAACTGTATTATTTATGTATGGACAGTATGTTCATTGTTCATATATGCTCTAGGTTCCTCAGCTTTCTGTTTTCTATTTCATTTCTCTTATCCATCAAACTTGTGTTTACTTGGTTTAATTCTATTTATTTGCATCATTGCATTTGTTTGGTTATTGTAGAATGGTTTGCTCATCTTTTTATTTATTTATTTTTATCTTCTTTTGAATAGATAAAATGTGCATAGCATCATTATGTGATGATTAGGAAGACACCATGAAGAAAATAACATTTCGAAATTATCATTATCTCAATAAACTATAGGATTTCAAATCTATCAGATCCTCGAATTCCGAAGTAAAAACAAAATAGCATATCAAATCTCAAGCTTGTTGTATGGGAAACTTTATTCACACTTTAATGATGGAAAGCAACTTCTTTATGATCAATTTATTACCACAAGATCACTAAAGAAGATCCATACACTTTCAAATGAAGTCACTTCAATGGAGCTCAAGAACGGTCCAAAGTTATGTGAAATGGGGTTTTCTCGTTGTCGATAGAACAGATGGTTCATTTCTAATCATCACCAGATAAGATCATATATCATAATGAATTTGGAGGAAATCGGGAGCAACTTGGGGTTTATGGAAGTGACTGTAGGAATGATGGAATAAATTGATGGCATGACGGAAAAGTTTAAAACTTCCCCCCATTAGCTCTTTTGGAGCTTTGCTTGTCTTTAAGTCATTTAGCATGCTTTAACCTCCATAGCCGTCCATATTGTTTTAGATGATAGGACACTAAAATAAGTCCATTCCATTCATTTCATTCATGATAGGACAGAGAATCTAAACCCATGATTTCTCACATAGAACAAATTAACTCATTATCTAATACTTCAAAACATTTAAAGAGGTGCGTATGTATTAATCAATAATACATATGCAAGTGTATTTATCAAAAAGATACGGGTGAGGAAATTGGACTGGATCTGCTTACCATCTCTAATTGTGATGATTAAGCAATAATAGAATCCGAGTGCTACCTATTAAATTAGTGAATCTGTAACAATCATGATCTGATTTATACAAACATCAAAATATTGTTTGATATGTCAACAAAATATCCTTGAATGTCTTTCAAGATGCATCATCATCGTGTATCTCTATGTCTTTTTTTTTTTTACTAATTTTTCCATATATGAACATATATAATAATTAATAAGGAATGTTTTCAAAACCGGACTAAAAGTTAAAAGGATAAGATAAGAAATTTAAAGTTTAAAAAAATTAGTCAGTTTTAAATCGATCTAAAAGTGGTTAAAGATTGAATAAAATTGAAGAATTTAAAAAATAATTAAAAAAGATTGCCTTTATTTATCAAAAATTTAAAGTTTAAATAAAAATTAATTAGTTTGTTTTAAAAAATAAAACTGATTAAATTACAAAATTTATTTGATTAATTAATAAACTGATCGATTTTTAACAATAAAAATTATTAAATTAAATCAAATTAAAAAATTAAAACCGAATCAAAAAATTAAATAGTTAAAGATTTTCACTTTAAACCGGTTAAAGTGATTTAACTTTTAAAACATCGATAATAAAACTTCACACTTGATATACACAAATATATTGATATATTCTTTTCCAATTTCTCCTACTCGATCGTCTTTCGTTATAAAATGGCTCCCGGATTCATCCATGTAAGATGTAGTTTTGATAGGAAAATATAATTAATAATTGTTTTTAAATATATATTAAATCTATATTTATAATAATTCACAAATTATATGTTCTAAATAAAATATTTAATAAATTAAGAAAATCGAGTATTAAGTCTATTATCTTAAACTTCTGTAGTAACTTTATAATATTTTTAAAAGGCAAAAAGACTGCTATTCAGAGAGAGACTTTGGTTTTTCCTCGTTTGTTTCCATCGGCGGATCATGTTCGTGGTACAGCAACCGCCCAAAGCTGTTGATAACACAACGGAAATTTTATTTACCTTGCATTATGAGGTCGTGGGACCACCTAATCTATGTCTGGTCTCATCAACCGTCATTATTCTCGTACGTAGATGTTTGTTAGCAATCCATATTTTCTATTAATAAGTTATAAATCTTAATATTTTTAAAGGTTCCAATAAAAATTTGTTTTTATTTATTAATTTTAAAAAATAATATGAATCATATTTTAAATTTTAGTAAAAATAAATTTATTTTAATTAGATTAGTAACTTAAATTATGTAATCTTCTAGACTCTCCAAAAATTAACATATTTTAAAATTTTTACTTTAAAATTTAATTAAATATGTGAATTGTATATTGACATTTTATAAAAGGTTTAAATTTAAATCATTATTTTTAATGTCTCTGATACCATTTATTCAAAATGCAATCAAGATAGTTTTAATAATATTAATACAATAGTAAGAAAATTTATTTGAATCTTTCATGTTGATGGCACAAGATTAATAATATTTATGCAACTAAAAACATAAATTTATTGAAAAAATACAAAGCTCCAATTGAATCTTATCATATAATTGTAAACGATTAAATCATAAAGCTTTGCAATTTAAAAAAAAAACCTTAATGATGAATAAATTTAAATTATAATCTCTTATTTAAGCATACTAAGGTCTTCATGCGAGAAGGCCATGTGCATCTTGTGGGGGAAATTTTGTGATATTTCCCATAAAAAACAACTGGTTCTTGGTATTTTTCTTCCAATTTCACTCCTAATTTTTAGTAGATATTATTAAACTGGAATGAAAGTTAGATCGGTAAAATAAAAAATTTAAGGTTTAAAAGATTCAATCGGTATTAAAAAGTTATAAAATCGACTAAAGATTAAATAAATTAAAAATTTTAAAATTTGATTGAAAGAGATTGTGTTTACTTATTCAAGATTTGATGTTTAATTGAAAAAAAGATTACTAATTAATTTTTATTTATAAAAATTTATTGATTTATAAAAATTTATCGATTAATTAATAAATTGATTAATTTTTAACAAAAAATTTATTAAAATAAATTGAATAAAAATTAAAAATTTAAAAAATTTAATATTTTTATAATTTAATAATCAAACTAATTGAATTTTTTAATTACTTGCCGTCGTTATTAATAAGGGGGAAAAAGAGGAGAGATTGAGAGACGGAGAGATTTTTCTACATATTGTGGCGACAGATACACAACAAGAAAGCCCGATACGAAGAAGTGATTAGGCTTGATCTGGTGACAAACAAACAAACCTTAAAATTTCTGTCCTGACGAAGATGGACTTTCGATTTGCATTTGTAGCCCGTTCTCTGTATCCAGCTATGACGCATGTAAGAAGCTGACTTACTTTCCACATCCACAGTATTAATAGCTCCACAACAGCCAACCGAAGGCCGTTTTACTTTTAGAGCCAGCCGGCCATTTCCTGATCTTTACCCATTCTCGTTTCCCAGCTATTCAATAACTTTTTACTTTTTGGTTGTTTAGAACTTAAACAAAGTGAGAAAAATGATTAAGCTTTTCTTTCTAAACAACCCAGCATATAGGGTGAATCAAAAACTTTTCAGGTCCATAAAAGCAGGTACCTTTGCATCGTCTTCTGCTTCTTCTCCCATATGGCCAGGTGGGGTTTCAATGGTTCAAGGTGCTTCTCGTGGAATTGGCCTTGAATTTGTGAGCTTTTTCTTCCCCTGTAATTCTTGCGTAAAGTTCTTCTCATTCCAATTGCTTGAATGCCATCTGATTTCTTTCTTCTTTAATAACCTTGAAGACGTAGCTAAAGTTTATTATAGAGTAGCGAAGATGCGATATCATGATCAAAATTTATTCTTGATAGAGCTTATAAATGCCAGAAGCCAATTTCATCAGAATCCATGTTATTCACATTTTGTTGTACAGGGTCTTAAAGTTATTCATATAACAAAATATTTGAATTCCTTTCTATATTAGTCTCCTTATTTGTTGTTGTAAGTATGAGGATTACTTGCTTTCACTGTAAACAATGTGTTTTGATTCTTGAACCAGAAAATTTTGGTGTTTACATATCACAAGGCCTATTGTCTTTTTTTTTTTTGGGTCTTTTTTTCATTTAATGGTTATCAGTTAGCTTTTTGAAGAAACTGGATTGTTTAAAACTGCCTGATGCAGGTTAGACAGATTCTGGAGAAGAAAAACAAAGGGCATGTAATTGCTACTTGCAGAAGACCTGAAGAATCCACAGGACTTCTTGATTTGAAACATAAGTTTGCTGAACGCCTTGATATCCTGCAGCTGGACCTCACCAGAGAAAGTACCATAGAGGTTGATTTCTCATATTCATTAACAAAACCTGTTAACCAGGCGGTAAACCCCGGAACCACTAACACAGAAACCAATTACCACGGTTCTCCACTTCAAATTGATAAAAAATTTTGCCTTAAGACCAAAACTTTTTCTTTCTTTTTTCCTTCATTATTCAAGATCAGAGCTTTCTTAGTAGCTTGTGTGGAAGAAAGATAACATGGAGTGAAACTTGCTACTGCTTTAAGACACAAGTTGCTAAGCAGGTGTTACCTGATTTAATAATCATACTGACTGCTTGTGTAGTGTATGTATCAAGAGCATGTACATTTCCAGCCTCATTTTGCCTCACATTACAGGAGTCTGCAAAGTTCGTAAAGGAAAAGTATAACTCTCTCAATCTCCTAATCAATGCATCTGGCATTCTTTCAATACCAAATATGATGCAACCAGGTGAGGTTCGTTGATATAAAACTTCCAAGGTCGTGAATTCCATCAGCTTGATGATGGTAAATGTAAGACCACTCATTCCACAGACACATCAATCTATGTCTAGTGCAGAAACGACATTAAATAAAGTAGAGAAGTCATCACTGTTGCTTGCCTACGAAGTCAATGCCGTGGGTCCTATTCTGGTGACGAAGGTATGCAAAGGGTCTGCCTGTAACTTCAGGTTCTTATTATTTAGGCTTTTTCATCATAGGTTTCGCGGAAGCAGTAGGAGTGGTGGTGAAATATTAAAACTGTAGAATTATTATTCATATTTCTCATTATCTGCAGTACTTAATTTGGATATATCAAGCAAAACACAGGCAGGCGCCTTTCTCTTGGGAAATTTAGCGGATAAAATGCATAGTTCTACGACATAACATATTACTCGCAGTAGAAATTCTTCTCTCTTTTCCTTTTCAGACTAACTACCAACTATGCTCTTATTTTCTATATAGTCCTGACAGAGCCGATAGAAATATCAACAATATTATATCCTCATTCCATAATCAATTTTATTAGAAATCACATAGTGTGGTATACGCTTGCAGTGAGGACTTCATTGCCTCTTAAGGGACTATTCGCTCGCAGAATTACGGTATAACTTTTTATGTTTTGGCAAACTGCAGCATATGTGGCCTCTCCTGAAGGCTGGAGGTGGTTCAGGGACGGAAAGGAATGTGGCTGTGGTGGCCAATTTAAGTGCTAGAGTGGGATCCATAGGAGACAATCGCCTAGGAGGCTGGCATTCCTATCGATCTTCGAAGGCTGCTTTAAATCAGTGTATGATATCTCGTCTGAAGTTCCTTTGGCATGTCTACTGATTTATATAGCTCAAACATAGAAATATTCTCGTGTGACCGGATTAATAGCTCAAATTTAGAAAAGTTCTCGTCAGGCCTGCTTCTTGCATTAAGTTGGTAAACTAGGAATGCTTGACTTTCAGATTTTAAGAGCCGTTGCACCTTCTTTTCTGCTGATATCTGATCAAAACTTGGCTCAAGATTCCAACTTAGCTTGTTCGTCTGTTCTACTGCACATTGTTAAAGCTTGCTTTCTCACATTAGTTGAGGATAACTACAACATAAAATATTACATTTTCAGCTTTAGATATATCACCGGTGAAATGCGGAATCCAATTTGGCTTACTTTTCCTAGTTCTTTCACTTGTAGTGACGAAAACGGTGTCAGTGGAGTTTGCAAGAAAGAAGGATCCAATAACATGCATCCTCTTGCACCCAGGGACGGTTGATACCGACCTCTCCAAGCCATTTCAGAGAAATGTTCCTCGGGGCAAGCTCTTTTCCAAAGAGTTCTCAGTGCAGAAGCTCTTAAACATCATAGGCAATGCAAAGAGCAGCGATAATGGCAAGTTCTTTGCCTGGGATGGCCAGGAGATTCCCTGGTAGCCAATGATTGTATTTTGTTTGCATTTAATCCCTTATTCTTGATGCAAATGTGTCAATTTTTGTAGGAAACTGATTGTAACCTTCATGTAAATTTAATCATTAAATATCAAAAAACATTCTTGAAAGTGAATTCAGGAAAAAGAAAATTTTAATATTAACATGATCAAGTCTATTTTCTTGTATTACTCTTCCTTTTCACACTCTTATACATGTTTACATGATCAAGTGCTATTGTCCAATCATGCGTAAGTTAAAATATCCCCTAAATTATATGAAATTAAGAAGAATATAATCTTAAAAAACCTAATTACTACATATTTCTACATTTTCGATGAACAAAATTTGACGTTGAACATGTGTATTTGCCTGTCCGATTCAAGCCACCTTTATTCTCAAAGGAATGCGGTAGTTAATCGTTAATGCTTTGGAATCAAAATGCTTTCGTCTTCTTCTAAAGATGTACCATCGAACACTCCATCCTATCGAGAAACACTTCTCGTGGGTTCTTAGTTGCTTTAAAGCTAAGTCTTTTCACGCAAGCTGCGAAAGGAGCTTAAAAGCTGACAACCCTTTGGCGCGACAACTTGAATCGATATTGCAGTCTTGCATTGGTTCTCCCTATCTGAGAGAAGGAAAACAAGTTCATGCGCAGTCCATTGTCAATGGAATCACCAACAACGGCCTTCTGGGTGCTAAGATTTTGGGTGTATATGTTGCTTGTGATAGGTTCATTGATGCCAAGAAACTGTTTCATCAGCTTGAGTTTCACTATGCCATGCCGTGGAATTGGATGATTAGAGGGTGTATTAAAAAGGGCTTCTTTGATTTTGCATTGTTGTTTTATTTTAAGATGCTAGGTTGCGGCGTTTGTCCTGATAAGTATACTTTCCCCGCGGTGATTAAGGCTTGTGGTGGGGTGAATGCTGTGAGATTGGCTAAGATGGTTCATGACACTATTTCGTTAATGGGTTTTGATGTAGATGCCTTCGTGGGCAGTTCACTGATCAAGTTGTATTTGGAGAATGATTGTATAGATGATGCACGACGCTTGTTCGATAAATTGTCTTACAAAGATTCAGTATTGTGGAATGTCATGCTTAATGGTCTCGTGAATTTTGGGGAATTGGATAGCGCTATCGAGATGTTTCGGAAAATGAGAAATTCTGGAACTAAGCCTGACTCTGTGACGTTTGCTTGTCTCCTTTCTATCTGCGCCTCAGAGGGAATGATTGAATATGGAATCCAGCTACATGGACTTGCTGTCTGTTGTGGGTTGCAATTTGAGCCTACAGTAGCAAACACATTAGTGGCTATGTATTCAAAATGTGGTTACTTGTTTGATGCTCAAAAAGTGTTTGATATGATTCCTCGTACTGATTTGGTGGCTTGGAATGGGATGGTTGCTGGATATGTACAAAACGGTTTTATGGTTGAGGCTTTACAGTTGTTTAAAGAAATGATTTCCGTTGGTGTTAAACCTGACTCTACAACGTTTTCTAGTTTCCTTCCATCGGTTACTGATTCGGCAGGTATCAGACAAGCCAAGGAAATTCATGGTTATATAGTGAGACATGGTGTGATTTTGGATGTGTTCTTGAAAAGTGCACTTATTGACATATACTTTAAGTGCAGAGATGCGACGAGTGCACGCAATATTTTTAACTTGACCACCGTAATTGATATTGTGATGTCAACAGCAATGATTTCGGGCTATGTGCTTAATGGGATGAACAATGATGGCTTAGAAGTTTTTAGGTGGTTAATTAAAGCGGAAATGAGACCAAATGCTGTAACCTATGCAAGTGTTCTACCGGCATGTGCTGATTTGGCTGCTCTAAAACTGGGAAGGGAAATGCACGGTAACCTCATCAGGAATGGCCTTGACAGGAAACGTCATGTTGGAAGTGCAATTATGGACATGTATGCAAAATGTGGACGGCTAGATCTTGCACGTCAGATTTTCAGACGAATGTCTGATAAAGATGTTGTCTGTTGGAACTCATTAATCACAAGCTGTGCACAGAATGGCAAACCTGAAGAGGCCATTAATCTTTTACGGAAAATGGGAATAGAAGGACTGACCCACAACTGTGTGAGTATCTCAGCTGGTCTCTCTGCTTGTGCAAACTTGCCAGCACTTCATCATGGTAAAGAGATCCACTGTCTCATGATCAAAGGTGCATTCGACTGTGATATTTTTGCTGAGAGTGCGCTGATAGATATGTATGCCAAATGTGGAAATTTGAATGCTGCTTACCGTGTATTTGATTCAATGAAAATAAAGAATGAGGTTTCTTGGAATAGCATCATTGCTGCTTATGGGAACCATGGACACCTTGATCAATGTCTTGCTCTGTTGCATAAAATGCTGGACAATGGATTTGAGCCTGATCATGTCACCTTCCTTGGGATCCTTTCTGCATGCGGACATGTCGGCCAGGTTGATGATGGCGTTCGCTACTTCCGTTGGATGACTGATGAGCTCAGAATTCCGGCTGGAAAGGAGCATTATTCTTGCATGGTAGATTTGTTTGCCAGGGCTGGTCGCTTGAATGAAGCATTTGAAACAATAAAGAGTATGTCGTCTCCACCTGATGCTGGGATTTGGGGAACATTGTTGGGAGCCTGTCGGGTCCATGGTAATGTTGAACTTGCTGAAGTGGCATCAAGACATCTACTTGATTTGGACCCAAAAAATTCTGGCTACTACGTACTGCTCTCAAACATACATGCTGATGCTGGACAATGGGGAAGTGTAAGAAAGATACGGAATCTGATGAAAGAAAGAGGAGTCCAAAAAGTTCCTGGATATAGTTGGATTGAGGTGAATAACGCCACCCATACGTTTACTTCTTCAGACACAAACCATCCGGAGTCTGCTCAGATTTATTCGTTACTCAAAGATCTTCTTCTTGCGCTAAGAAAAGAGGGTCATGTCCAGCCTCTTCTGCCATGATACCCACAGGCTTGCAGCTGGTGAATATTGGGATCATACGCAGCAGATAGATAATGTGGACATGGACCTAACTGGGGCATCATAGTTTTCCAGTCCAAATTTCCAGTATAAAAGTATTCATAGGCAGAAATTAGGGTTTTGCTCATGAATGTAAGCCCATATATTGCAATCTGATGAATATGATACAAGGGCTTTCCTGATTCATTTGATTCTAAATACATGATTTTTATGTTTCCTTTTTTTCTTTTAATTCTTTACAATATATGTCAGGAAAGCCCTTGTATCATATTCACCAGATATATATATATATATATACACACATTCTAGAAGTGGTTTAAATGATAGTGAGAGGATTATTAAAGAAAATTTAAATTAGTTTTGAATTTTATATGGTAATTAATTATATATTTTGAAATTTCATATTTAAGGATCATCTAAAAAAATATATGGAAGAGTTCGAGGATAGCGAAGAGGAATATGAGAAAAGGGTTTCACCAAAAGTGGACGGTACGAAAAATGGTTAAGCTATACGAAACAAATTGATGAAAGCGGTGTACGTATGTCTTGTTTTAAGAACGTTGATGCAGTTCCATGGTTTAAGGACTTGAGGATTAAGTATGTTGCGAAGAAATTTAGGATTTATATGAGGATACAGATGGTTTGCATGAGGCTATGGAAAAAGCAATTGCTAGAAGTGAGAAGGCAGCGGAAGAGATCTCTCGCAATGCCGTGATAGCTGGGGCTCTTGTGAGAACTGTGAAGCTCTAGTCGATTCTCTTGAAACGCGATGGAGATGAAACATAAAGATGAGACGCGGGGGAGATAAAACACAAATGAATAAGGTATCTTGAAACACAAATTTTGGGTCCCTATGTTTGTGTTTCTGTCATCATGTCTTCGCCGGCTAAGTAAGTAACCCTCGAACTAATCTTCCCAGAGTCGTTTATATTTTTTATGTTTATGTTTAGAAAATATTTAGCTGCCTCGGTTAAGTTCCTTTTGGGTAGTTTGAAAGAACCTCAGGTTCTTGTTCGAACCCATGTTCTTATTTATGTTATTCTTCTTCTTCTTCCTATAACTAGATAGAGTTGTGTGTCGCCTTCTAGCTTTGCTTCTCTCTTCACCTTTGTTTTTTTGCGATTTTGGAACCAATATCAACGCCACTGTGCTTCCGTCACCGATGCCACTGTCATTCACTACTAGCGGGTGTCCCACGATCATCGACCCAGATATGTGTTTACCCATTTCTTACTTGCTCTCTGTGGCCCTTTAAGTGAGAATACCTTCACTGGAGATCCCAACCGTGTGTGGAGGTAAGGGTGGCAACTCCTATCAACCTTGTATTTGCTTTGTTTTCACGTTCCGTGCGATTATCTTTTTTTCTCTATTAGCTTGTAGTGTTTGTTAAATTATCTTTCTTATGTCGTCTATGTGGTATGAAGCTCATGGTTTAGATTTCTGTTGAGGTTACAACAGAGTCAAATACATTCTTCTTTTTTCTCTTTTTTTTTTTTCCTGAAATTTTCCCTCGAATATCTTCTACAAACATAGACTGGGTGTTTTGATGTACTGAACCAGATAACTCGAGAACGTTGCATAGGATCTAGTTCTGGCACTACCTTACTTAATTGCGTCTTCGATATCTTCGTTAGCTTTTTCGAGCCCCCTGACAAGTTTGCTACTGTCAAAAACGAACCATCAGTCTTTTTCTATTGCTTCCCGTTATTACCCTGCTCTTTTTGACTTACACGACTTCCTGTATCAGACAATGACTTCTATTTTCTTGGTTATAATGGATTTTAATCAACATTCTCTGGTATTTTTTCTATAAACTCTCTCCGTATTTTATTATTATTATTATAGTCTATTATATTTATTTGTTATTTTCTTCTCTCTTTTGGTATTGCCTTACCTATTTGTCTTTATTAACGTTATTATAGTTTCTCTTTATTTGTGTATTTATTTTAATTTTATTTACATACTCTTTTAACACGTTATTTTATTTACATAACCTTTCCCCGTCAGGTATTCCCCATTCCTGGTATTTTCTTTTATTCTCTGTTTTTTCTATATTTTGCATCATTCGTATATTGTCTCATTTGCATGTGGGTCCACCAGAAACAGCCTCTCTACTATGTAGGAGTAAGGCTGCGTACTATCGGACCTTCCCAGACCCCGCTTCAATGCGGGATTTCAGACTAGGTGATGATGATGATGATGATGATGATTGAAATGTATAAATAAATAATTTCAGGATTAAAATAATCTTATAAACCAATTAGAAGTAGTATAAAATGAATCTTTGGGTAAAGATGTGACAAGAGAGTCAAATTTAAAAAGACAATTATTTAGAAGATTTTGAACGCAAAATTGTAGATAAACAGAAAAAGGAAAAAATTAAACAGAATTTGATGATTAAAAATCTATTAAACCAAATTTGAACACTCACCTAATGTTTTTGTAGGTAACGGGTAAGACAAGAGTTTTAAGATTTAAGCCAGTATTAGATTATCATAAAATTAATTAAAAATTAAATAAAATTAAAAATTTTGAATATATGATTAAAAGATATTATTTTTTCTTATAAAAAAATTTGAAATTTAATTAAAAATTGTTAAATAAAAATTAATTGGTTTATTTTGATTTATAAAATCTTAAGGATGACAATAGGCCGACTCATGAGATTGTCACGCCAATTTTTTAAAAAAAAAATTTAAAAAAATTAAAAGTGTAAAACATTTTTTAATTAGGTTCAGGCCTGAGTTACTGTGGTCCAAGCTTATCCGAGACCAACTTTTCTAATTAAAATGATGTCGTTTTGGTTCAAAATAGTTGGGTCTCGAACCAGTTTGAACTTAGACTTGACCCATAGATCGACTTATTAAAAACAAATGAAGTTGTTTGGTTTTACTTCTGTTTTTCTGTTATAATTTTTAGTTTTTATTTTCTTTTTTTGGTTTCTATTTTTTTAATTAAAAAAGCATAAATTTGTTTGGTCGTGATTTCTAGTATAAAAACTGAAAATAAAAATCTGTTTGGTTAAGATTTGTAATAAAAAATTGAAAATAAAAACATGTTTACTTTTATCCTTCTATTTTTATTTTTTGTAACTATATTCTTATATTAATAATGTCTAATATAATATATTGTATTTTTAAATTAATTATATATATCTTTTGCTTTTCTTATTCTTCTTTGTCCACTCTTATTCTAATTTGTTCATTTCTCTTAATCTATCCGAGCTCAAGTAATATGAACGAAGTTCAATTAAAATTCAGACTTTCATTCTCATCACTAATTGTACTGAATTTAGCATTAAATTTTATCGAAACCGATTAATGTCAAATACTGTTTTAAATAATTACTTAAAATTTTAAAATATTATTTAAATTTTATAAAATTACATATTTTGTAAAATTTTATTATATAAAGATTTATAAAAATTTTAAAAAGTTAATAATTAAATTAAAATTTTTAAAAATTAGCATTAAAATAAAAAACATTTACAAAATCAAGCACAATTATGAAATACATATGTATATTAAAGAAAATGGTGATAACGCTTATGAATTATTCAACACTGTAAATTCGAACCCAACTTCACATGCATACCCCAAGTCTTCTTAACCCTATTTGGACATCACCAAACTTTATTAAAACAAAAACCCGTTTCTTATTATTCAACACAAAGCCAATTGTTAGGACTTGAAGTTAAGAAACAATTGTCTTTTAAATTATTGAAATTTTCGTTTCTTTTTTGTTGGGTTAAAAGATGCGTACTAAATCTTCTATAATATTACTTCAACTTTACCAACTTTCTGTCCTCACCATGACATCTTTATGAACTTACCTGCACTAGATTTTACTTTCCCCTCTCCGATGAGGTTTTGCTACCGATTTTTTTTAAGGATTTTAACATTTCTTTCAATCGTCAGCCTTCGTTGTTATCATCAGAGCTACCTCATTCATGGGTGGCAGAGAGACTCGAAGTTTGGGTCTTGTAAAAATTTGTCAGAAGTTGTGTTAAGTTTGCAGGTATACTAAAGACGATAATAGAGATAGAAAATAGGGATATGTTATTATTCTGTCCAAGAAAACGTGTTGGCAAAATTTAGAGAAACAATATTTTCTTGTTTTTGTAAAATCGTTGTGGGCTTTTATTTTCAGAAACAAAAAATTGCAATAACGATGGACAAAGCGTTTTGCTTACTTGTTTATCTTTTTACAAAAATAACAACAAAAAAAGGAAAAAAAGACACAAACAGATATATATTCTTTAAAATTTTTATTATACTAATTTATAAAAATAACCTATTGATTAATAAATTGAGTTTTTTATAATATTAATCAGATAAGAAATTAAAAACTGAAAAAAAATAAATAATTCTAAATTTTTACGGATAAATGGACAAACGGTAATTCTTTTAGTCAGTATTTTTAGTACGGTATATTATAATTTTATTTCCACGATTTTACAAATTTGTCTTTAATATTATCCAGCTACTTTGATAAATATCCTTTCCTCTTCACCAGTTCCTCGCCATTTGCTCACTGCAATTTTTTTCTTCTTTTCCTCTTTCCACTCTGTTTGAATTATCCTGAAGTACGAGTCTTTGCTCACGCCGCTTGACATGGGCTTGTGGCCTATCAACCACCTTTTCGTCCTTCCTGCGTCGAGCATGTGGTGATAGATCACTTGAAAAGCTTACGATAAGGGGTATTCGTCACGGGAGTGAATTTTTGTTGCTAAGAAGATAAAGGGCTATTCTGTACCCGTAATTTGCGTGAAAACGGATAGGAGAAGCGAATTTAGTTAGTTTTAGTTCAGTCCCAGATAGGTTTTAGCTTGTTCTTTGGGTATGGAGGGGATTAGTAGAATAAATGGACACAAGGGTATACCTTGTTTCGAAGGGAACCGGAATTATACTTGCAGTTATAGCTGGGAATCATTTGTTTCCTGTGGGAATTTGAGTTCTTGGCGGCCTCACCTGTTGACTATGAGTAGGGACAAAAAGAGCAATCATTTTGGTTTAAGAGTTAAGGCATTGATAAGTGGAGAGTCTGATGATAGGATGCTTGGTGTGCCAATTCTTGAGAAAGAGTTGGAATTTAAGACATCTTTTGATGAGTATTTGAAGACTTTAGAGTATATCAAAACTGTTAGAGAAAATAGGCAAGCACATAAATCTAATTTGGATGAGTCAAAGGATAGTGGAAGTAGCAGAAAATTGAGGAGGGTTAAGGGATCGAAGGAGCAAGAGAAGATGTCCAAATCTATGGAACATTATGAGTTGGTTGAGAATGGTGAGGGAACTGCTGGAAGAAAACGGGTGGTCGAGGATGAACTTCATTACAGAAAGGAGGAAATGAAAGAGTTGAACTTGGTTAGCGAAGAGAGTCTCAGAAATGTACATGCAAGTAGGAAACAGGGAAATGCTGCAAGAGATGGAAAATCGAGGAGGTTTAAGGGATGGAAGGAGCAAGGGAAGATGTCCACATCTATGGAACATTACGAGTTGGTTGAGAGTGGTGAGGGAACTACTGGAAGAAAACGTGTGGTAGACGATCAACTTCACTACAGAAATGTGGAAACGAAAGAGTTGAACTTGGTTAGCGTAGAAAGTCGTAGAAATGTACATATAAATGGAAAACAGGGAAATGCTGCAAGAGATGTGAAGAGGCTTAACAATCAAACAAGGAGCATGAATTCAGAGTGGAAGGACTTAAATGCAGGTAAGCAGAGTAGAAAAGTTCAAAAGATATCTCTTTTACCCAAGAAAGATGAATTTACTAGTGGCAACATTATTAGCCCAAATGAAAAGTGGAGTCATGTAAAGGATTTCTCAGAAACGTTGGAGGGCAAAGAGATGACCTTTAAATATCCCAGCAGTAACGTTCAAGACAATAAAAGTAATTACATGGAAATTGAGCAGAAAGGGGCATTGACAAGAAGTAATAAATTTGACCTTGAAGGGGCTGATAACGGGGGTTTGCATATTGAAAGAGCTGCCTTCAAACATTTGGAGGAGTCCAATGATATAACTGGGAAGGTGAGAGTTCCACGGGCTGAGATGGAAGAGAGAATTCAGCAACTAGCAAAGTGGTATGTGGTCCATGCCCTTAATATTTATATTGACTTCATTCTTTTCTCTTCGTAATTTCCTTGCGTTTAAGTTTGGCATTACTTTCATTGCAACTAAGGAAGTGCTCATTTGCAATTTAGATCTATTATAAATGGCAGAAAGGAAACGATATGAAGCTATTTTTGTGTTTTAGTTTGCCTTTTTGTGTTTACTGTATCACAAATCATTCAATCAAATCTCCTCTTGACCTGATTCAATTGAAAATAGCTTCTCTCGACAGTTTGAATGGTGCGGATATTAACATGCCTGAGTGGATGTTCTCAAAGATGATGCGCAATGCAAAAATCAAATATACAGATCATGCTATATTGAGGATTATACAGATACTGGGTAAGTTTGGGAATTGGAGGCGTGTTCTGCAAGTCATTGAGTGGCTTCATTTCCGGGAACGTTTTAAAGCACATAAGTTAAGGTGCTGCCTTCCATCCACTTCTATGAGACTTTTCGCATGCTTGCTGCCGCTGCAATTTATTGTTTATTCTGTGTCCAAATATCTCCTCTCTGGGTTATGATTTTGTATAGCTTTTGCATATGGTCTCTTGGAGTTTGAGAATACAACTCTTAGCTTTGAAGAACAAGAATCTTTAGAAACATTATTGTTCTTTTGGAATATTATCATTCTTTTTATTCATTTGGAAGAATTGGTATCGAGTCAGTTAGAGGTCAGATTAGCAATAGAGCACATGGGTGGAATAGGTTTTTTTGGCCTTTTTGTTTATGATCCATTTGGCATTAGCACGAGAAATGGAAATGTCGTAATTTTAGGTGCACATAGATTTATGTGGAACAAACATGAAGAATGTTTGACCGTTGGTATGTCACATTTTTGAACATAATAGAACTAGATTACTGAGAAATGCCATGGTAATGAATTAGACGAGGAATTTGATGTCTCTACTTCTCACCAGATATGTTCTCTATGACAGATACGTTTATACAACTGCACTAAATGTCCTCGGGAAGGCAAGGCGACCTGTGGAGGCTCTCAATGTATTTGATGCAATGCAGGTAATGCATAGTTCTCATTAATTGCTTATTTATTTACTGAATAGCATAAAATGAAATTTCCACCAAGTCATTTGGTCTCTTTCCTGGGCTCTACAGCAACACATATCATCATATCCTGACATGGTAGCTTATCATAGTATTGCTGTGACACTTGGACAAGCTGGGTATATCAAAGAGCTCTTTGATGTGATTGATACCATGCGGTCTCCTCCAAAAAAGAAGTTCAAGGCAACGACTCTTGGGACATGGGACCCAAGGCTGGAACCAGATATTGTTGTTTACAATGCGGTGAGTAATGTTTGAAGTTTGTGATGAAATGGTCTTTACATGAGAAGGCAATCCATAAATTTTCAATTGAAATTCAAACGGTGACAAGGCCACAATTAAACTGGAGAAATGGAAACAATGGAAGAATTGACTGCTTGAAAAGTACAAGCATGAATGGAGTATATTGAAACGAGAAATGAAAGCTCATTCACATATTCAATGGGTTATCTTCTGAGGCCCATCAGGTGGCATTAGTTATGCGTCAGCAGCAGTTTGGTGGCAGCTGGTGCCCTTTATATCGTAATTTGAGGCATACACAAAATCTGTACAGACAATATTAGTCGTTGTATTGGCATTTTGAGACTTTTGTCCCGTGTAGGTGCTAAATGCTTGTGTTCGGAGAAAACAATGGGAAGGTGCATTTTGGGTTTTGCAGCAGTTGAAGCAACAAGGTCAACAACCCTCTACCGCAACATATGGACTTATCATGGAGGTATATAGTTGTATCTTGAAAATGCCTGACATTTAGATTTTTTGCAAGTGACAAGCACACCACTTAAATGGCCTTTTGAAAATTAATGGCACAATTCTTCACCTTATGAGCTTGCTGGAATTGGGATCAATTTTGAGCAACTGTCAGTATGTTGTGCTCATAATGTATGTTATTTGCATGATAATGGGGAAAAGGCAAATTCATCCTTCGAAGTTGTTTCTCTTTGAGCAGGTCATGTTTGTTTGTGGCAAGTACAACTTGGTCCATGAATTTTTCAGGAAAATGCAGAAATCTTCTATTCCAAATGCTCTGGCATATAGAGGTACTTTACTGATTTTTGTTTTTGCTGCAACATGATTTGACTTCAGCATCAAAACAAGTTCTTGTCATGTGCAGTTATTGTTAATACTCTTTGGAGAGAGGGTAAGACAGAAGGGGCTGTATTGGCTGTTGAAGACATGGAAAGACGGGGCATTGTGGGCTCTGCTGCTCTTTATTATGATCTTGCTCGTTGTCTCTGCAGCGCTGGAAAGTGCCAAGAAGCACTAATCCAGGTAATCTTATTGTTACTAATCCAGGTAATCTTATTGTTCTTAATTTGTGACACTTTTTTGGTTTCTTCGTCCCTGAACATAGACTGTTGAGATGTTCTCATCTAGTAGTTTAGTTCAGGGAAAGTTGAGTTTTCTAAGATCCATGGAAATACTGACTGAACAGAACTCTTTGATTGAGACTACTTTTATATTATATTTACGTAATCTTTTTTTGATCCGAATATTTATGCACATAGCTGAGTGCTATAAAGTTAAGCTAGTTGTAACATGAGAAGTTTTTGCACTTCTTTTGGTCTGAAGTTGGTCTTTATCTTTTCTTAGTTCATGTCGATACTGAACAATTGCTGAGTAGGCCCCATCAGATGAAGTTTTGTTCTAATGATCATTTACTTACACAAACAGCAATGCAATATTTTTGGTCACAGATAGAGAAAATATGTAAGGTTGCTACTAAGCCCCTTGTAGTAACCTACACCGGCTTAATTCAAGCTTGTCTGGACTCTGGGGACATTCAAAATGCAACATACATCTTTCATGAAATGAAGCACTTTTGCTCCCCAAATCTTGTTACTTGCAACATAATGTTGAAAGCTTATCTGCAACATGGATTGTTTGAAGAAGCAAAGAAGCTTTTCCACAAGATGCTAGATGATGCTAATCATATCAGTACACAATCAGATTATAAGGTACTAGTATCCCCAGATATATATACTTTCAACACCATGCTGGAAGCATGCACTGAAGAAAAAAGGTGGGATGATTTGGAGTTTGTATATAAACGAATGTTGCACCACGGATACCACTTCAATGCAAGACGTCATCTTCGACTGGTATTGGATGCTTCAAGAGCTGGAAGGGTATGCTCTCAGATCAAAATATTGTTGCTATTAGTCCTTGTTTGAACGTCCTCTGAAGTGAGAGGCTAAATTTTTGTAGCAGCTTCCCTCAAGTGTGGTGAAGCTGAAAGG
The DNA here is from genome assembly GCA_027575705.1 of Erythroxylum echinodendron. NCBI lineage: Eukaryota > Viridiplantae > Streptophyta > Magnoliopsida > Malpighiales > Erythroxylaceae > Erythroxylum > Erythroxylum echinodendron. The sequence continues at coordinate 29,510,401 of JANZXR010000003.1, forward strand.
CCTTTTGTTGGGTTTACGTCTCTGAACCTACTACAGCACAGTCGTGTTACATCCTCTTGAAATATAGAGAAAGCAATGCATTTTCTCATTCTTTGAAGAAATTTCTTCCCTTTATCTCTTTCTATCCCATTTTTGGGAAAAGTAATTTTATGGGCGTTAGCCCTCTTAATGCAAGGTTCTAATGTCAAGTTTAATTGCCCTTGCAGAAAGAATTACTGGAAATAACGTGCAAACATTTGGCTCGGGCAGATAGAAATCTTCCATCTCCTCTCATCAAAGAAAGGTTTTGCATGATGCTTGAAAAAGATGCCTGTCAGTCTGCTCTTGAATGTATTACGACCAGTAGTCCTGATGTGGATCTGCAATCATTTTCTACAACCGCCTGGTTCAACTTGATCAAGGAAAATGCTCATAGATTTAAAAAGGAAACTCTTGTTCGGCTAATGCGCAAGGCAAGTGCAGCTGTTGACAGCGGCCATGAACCAAACCCCGTTTTGCATAACTTGTTAGCATCTGGGAATGATTTCCTTAGTACTTGTCAAACTTGCTGAATCAATATGAGACAATTTCCAGTTCTGAAGCAGTCTCATCAACCTTGGCTTAATGAATGCATTCGTTATGTGCTCTGATTGAACGTTTACATAAGAACGTTTCTTATACTGTTATTTAGTACCCATATGTGATAGATGTTGATATAGATGTCTATAAGTTATCTTTCGGTAGGGACATACTGAGATCTAAATGAAAATAGTGATAAAGGAGCAGACTTTTTTAATCGATCCAACTGTGAGCAAATGACTTTTCTTCCGTCTTTATAACACTTAAGATAAGCACCAAAATACATTTATCTATCTTGATGAGCCGAAAAGGCTGCATTTTTTCTACTCACAATGCAAACGCCGTTTCTCTGATTCTAGTTCTAATTCTAATTTACAAGCTTTTGCAGAAAATGGGGGAGTTCGATCAGGAAATACTGGTTTTTGATTCTCCTCTTCAGCCAACAACTGATGAGCAACACTGACATGAAAAGGTAATCATACTACGTATCTTCATTGCTACCCACCAAAAAGAGTAACAGCCACGGTCTTAACAACGCTTAACCAAACATTTTTGTCCTATCTATCACTCATCACTAATTTATTGTACACTTCATTTGGACAGGAGCTATCTATCGCTAACTTATCTATCTCTATCACTAATAATATATCAAAAGATAAAACTGCCAAGACGTACGACTCTCTCAAAATAATTATAAATATTCAACAGTGACAAAGTTATAAATATATAGCAGTAGCTTAATTTTAAATACCAAATATAAATATAATTATAATTATAAATACTTCATCTTCAACCCCTAGATTGGTTCATATCTTGCTGTTGAGGTCTTCATCTTCAACCTCTAGATTGGTTCATATCTTGCTGTTGAGTTTGTCTTTGACGATTTTGGAGGGTTTTACTCAACTTCAAAAATCTGACATCAATTTGGGGGAAAACCACCCAAAGAAAAGATGGAAGAATAAGAAATTTTGGTCATGGATGTAGCAGTATTGGTGACGTCAGAAGGAACTAGGAATTCAGTTGATGAATGATCATGATCTGTTACGAATCCACTCTGCCTTATCATGATCAATTATCTAACTAACTTGAGAAAAATAACAAAGGGACTGATGAATTGATTCCATCCAATACTTTCTTGCTGTTGACTTTTTTCTTTTTGGATAGTTTTCTCACAATCACTATAATAAGTTAGCTTTTGGGTCAATGGATATACAATTATTGTAGGTTGGGAATGACCTAAGCTCTCAAAGAAAAATGTTTACATTTAATAAACATTTTTTAAAGTAACCATTTTCTAATTTTTTATTATTTCATTGAATAAAGTGGTTAGCGATTGTTTCACCACAAAAGCTTAAGCTATTGTGTGAGGTCAACTTAATTGATTTATATATTCACTAATACAACCCTTCAAGTTAAAGCCTTTTGAGCTTGAAACTTGCACAGGCTTACTCTACCTTGTGTTGAATAATAAGTGGGTGGTAGAATTTGAATTCATCACCACTTGGTCACAAAAACTTTGATACCATATTAAGCGATCGTTTTATCACAAAAGCTTAAGCTATTATGTGAGGCCAACTTAATTAGTTTTATATATTCACTAACATGAAGAAGTTAGTTTGAACAAGTTTCTTTAATATCAATCTTATAAATGACAAATGTCACATGCACATGATTAAGATATTAGTTGTCATAATATATATTATATAGTAGAGTCTACATTAATTAATCCAACACCCTCCCACATAGATTACGTAATTATACTGTCTACTACTTTGGCAAAAATATACATAAATAAACTAATCATACACGACCAACACACTGAGCTGTCTATTTTTTAAAGTAACCATTTTCTAATTTTTTTATTATTTCATTGAATGAAGAAGTAAGTAATTTGAACAAGTTTCTTTATTTTATGATTAAATATTGCATACTTGCTTGCTTTTTTCTATAAATAGTAAATTTAGATTAATAAGTAATGTATCCATTTTCTCAGAAGACCGCTCTTAAGTTCAAAGAAGACTGCTAGGAAGATAGTGTTCGTAGTCTATATTTGTGTTAAAAAATATAGCATCGTCTACAGTTGAATGCAAAATTTCCACATTTTACACGATTGAAATAAGGTAGGAAACTTCCAACTACTTGAAAATTATGCATTGCCCTTAAAGACAATTTCGATTCATAGAATTTCATAATACATGAAGTCAGGTCAACTCACTTGGAGGTCTGACCATTTCGTACTTGGACTTGGACAATTAATAAAAGATTTTACGATGCTGATTTGGTTCCTTAAAATGCCTTTGTTTGACTGTTCGGACCTTGAAAAACGGCGTACGTGTCTTTTTCTGCCTCGCATGTAACAACAAAACCAAACGAAAGGAGCAAACAATTCGTGTCAAATTTGGTGAGCTTATGAACCATTTGGAAATGGTTTAATTCAATACACATGTATAAAAGTTTGAAAGAAATGCAAAATAAACATAAAAAATTAAACCGTTAACATAAGAAATTCAAGGTTTAAATAGTTTAATTAATATTAGAACGATAAAGTTTAAATACAATTAAAATCTTAAAAATTTAAATTTAAATAATTTACTTAATATGAGATCGTTATAAAATTAATTAAAGATTGAATAAAATTAAAATTTTAAAATATAATTGAAAGAAATTATTTGAAGTGTAATTAAAAATATTATTAAATAAAATTTATTTAATTAATTTTAGTTTTTATCAATTTATTAATTTGCAAAAATTAACCAATTAATTAATAAAATTATCAGTTTTAACTATAAAAATTATTTAAACAATCGAACTAAAAAATTAAAAATAAAACAAAAAATTTTATTAATAAATCGAACTAGTTGGATTATTTTTTAATAATTGTCAATAACCTCGCATTGACTGACTTTGTGTTTTTTTTTTTTTTTTTACTATGCACATAACGGGGAATCACCGTCTTAATCTACTTTCACACCCTATTTGCATCCTTTTATGATAGTATTAGCTCGATTATCTTGACAAGCTGGCATTGTGGAAAGTGTGTATTTTTTTATTGGAAGAATCTATCAAAATTCAAAATCCGTTCATTTTTCATCCTCACCTAATGTACATATTTTTAAGATTTATTTATTTATTATTTAATAAAGGTCAATCCTTTTTGTATATTTAAATCATTTTTAATCACTAGTTCCACCTCCTGCTGATGCTTCCTAGAAATTTCAACTGGCTTTTATAAGTAGCAATATTTTGTACAAGATCCATATCAATCTCCCTCTCCCCTCAGCACACAGTAGTTAGTCAGTACCATGAGCATGTCTGGAAACATGTTGCTTGCACACAGAATCACCCCCAACCTTCACAAAAAACATAAACAAGCAGGAAGGAGTGTTCTACCATCAGGTCGTTTTTATTATTCCTCATTTACAGCAGTTTTTCGCTTGTGTTCCTTTTTGCTATAGCCTTCCAGCTTATATTTCTTACCTTATATCCTGCTGTAATACTTCCTTCATAAAGGTGGGCAGTTATATGTCTTGCTCTAATCAGCTAAAGTGCACCACAGCCAACTTTTTAAGGTTTACAGAGAAGAGATCACTTAAAAGTTATAATATATGATTCTTCAATAGTATTCATTACCATATCACTTTAAGTTATAATGATTTTTTTCAATATTAATCATTTGTTCTAATTCTTTGGACGAAGCCCCTGGGATGCTTAATATCTCCTTTTCCAATCCAATTTTGCAATTTTCTTTCTTTTAGATAATTAAACCATGTTTGGTTTTGGAATATCCAGCAGATGTACGTTCTCAGATGCAGCTAAAGCCGAGAGTACTTGGTGAAGTTGCTGAGGTAATAACTCCCCACCCTCTCATTACGCCTAGCCAATAACCCAAATGGGTAATTATTTTGATAAGCCTTCTTTTACAGAAGGGTGACAAGTACAGTATGAAAACGACGAGAATCTCTGAAATGTTCGCAAAAGTCGATAAGCCGTCGATGTCGTCGTCGTATGACACGGCATGGCTGGCTATGGT
>JANZXR010000003.1:29526178-29541075 GCA_027575705.1 Erythroxylum echinodendron
AATTGAAGACTAACTAGGAAACTTCTACTAATTTTGGCTAGGGTTACGAATTGGAGGCTATAAATTCCTTATGGCATAAGGAAATCAGACGACCTTTTTACAACTTTTGCTTCTCACTTTTGAATGTCCTCTCTTCCTTCTTCTATTTTTCAGTAGTTAGTAGCCAGCCACCATCGTGATTGTAGCTTTCATGTTATTTTCTTGTGTTCTTAGGTTAGCTATGAACAACTAAATTCTTTTCTAGTCAGGGTGCTTGGATATTCAGCCTTGGATGATTTGTGAGACTATGTTTTTATTTGTTTATGCAATTTAAATATTTATTTAATTCCCGTGCTTGAACCAGATTTATTATTCCTTAATTTATTGTGCAATGTCACGAGTTGTGTGATTGATTAAGTGATAAATTGTTGAATAGGATAGTATTGCCGTGGATATTATTCTATCAAAATAGCGAATTGGTTTTATCTTGCGAACGATGTATGTTGGTGATAAAATCGATGGAATTAAATAATTTGACTAAATAAATTACGGCGTTTCCGAATTTATTAGTTTGGACAAGAGTCTTTTTCATTCTTAATGCGACTAGAGATTAATTTTGTCAGGGTGTTTTCTGGGAGTTGTCTTTAGATTAGGGAAATAACTTGTCAGGGCATTTTCCGGAGTTACTGACAAAGTAAGAAAAGATTGGTTAGTAAGTGCGTCACCTTTGACTGTAACTTTGTCTATCTGAATTGTATAATTTATCTTATGATGATGATCGAATTTTTAGGCTGAATTGAAGAGTATCTTGGCTAGGTTTTAATTCATTGCGTTTTAATCTCGTTTTATTATTTGCTGTCCAGATCTGTTTTGTGCCAATACTACATGCTCACGTCGTATCTGTCGCCATAGTTCTCCTTTAATTTTCTGCATTTTTTTTATTTTTATTTATATCTCTTGCAATATCAATCCTTTAATCTGTTATTTTCTGAGCATTTGAGTAACTCTGCATTGATTCCCTGTGGATTCGACCCGATTCACCATTAGCTACCTAGTTTTTGGAAAGTTGGAAATATATTTTTATTTTTGATAGTTTGACAGTCTATCACTTATATGCAATTTTGATAGTTAGTAGCATTAAAATAGGAAATACTCTTGTATAAATTTCCTTGAATCAAAGGAATAAAGTTAAGTTTTTGACCCTTTTCTAAAATCTTCTTGTTTAAGCTATATATAGTTCCAAAAATTGTTTAGTAGTTTGTGATTTGTACAAACTATAATTTCAATCCTTTTTCATAAGTCTTTCTGTTAGAATTTTAAGCAATTCAAACAATTTTTTATAGTTTTATTTATACGACTATATTTGAATTAAATATGTTGTTTGTAAATTTTAGTTTTAAAATAAGAGTTAAATTATTTTCCTATTTAACGTTAAAAGCTAAATTAAAAAACAACTATATATTTTTTTAAGTCTGAAGGACTTATTTATGTGCCAAAGTCAACTACAACATAAACAAGTTGCTTTACATGAACTTTGTCCTTTTCCAAGTTATCATGCTACGGCGATTTGATTTGGAAAATGAAAAGTAATTAGGGGATATCGTTAGTTGTAGACAGCAAAAAGAAATATTTTTTTAACAAACTGAAAATTTGTTAAGAAAAGAAAAGAACTGCTCTGCCGTATAAATAGCATAGTTCTCTGTACAAGAAGCTGCATAGTTCTGTATCTTCCTCTTGCTCATAATCCCCCTGTCTACGTTCTAACACAAACTGTGCTCTTTTGAAAGATGTCGCTTACCCATAGAACCATCTTCCCCAAACTTTACTCGCAGGAAGTTATAGACACGAAAAGTAATGCTTTAGCTTCAGGTATACCTTAAAATGTTCAGTTGAACATTGATGTCTATATGACTCCTTGATTAATTAGTAGGATGTCATCAAGTTCACCAGTTATGAGTAAGCTACAGTTGATGGCTTCATCTCTTTGCATTTTGTGCTTCCTAGCAGGTATCCGTGTTCAGCTGCACCTAAGCCCAAGACTCCATAATTTTTTTCAGGTTAGAAGCTATACATGGGCCTATGGCGTCGTTGGTTCCTTTTGTTAAGAGTCAATTTGTTACTCCAAAAAAAAAAAAAGATCTACAAGATCACTTTCCAGAGCTTCCCTCACATGAAATTTTAATGGCAGAAGGATCAAACCTTGAGCACTAAAGTTACAAACTCAATCTCCTCGTCTTATGACACTGCATGGTTGGCTATGATACCATCTAAAGATTCAAAGGACAAGCCATTGTTCCCAGAATGCGTGGAATGGATAATGAAGCCCCAAAATCCTGATGGCTCATGGTGTGTGGATCCGTATCATCCATTGTTACTTAGGGACTCGCTCTCCTCCACACTCGCATCTCTACTTGCCCTTGATAAATGGAAAGTTGGTCAAAACTTGGTAGAGAGAGGTTGGTAACTATTAGTACTCTCGTATCTTTTTACATGATTAAAATCACTCTATATTATAAGCCTATAATGAATTTTCTTTTCTTTTGTAACGATGAGAGACAGCGTACACCCCTTGGCTTTGATGTCCTTTTCCCGGCGTTGTTGGAATATGCCATAGAAAGTGGACCAAATCTTCCTCTGGGGTCGAGCATGGTTGATGAATTGTTACAAGAGGGAAAAACTAAAATAGAAAGGTTTCTTCATAGTTACATATATATGAGTTCATCTTGGTCATAATTATTCTGATAAAATGTTTGCTGACTTTTCTGATCACTTCTTTATTATTTGACGAAGATATGAACTTGGAAGAAGCGGAGTTGGTCTAGCGTATCTTGTAGAAGGATTACGTGGTAAATATAAGTGGAAGGAGGTTATGAAACACCAACAGAGAAATGGGTCTCTTTCCAATTCACTTTCAGCAACCGCAGCTGCTCTGTTTGACAATTTTGACGAGAAATGCTACAATTATTTGGCTTCTGCCTTAAAGTCAGGCAACGGTTCAGGTAAAACTCATGTATTACCAACATTATGGCCGTAAGTAATCTGGATTTTGGCATAGTCTATATTTATTTTAACACGATTCGGTTCTCTTTTCTTTTATTTTAACACGATTCGGTTCTCTTTTCTTTTCTTTTTTCCCTATGTGCTCCACAGTTCCTGCAGTTTATCCTCTCACTATTTACAGTGAACTCCATACGGTTGACAATCTCCAGCAGTTGGGGATAGATCGATTTTACAGAGAGGAGACAGTAAGGACTTTAGATACGACATACAGGTAATTTAATTACTACAATCCTACAATCATAACTTTTGCATTTACTCTAAATGTTTTTATATTGTATTTTCTCCGAAGGTGTTGGCTACAAAGGGATGAAGAAATACTTTCAAATGTCGATTGTTCTGCTTTAGCATTTCGGCTGCTGCGGTTCAATGGATATGATGTGTCTTCAGGTACATACAATCACTCCAGATAAACAGGATCTTATGTTTGCATTTATTTATTACAAGTGGTTTAACTTGGAATAAAATGTCTTCTACAGATAATTTAGCAGATTTTGCAGAAGAGAACCTCTTCTTCGATTCAGTGAGTATAGAGAACCACAATGCAAGTTCAATCCTGGAGTTATACAAGGCTTCACAATGGGCCATATACAAAGATGAGACTGTTCTTGAGAAAATAAAGGCTTGGACTGGTTCTTTCTTGAAGCAAAACTTGCTAAATGGTTCAATTCAGGACAAGAAGTTGCAGGACGAGGTAATTAATGGGCGTCAGAAACTTACAGAATGATGGCTATATGGTTAATCCCTTAACCTAAACCAAATATGAATATGTTTGATGGGGTTTTCAGGTTCATCATGCTCTAAACTACGCTCACGACACGCTGTCTCGACTTGAAAATAAAAGACGAATAGAGCTACTAGACATAGACAACATGCAACTTCGTAAAACCTTGTACAGGTGAGGATTTGTCTCCAGTATGTAAAAGCTTCAAATATGGATTTCAAGCTCTTCATTTGGGTCAAAGAAAAATCATTGATTACACCACGTCTTTTTCTGCCTTAGGAGCTCTTATATGAACAATAGAGAGTGCTTGGTACTGGTAATAAAAGATTATAACATGTCTCAGAAAATATACCAGCAGGAGCTTAAGGATCTCGGGAGGTAATTAGAAACATGGGGAATATTGAAAATTGAATAAAATGAATGGGGTGGCTGTAGAATAACTCTTGGTTGGATTGCAGATGGGAGAAGGATAGCAAATTGGATCAACTGAAGTTTGCTAGACAGAAGCTAAACTATTGTTATTTCTCCGTTGCTGCCTTGGATATTCCGCCAGAGCTTGCAACAGTTCGCATCTCAATGGTCAAGAACTGCGTTATGGCGACTGTGGTTGATGACTTTTTTGATTGTGGTGGGTCCAGGGAAGAATTAGAGAACTTTATGGAATTGTTTCAAAGGTGACTATACTTTTAATCTCTTTTTTGTGTGTGTATGTGTGTGTTTTTGATCTTTTTCATTTTATAAGTATTGCTGAAGTATGACTTTGACAGGTGGGAAGATAACAAATCAACAGAAGATTATTGCAGCAAACAAGTGGAAATACTTTTTTCTGCACTTAAAGATATGGTCAGTGACCTTGGATCAGAAGCATAACAAATTCAAGGCAGAAATGTCACACCACACTTGATCAGCATTGTGAGTTTAGATCAACTGTCCCTAATCCTATATTTCATCTCCGCTTCCTGTGTTATTAGCAGCAAATCGATAGGAGCCTGAAAGTCCTATGCTTTCCCAGCTCTAACTTCAGTTCACTTCATCTTTTCAAGAAATACAGTTTACGTAATTTGCCCTTTTGGTTTTGTGGAAGATAACTCCAGAATCCGTTTCATTATGCAGTGGCATGACCTGGTCAAGTCTATGATGAACGAAGCCAAGTGGGCACTTGAAAACTTAACACCAGGTATGGAAGAGTATATGGAAAATGCATACATATCCCTCGCCTTGGGACCGATCGTTCTCATACCACTCTACGCTGTTGGCCCGAAATTGTCAGATGAAATGATCTCAAGTTCAGAGTACGACAATCTGTTCAGGAATATGAGCGTAAGTGGACGTTTACTCAATGATCTTGTTTCTGTTAAGGTAAAGTCCTAATTATGGCATTCAAAAATAGTTGATGTGCGATATCTAGAATCGGTTATTTGATGTATATACACGTGCAGAGAGAACGTGAACAAGGCAAGCTCAACAGTGTATCCTTGTGCTTCCTTCAAGTTCGTGACACTAAGACAGAAGAAGAGGTTATTGCGGAGACCAAGAAGCTAATTGAGGATTACAGAAGAGAGCTGTTGCGAATGGTTTTGCAAACAAGAGGAAGTTTGATTCCAAGAGCTTGCAAGGATTTGTTTCTGCAAATGAGCCATAATCTTCGATACTTTTACATGGAAAAGGATGGCTATTCTTGCTCAGTTGAGAAGGTTAAGGACGAGAAAGCTATACTTTGGGAACCTGTAATTAACCCTTATGTGTTAACAGCTATGAATCTTGATGCTTGAACTCCTTGTGAGACTAATAAGGGACCATGAACGAAAGATTATATTTTGGATTTTGCTGATAAAAACTCTACATTATGGGAGAGTTGTGAAAACAAATTGAAAACTACCATTAAGTTACCATGTTTGAGTATACATATTCCAAAAAATCGTGCAAATTTGTGTTGGTAAAGAATAGGGAATTTGATTCCTGAAGCTAGCAAAGAATTTATTATGAAATTGAGTCAAACACATGCCTATTTTTATAAGGTTATGTTGGAGTAAATCGAGCCAAAATAGCGAATATGCAGACAAATAGACTCACAAGAAAATATAGCAAGACACGCACGAGTAAATAATGCGAAAATAAATCAACAAAGAACACATGATTTACAAAATTCCACTATAATTAAGAAGACGAAGAGTTCAAGCAAGCTTGTCATTATTGGGTTATTCTAACGCAACAACCAAGAAGCTTCAGAAAAGCTAAACTTTCTAAATTGCTTTTTATGGTGTTGTCGGTGGCACATCTCCTTTGCAAGCCAAAAAACAAGAGCGCCACCCTTAAAGCCAATTGTCGTAAATTTCAATACGTATATCTAGACATATTATTACTAAAATAACCTTGTCATTAAGGGAGTAAAAGGAAATTCTCCTAACCACACATCGTGACAAATCTCTACCTTAGCTTGAACTTCTTTAACTCGAACGTCATCAGGGCCGGCCCTGAGCATGGACAAGGTGGGTACTCGCTTAGGGCCCATTTTTATAAATGATAAAATAGGCTTATTGTTATTTTTATGAAAAATAAAATGAAATAAAATATGGCCTATTCTTGACTTCATAAAGAACAACAAAAACGATCTATATTTATTTATTTTCATTTTTTATGAGGGCTCAAAAATAGACAAAAATAAGAATTTTTTTACTTTACCCAGGGTCTATAAAATATCAAGAATGACCCTGAACGTCATACTAATTTTCTTGAAACTGGATCACCTCTGCCTCATATGCCTGCAACTACAAATACTAACTAAGTTCGATCAATGCTGGAACTTGTGAGTAGAAATAGATTTTGTTAACATGTCTATTGGGCTCTCCTCAATAGCAACCTTGCTAATCATCACATCACCATTCGAGACATGATCCCGGATTAAGTGAAACCCAATCATTGTGTTTGGTCCACTCATGAAACATTTGATTCTTAGTCAAATGAATGACACTCTAGTTATCACAAAGTACAGCTGTAGATTCATGTTGTAATCTCAAACTATTAACCAAACCTTTCAACCAAAATGCTTCCTTAATAGCTTTCTCTACTATCATATATTCTGCCTTAGTTGTAAACAAGGCAAAGGCAAACTGTAAAACAACCTTATAACTAATGGCACTTTTAGCAAGCTTGAAAATAACTTGACAAAGATCTCCTTTTATGCAAATCCCCAGCATAATCAGAATCAATATAACATGTAACAATGCTAGAGCAATCACTCTGATCATACACTAAACGCAAATTTGCAGTACCTCTCAAATACTTGAGAATCCATTTAAAGGCTTACTAATTGTTTTTACTAAGACATGACATAAACCTATTGTCCACACTGACTACACATGAAATATTTGGCATATTGAAAACCATAGAATACATCACACTCCCAAATGCACTTGAGTATGGCATGTGAGTCATTTGTTGCTTTTCTTCATCAATTTGGGGTGACAATTGGGTAGAAAGCCTAACGTGAGCTGCAAAAGAAGTACTCACAGGTTTCACCTTAGCCATACCAAAACACTTAAGAACTCTTTCAATGTAGCTATTTTGCGATAAAAAAAGCTTACTTGCTTTCCGGTCTTTGTAAATCTCCATCCCCAAAATTTTCTTAGTTGATCCCAAATCCTTTCAACTGAGATTTCAACCTGTTGATTTCTAATATATCCTTTGCACCAATTAACATGTCATTCACATAAAGCAAAAAATAAATGAATGAACCATCTGAGAGTTTCCTATGATAAACACAAAATGAACCATCTGAGAGTTTCCTATGATAAACACAAGCATCATAAGCACATCTAACAAAATCACGATCAATCATAAAATTTTCAAACTATTTATACTATTGCCTTAGTGATTGTTTCAATTTGTATAAGGACTTTTTCAACAAGCAAACATGATATTCCTTACCAGGCACTACAAACCCCTCTAGCAGATGCATATAGACTGTTTCCTCAATCTCACTATGCAAGAAAGCTATTTTAACATCAAGTTGCCCAAGTTTCATGTCAAACTTGGCTACAATGACAAGTAACACACAAATGGATGTCTGCTTTACAGCTAGAGAGAAATTTTCATTATAATAAATCCCCTCCTTTTGACTAAAGCCTTTAGCAACCAACCGTGCCTTGAATCCAGTTGCTTCAACCCCTGAGATGCCTTCCTTTTTTTTTAAGACTCGTATGCAACCGTTAACCTTTTGGCTAACTGGCGATTTAACTAACTCTTATGTTTGGTTTTTATAAAGAGATTCCATCTCCTAATTCATAGAAACTAACTACTGTATAAACGAACTACATGTGACAGTCTCATTGCAACTTGAAGGTTCAAAATCAATAGACTCCGCCACACTAAGTGCATAAGAAACCAAATTAACATTAGCATACCTTTGAGGAGGTTTGACCTGTCTCCTCGATCTACCAGTGGTAATGATATATTGCTGGTTTTGTGGTGTAGTGGTTTCTTCATTTGAATACTCCACCTTAACTTGATCATCTTGGATTGAAATACCTTCATATGAAGTAGAAATATTAGGAGTCTCCACCTAAAACTCCACCTGCTGCTCAACACCGTGATCTCCTTTTTCAACTGACTCTTGCTTTTCCCGAGAGCTATTGGTGGATTAAAGCATGGGTAACTCATCAATAGTCACATCTCTGCTAACCATAAACTTAGGAGAATCTGGATCAGGACATCACAACTTGTACCTTTTCACCCCTTGTCTATATCAAAAAAAAAATACATTTCTTTTCCTGCCGTTTCAATTTCCCCTCATTAACATGAGCATAAACAGGACGACTAAACACTCCCAATAACTATACCTTTTCAGGAGTCTTTAGCTCAATAACTGTGGATGACGATCTATTAACCAAATAGCAAGCAGTATTAACAGCTTTATCCTAAAAATTTTCACTAAGCCCAGCATTTAATCTTATACACCGAGTTCGTTCCACAAGAGTTCTGTTCATGCGTTTTGCAACCCCATTTTGTTGTGGAGTGTGTTGAATAGGGCGGTGTCTCACTATTCCTTCATTCTTGCATAACTCATCAAATTCACTTAAGTAATATTCCAAACCATTATTTGTATGGAGCTGCTTATCTTTTTCTCCATTTAGTTTTCAATCAAAGCCTTGAATTGCTTGAAGGTGACAAACACTTAATCTTTGCTTTTCAGAAAATACTTCTAGACTTTTCTTGAGAAATTGTCAATAAAAGTCAACAAATATTTAAAACCACCCTTAGGCATAACCAGAGAAGGGCTCCAAAGATTAGAGTGAAAATAATCAACAGTACCTAGTAATGTTGTCGCTTGCAACTAAATTAATACCAACTTTAATAATGAAATATGTGGTTAGTGAAGAGTTGAGATCGTTCCCACGAGAAATCTATTGGTAAGTGTTTCACGAGTTAAAACTAAAACAATTTTGGGAGGTGAGGGTTGAATTAACGTGATTTTAAGAAATTAAAATTGACAAAAACCAGAAATAAACAAAAATAATTAGTTCTAGAAAATTAATGAACAAACCTTGGTTTCAGTTTATCTACATTATCAAACTAGTATGGATCATCGATATAAAATTAAGTCCATTAACAAAAACTCATTGAATGGTGTTCTATCTTAGGATTAAATGAAAAGAAACATATATTCTAATCACTCTTATTAACCAACAACTTATATACGATCTTAAATTTGATTAATTAACAGCTTTAAGAACTAAAAGAACCAGTGAGCAAGACAATACATATACGATATGTTTAGTCTAGATAAGTATCTTTCTTAGAATTTCCAATCCTTAACATAAAAGATGGTAATCATAATTGTCACTTTGGATTACCAAAATTGAATGTCAAGTCCTACTAATCTAGTTGTAAATTAATCAATAAATTTTTAGTTACGCACCCTAGAGATCAATCAATTCAATCATAAAAAGTAATATGAAAGATACTTAATATTAATCAATGAAATAAACTTTATTCAAAAAATTTCACACATACTAGATGATAATGTTGGTTTCCTTCAACCAAGAAAAAAGATTTAGCTACTCATAACAGTGGTAAAACTTGACATCAAAACAACAGAATGTCTGGTCTCCATCTCAATCCCTTTTCTAAAAAAAACGAAAGACTGCCCAAAAGAGCCAACAAAGACGTCAAGATAAGATGTCTAGAAAGGTTTTTGTCCTCCCTTCTTCAAGTTATTTTATCATATACACTTCTCCACAAAATTAGGTCATAGATCCCCACATAAAGAAAACAATTTGATTCCCAAAATAATTAGAATCCTAAGTCTATCGAATATGTTTTAAAATCAGATTCTGCTGATAAACTTTTCCTTTGCACCTGCCCACACTTAGTTAAAAACTTTTCTACTAGCTGGAAATTCGAATTACCTTAGCTTTTCTTAAATCTTTTTTATTCAAATTCATCTCCTATGTGTTGAAAATCATTTGAGAATAATTAAGAAAAAAGTCCATTAATTTTAAATAAGAATTTTAACACATTAAAGAGATTTATATCCAAAGTTAGCATAGGACCTTTGGTTCGATGAATCCCAGTGTTGAACTTAACCCGAGTTTGCTTGCCAAGAACCCAGTGCTCATAAAAGTCAAGCTTATCGGTATACTGCCACATAACAAACCTTGTTTACTCAACACAGATAAACCCCTCTCACTCCTACATCCAAGTCGCATATGCCATAACTGAGTGATGTCAGAATCTGGATCAACTCACAATGACGTTGCTGCAGCACCTGTAACAATGGAACTGATATGTGTTTAATTGTTGATACATTTGATCATTTACACTTAGCGATTAATGATACAAAAATGTTTAAGATATTCACTTTAATTCATATATGATTTTAGGTACAATTTGGAAGTGAAGAAATTAAAGTGAGTCGAAAGTATTATATTTTGGTTTGTTTTTTGAATATTAATTTTCACTTGTCTTTATAGAGTAAGAAGAAGAGAATTAAAGCAAGAAGAAGACAATAAAAGCTCTTCAAAATAACGTTTGTTAGACTAAAAGAAAATCTGAAAAATTTAGTCCAAAAGAAGAACACAAAGAAGCAGCCAACGGAATGACCAAAAGCAAAACGACAGTGAAGCAGGAAGAAAACACACAGCCAGAAGCTAACAAAAACGACAAGAATGTTAACGCAGACGTTGGCTGCGTTTTGCTCAAAACACACGACATCAGGAGGGTTTTTAAGTTGCATGTACAGTCAGGTGGTCTATGGATCATTATTCGTCACATCACAAACAACAGAAAAGAGAGGAGAGCAGTAGGTGCAGCGTAAACAAGGAAGAGCAATAGCGTGAGAAGAGGAAAGAAAGTTATGTGAATATTGTAAATAGACCACCATTTTTATTTGTCAAATTATGAACAGTAATTAGGAGAGAAAACAAACGAGTTGAGCCGAAGGGGGTTTTTAGCTAGGATTAGTCACGAGACTTGAAGCATTTTTTTGGGATAGACCTATAGAGGGTTAAATAACGTCTCGACGTTGGTTTAGAGGTGTCATTGACCCAAGTTGAGCATTTTTTTTATTATTTTGTTATTTCTTTCTTTCATTAGAAATTGATTATGTTATCATATATGAATTGATTGAGTATTTAAATGATATTACTTTCATACTCTATTGAATCGTTTTTCATGAAAATCTATTGCTAGAATCGAATGCAATACATAATTGTTATATTTTTGATTCATGTGTAGGAACTAATAGTTCTGAATTATTAGAGATAACATAACATAGATTAAATAATCTGAATTTGTGTGATTATTACCTAGATTGGTCTATTTTCTAATTTGTAAAGCGGTTGTCCAGATAAACTTAATTAGAGAGCTTATTCTAGGTTTCCACATAGCTAAGGTTAATTAACAAGTACTTCCTAATTAATTAAGATCTAAGGAAAAATCAAGATTAACAGAGCTTCTTGTTAATCTACGACTGATAATTGCTAAAAGAGATAAAAGAATAAAAAATCAATGAATTATGCTTAATTAGGTTGTAGGTCGAAATTGAACCAAAGAACCAAATCTTACAGAATTTTCCAATTTTATCATTTTTCGCATATTTTTTTAATTTGTTTTCATTAAAAAAAGCATGCGAAAATCAATAAATTATTCTTAATTAGGTTGTAGGTCGAAATTGAACCAAAAAATCAAATCCTACCAAATTTTCCAATTTTATCATTTTTCGCATGTTTTTTTAAATTGTTTTCATTAGGTTTATTTTATTTTATTTTCTTATTAAATTCAAAACCTCCCATTACCTAAACATCAATTAATTTCATTTCATAAGCTAACCGAGCACTTCCTATAAAATCAATCTAGACTCACCACTGCTACAATAGTAGTTTAATTATTTTATTTTAACTAGCGTTACGACTAGCCTATCAGAAACTATCCAAGAAATAAAGTCCACACTCTAAATGTCCACGCATCACAGTCAAGGCAGCGGAAAATACTCTCAATACTCCACCTTCACTGGAATACCGAAGACCTTTCTGGTCCAAAGTACGCAAAGAAATAAGGCTCTTCTTCATTTATGGGATGTGTCGAATTTCTGTCAAGGTTCTAGTAGTACCATCAAACGTCTTAATATGAATTGAACCAATTCCCACAAATTTACAAGCATGGTCATCTTCCATTAATGCTGAGCCAACACATCTCTTATAAGTCAAAAATAACTCCTTTGATGTACTAATGTGAAATGCAGCAGCTGTATCAAGAATACATTTCTCACCAATGTGTGAATCAGATACCGTTAGAACAGTTTCAGCATCATCTGAAGACTCAACAACAACCACACTTGCACCATCCTTGGTCTGCTCTTGTGGTTCATCTTTCTTCTTTTTCTTCGGACATTCCTTTCCTATGTGCCCATATTTCTTACAATAGTAACACTGCACTCTTTCTCCAGACTGTGATCTAGAGACTTTACTGCCTGAATTACCAACTCTTGTCTTGGATCTTCCTCCAGTAACCAAACCTTCACCTTGACTGTTTTCAACTGCTTTACCAGTCAACAGCTTTCTCAACTCGGTTGAACCCAAAGCAATCTTTACCTCATCAAGAGTAATGTCGTCATGGATATACAACATGTTCTCCACAAAGTTCTCGTAAAATGGAGGCAAAGAACACAAAACAATCAAAGCTTGGTCCTCATCATCAATTTTAACATCAATATTATTAAGATCCTTAACAACAATATTAGACGTATACTATCAAGGTGCTGGGACAAAGGTGTACCTTCTTGCATCTTAGGGGTGTAGAGTCGCTGGCTAAGGAAGAGTTATTTGCTTAATGACGTCATCATGTCCTTGCTTTCCAACTGAAGCCGTAAGCCAGGTGTAAATGATGCTTTAACAACCTCTCGCAAAACGTCATCTCCAAGACTAAGTAAAATAGCACTATATGCTTTTTCCATCAAATCATTTTTCTGATCATCCGAAAGTGAATCCAAGAATTTATCTCTGCCACCCAAAGCCTTAACTAATCCCTGTTGAACCAATATTGCCCTTATCTTAATGCGCCATAAACTGAAACTATTCTTTCTTGTGAATTTCTCATTATCAAACTTAGTTGACGAATTTTTTTACACTTACAGCCATATTAGCTAATTAACTAGACAGCCGAATCTAGACAACAGAAGCAATTCAATATCAAAATCAATTAGATCTGTAGATCCGCAGATACAATCAAGATGATAATCAAAATACTTGCTCTGATACCAGTTTATTGGTGTAGATTGAGCCAAAGTGGCTAATACGACAAATAGACTCACAAGAAAATATAGCAAGACATGTATAAGTAAATAATGCGAATACAAATCAACAAAGAACATAGGATTTATATGGTTCCACTTAAAGCCTACTTCCACGGACAGAGGCAACGAGAAAATTCCTCTATTATCAAGAAGATGAAAAGTACAAGCTTAATCACAAAGCTTAGCGACTTGTCGAATTCACTAACTAACCATAAAACAAAAGCTAAAACCAAGAAGCTTAAAAATAGTTAAACCTCTGTAAATTGCTTTTTATGGTGTTGAAGTCATTTTGAATCTTTTTTAATGCGTGAGTCTATTAACAAGTTTGAGAAATTGAACATCACAAACTTACTTAAGCAGTTAGTAGAAGACCTTAGCAGTTATTTATAGTAACTTTATTGGGTCTCTCTATCACAGGCTTAATAAATAACTGACTCAAATTGATAAGGGTCTTTTTTTTTTACTGGAGTTCAGTTCATTTAATTAAATATTTAATTGAGTTTCTTTATTATCTTTAATATGGATAAATTTTGACTTTTTAACCTTAATTTTATAATCGACTTATTATTAATAATTGTCCAACTATACAAATGACTTGTCATTAATAATTTTCTACTTAAAAATAATGTTACTAACATATATAGAGGAGAAAGGTATTCTCTAGGGGAATCTAGTTAATCATTGTTTGTTCAGCAATGACTCCAATTATCATGCTTTCTTTACTTGAAAGCTGATCAAATAAATCTTTTTAGACTTGGTTTACTACTATTAACATACTTTGAAAAATGAGTCATCGCGTAAGTTAGAATAGAAGCAAACACTGAGAAAATAATGTTGTTTTCTATATACTAAGTCTAAATTTGTGGATTTATATTCACTTGATAATTTACTTAATACACATGTTTAAAGATGGTTTTTCAATAACAATTTGTCAGTTAAAATTTTGAAAGATCCACATGAATCTCCTTCTTTAAATTAGACCGGAAAGGTACATGAAACTAGAGCCTCAAGACCTCATATGTGAGTGGTGATCAGGAAGCCCCTCTCCCATTTCATGTAGACAGGCATTACTTTTCTGTTGGTTGCAAGAACTAATGCATGATGATTTGAATTTTTTTGAAAGCATTACGATTTCTTCTACTTTTTACATATTTTATTTTGTGAATCGAAGTCACATATAAACATATAAAACTCTTCCTTTTGCGCACAATCCCCCCAAAAATTAGAGAAACCAACTCAAAAAGCTTTAATTAGTCGCAACAACTTTTTTGGTAAAGTCTTCAAAGTCAAGGTGAAAGGTGATTATACTATCGTTATCATGGTTAGGAATGATAAAGGTACTTATGG
>JANZXR010000003.1:29542612-29565547 GCA_027575705.1 Erythroxylum echinodendron
AATCCTTAAGCCAGAATCCACGCGTTCAACAGTTGTTTCCATGGATCCAAACGACAACGTGCAGCCTCGTCAGAATCCGGCTGAACCAAGGTAAATATATAAGATCATCTTCATGCAGTGGAATTGCCATCGGAAGTGAAATCTCGGATGCAGTGGAAAATGTGTCGACGATGAGCATAACATAAACCTCTCTGACTCAAAAATATTATAGTATTTTATACTAATTAAATATAAAAATATTAAACGATTTATAATTGTTAAGTGTTAATTATCTAAATAAGTAGTTCTAATCATTTTAGTAATAATTGACCTAAACTTAATTCTTATTAAAAGGCTTTATATTCTACGCTTGTTTAGAATTTTAATATGGTATCATCGCATGTTTGGTCTAAATGATTAATTTTTCAATTGTCTATCTGGATGTTTAATTCTAGGGACCCGATTTAGTTATCATTGCGTTTATTTCAAGTGATAACTGAATGTATAGTCCTAGTTATATTTGAGGAGAGTATTATAATATCTCATATCTATCTAATTTTTATTAATAGACTTTACACTCTATTCATATTAAATTTTGTAATAATTGGCCAGTTTCCTTGTCAAACCAAACATAACGAGAAACATGAATTCCTTATTGAATCGAGTCAAGGAGATAGATGGAAGAATGAAGGCTGAAGATGGTGACAAATCAACATCCAAATTAAGTAGTTTATGTATGGTGGGGGTGACTCCTACGCTTAACAACCCAAAAACAAAAGCCACGTTAGATTCCACCACTTTAAAATTTAATAAAAATTGTATTTCATTCCTAACCTTTTCTTCTCGTATTAGTAGCAGTAATTATAGAATATTATGAATACTTTTGTTGTAGTAATATTATAAAAATTATTAATTTTAATAATTTACAAAATAATTTTTTGTTAACATAGGCAAATATTAAAGGCTTGTGCTTATTTCACAAAGGTACCTAAAGTCTCATTTTTAAATCATACATAATATATTTTATAAATTATTTTCCACCAACCATCCCTACTGGGCTTTATGTTTTTGGTGCAATTATTAATGGAGATAGTTATACCGTACCTAGTTTTTTAAAAATATTTTATAAAAAGACGTAAATATTGAAATTTGGTATCATCCTATCACGTACCAGCCCATCGGTTTTCTTCAGAATCTATAAAACGACGTTTTAACTGCAAGTTGTAATGTCATTCTATTCAAATGCAGTGTCGGTGTTAAAATTTTAACCAAACAGATCAAAAGGTCTAAGGTTAAATAATGTCAGGCTAACTACCAATCGATCGACACATACACATAACTCAACGGTGAAAATATACGGGAGGGGAACAGAGCAGAGCAGAAGCTGTCTGAGTCGTGTGAGCCCCACAAAGCCAGTGGGCCCCATTTTTAAAAGTTAATGTCGAAACAAGACGTGGCCTCTTGTTATTTGTTTCCGACACCTTTTTCCCGCACTTTCCGCTGCGTTCGTGGGAGCAGCTGATTGGCACCGGACCGGAAAAAATTAAAATCAAATAAATAAGAAAATAAGCCGTCTTTTCCGTTCTTTAGTCTTGATCATTTGACACCGCATCTGCAGAGAGAAGAATAAGCAGAGGAGGAGAAATTGTCTATTATGTCTTAGACTTTGATTTGTTCTTTCCCTATGTCCATACTCGTATCATATGCTCAACTCTCTCCTTCTTTTATTATCGTAAGCAACATTTGATTACATTTTAAATCCAAGTTTCGCCGTCCCTGCTTCATTAAACATTCTCTCTTTGACCCTTTCCTTTCTGGGTCTTCCCTCGTTTTCTCCTCCTCGTCGTGGGTTCTACTCAATTTTCGGGTAACATTTTTTTAAAAAATTTTTCAAGAGGTTATTTTATTTTCTTCTGTAGTTTTCTTGGTGCGTGTGTGTGTTTGTATATCTGGGGTGGCTTGGTCTGTCTGTGTGCATGTTCTTGTTGCTTTACGCTTTTCGTTTTCTGATTCTTTTGCTGGTGTTTGGGGTCTTTAGATCTTGTTTCATTTGACTGGGAAATTATTGGTCTTCAATTTCGTTTTCTCAATTTTGATTGGTCTCCTGGCTTTTGCAGGTATTCTTCTACCTTCGATCAGATGTTTATTTCGATTTTTTTTTTTGGGTTGGGATGTTATATTTTGGATTTTGTCTGCGTAGTTTTGAGATGCTGTTAAAGTTTGGATCTTGCGGCTTTCAAGATTTCTGGATTCGTTTCAGTGTCTCTAATTGGGTTTTTCTTTTTAGTTTCTTTTGGTTTCAATCTGAGAATAACCTTTCATCACCGAACATATCATAATTTCTTTACCTTTGCCGGACAATCATTGACAAAGAATCACAATGTCCACGTTTTCAACATCTGTTCTTTTTGAGCACTCACACTATTCTGGTGTCATTTTTTTTTCCTCCCTTTCCTTAATGGATTTTGAAAGTCATACTGTGCATGATTTTTGCAGTGGTTGTTTTTTGGTATGTTTTTGTTTCTCGCCAGTTTGGCTGCAAAGATTGACACTTTTAACGTTTTGACTTTCTGCTTATTATGTTTACATGGGAGTTCTCCTATGTGGCCCAGCAAAGCTTTAATTTCATTTGGGTTTGCCTTTACATAGCTTTGCTAAATTTTGGTGCCCTTCTTTGTCTTTCTAGTCTTTACACGCATAAACGCACTACAGAAGTGATGATTTGCTGATCGTTTGAATTCGATTCAATTGTGGCAGATTGGAGCATGAAAGCATAGTTCTGGCGGAAAGTTGGTCTTTTATTGATTTTTGTTACAGAAGCATTTTCTTCCTAATCCCGTTTAAGAGATTAGGATTGAAGAGATCCTCCAAATGCTAAATTTTGGCAGGCCCAGAGCTCAATCAAGGTCCAACAGACCTTTGTCCTTTGGAGGTCAGATTTCTTGCATCGATTGAGATCAAGTGTGCATGAAATGCAATATTGTTCCATTTCCTTGCTCCTGGGGGTTTTATATATCTGTTGCTTGAAATCCTAAGATGATCTATTTATGTTTTTATGGTTTTCATATTTTGCTAATACTTTTCAGGCATGGATTACCCAGATCCAAAGAAAAAGGGCAGTTTTGTAGGAAAGATTCTTTTAGCGGCCACTCTGACAGCTTTATGTATCATTATGTTGAAACAATCCCCAACTTTCAATTCTGTGAGCGTGGTATGATAAAGCTTTACTTGACTCAGATTTAAATAAATTGACTTTCTAATTACTTTATGGGATTTTTTTAGTAAAATAGATTTCCTTCCTACAATTTATTATTCATATGTTGGTGAGAAGGCACTGATTAGATAATAAAAAGCACGGAGTCTGATCCGGTTGTCATTTTGGTTTAGTGGTTTCAAACTGATCGCGCAATTGGTTTCTAAATATGTCTTGGATTTAATACTGATCTTCTTGATTGGTTTATTTTCAGTTCTCATTGCACGAACCTGGGATAAGTCATGTACTAGTGACCGGAGGTGCTGGCTACATTGGTTCTCATGCTGCCTTACGACTTCTTAAGGACGCATACCGAGTAACCATAGTGGTATGTTCATACACAGGCATGCAATCTTTTTCCACTAGCTTTCCACAGATCTTTAAGTTGGAGAGCTCTTCTTAACTTTTACAGGATAACCTCTCACGAGGAAACATAGCTGCAGTTAAGATTCTACAAGATTTATTTCCAGAACCTGGGAGGCTACAATTTATATATGCTGATCTTGGTGACCTAAAATCTGTATCCTTGGCGTAATTGGTATTAAGATAGGTTTCAAATTGATTTTTCTTAAGAGTAGTCAAGTTGCGATATTGCCAGACTATTCCTTCACGGCAATTTCAGGTTAACAAAATATTTGAAGAAAATGCATTTGATGCAGTAATGCATTTTGCAGCTGTTGCATATGTTGGTGAAAGCACCATGGATCCTCTGAAGTAAGTTTTATTTGCAGGATGAGCCGGGCTGGAAATGTTTGAACTTGCAATGTAAAACATGCTCTTTCAACTTTATAACTTGTGTTTATACTTACTAAAACGTACCTAACTTATTCTGAAAAATTGTGCTTGTTGAGAAAATAAGTTGGACAGCATATTGTAAAACTTTTTCAGTTTTTCATTGGATATGGGACCTACGGTCAAGAGTTAGATGGTGAAATATGATGATGATTATCAATTATAGAATAGGAGCAATTATCATAGACAAAGGAGCTTTCTCTTTGAGCTAGTGAAAGAGATCAAGAGGACGATAGGAAGGCTTGTGAAAATGTTAGCTCTGTTTGAAAATGCTTTTAGTATGCAGGGTGCCCTTTTCTATTAGTAAAAGTAAATTTTAAAGAATAACAGGATCTTTACTGCATAAATACTTGTTAATAATTAGGAATTGCTCCAAGCTTTATATCGTTTATAGGAAATTTTCTCCAATGTGCCTAGGAGGCTCCTGTCGATGGATATAGAGTCGAATTGTTGGGAAAGTACGTTAGCAACCATGGCTTACCAAAGAACTTTGGCACCATTGTTGTTGAGAGTAAACTTAAATCATTATAATTCTAGTATCGCAGGTTTTTTGTTGGAAACTACAAAACCAAGTTGTTACTATTTGTCTACAAACAACCTGAATCATAACTACTCTTGATAATGCTAGCCTTCTCATCCTTGTGAAGGTACTATCACAACATCACATCAAATACGTTACTTGTTGTGGAAGCAATGGCTAGACATGATGTGAAGACTTTGATATATTCAAGTACATGTGCAACTTATGGTGAACCTGAAGAGATGCCTATCACAGAAGATACTCCACAGGTTTAGAGATCTGATAGTTTACTATATAGTAATTGCATTCTGGTATCTTTTAATTGAAATTTGTTAGTGATAGGAAAGAGTAAAAATGATAAACTGCTACTTAATTTACTGAAATCGGGCTTATTAGTTAACTGGGCTTTTTGTGTTTATTTCCTCAGCTACCTATTAATCCTTATGGGAAAGCTAAGAAAATGGCGGAAGATATCATCCTGGATTTTTCCAAAAATTCAGACATGGCCGTTATGATACTGAGGTTGGTGCTCAGATACACCTATTTTACCAGTTATTTTAGAGTAGATTACTTTTTAGACATTAAGAAATCATTTGGTTGAAGTGCATACATCCTGGTTTTCACTTGTTTGCACATTAACTGCATCAGTGACTTGTGGAATTCTTAGTCTTCATTCTTTGCATATGGGTAGCTTTGTCTGCAACTTCATGACATCGGTGACTTGGAAGTACACTAATTTCATTTCTGAGAGATAATGGTGACATATATTGATTCAGATACTTTACTGTGAATTTCTCCACCCAAAGGAATGAATAAAAGTTCCTAACTAAGGAGAACCCTGATATAAATAGGATATTGCTATCGACTTCTAAGAACGAATTCTTGGCAACTGATTTAGATTCTGG
The DNA here is from genome assembly GCA_027575705.1 of Erythroxylum echinodendron. Taxonomy (NCBI): domain Eukaryota; kingdom Viridiplantae; phylum Streptophyta; class Magnoliopsida; order Malpighiales; family Erythroxylaceae; genus Erythroxylum; species Erythroxylum echinodendron. The sequence goes on from JANZXR010000003.1 coordinate 29,548,062, forward strand.
TCCTTTAACTTTTCTTTGGTAAGTGGAAATAAAATTCAGCAAAATTATTTGTTGCGGATAGCAACACTTGATTTTTGTTATAGGATATTGTAGTTAGTATTAAAGGAAGAATATGTGGTCTTTATTTTATAGTAAGCTTTTTTCAGGGATGCAAATGGTCTTCTATTTTATCATTTGAACTCACATGGAAGTTGGGGTATTCCTTTTCTTGTGGAAAACCTCTAGGTACTTCAATGTAATTGGATCAGATCCAGATGGCAGATTAGGAGAGGCTCCAAGACCTGAACTACGTGAGCATGGACGAATTTCTGGTGCTTGCTTTGATGCAGCTCGTGGTATTATGCCTGGGTTGAAGGTATGCTGAATTGGTTCCCTTTATACTTCCAACTTTGTCAATAGATGCAATTTGTTACTGATTCTTTCAAGCATCTTGAATTTTGCATAAATGTAATTTTGAGATCCTTGATAAGATTCCATCTTGTATAGACAACTCACTTTTATCTTTTTATATATATGTTCCTGATATTGTGTCAATTTGGTTTTTGAAGGTCAAAGGAACAGACTACAAGACACATGATGGTACTTGCGTAAGAGATTACATTGATGTCACCGATCTTGTTGATGCTCACGTGAAAGCTCTTGAGAAGGCAACGCCTGGTAAAGTTGGAATCTACAACGTCGGCACAGGAAAAGGTACGCTGAACTGATATATGTCAATGTTTTTGGTTCTCCTTGGTCCTTGAAATGAGAAAGTTGTTGGTTCTCCGTGATGGTAAGGTCTCAAGCTGTTGTTGTTTGCGTTTTAACAGGTAGATCAGTGAAGGAGTTTGTGGAGGCTTGTAAGAAGGCAACTGGTGTGAATATTAAAGTTGATTATTTGCCTCGGCGACCTGGTGACTATGCTGAAGTTTATAGTGATCCAACTAAGATTAGGCTGGAGCTGAACTGGACAGCTCGATACACTGACCTTCAAGAGAGTTTACAGATTGCATGGAAATGGCAGAAGTCCCATAGGAATGGGTATGGATCATCACCTTTGACTATGGCTTCTTGAACCATTTAGAGATCCCATTCCCCATAGCAGAAAGGTTAACTTTTGAAAATGCAGCACTGATTTCAGCTGTGATTCTATTATCTCATTAGAAGAGGGGGTTCAGTCTTAGATCAAAATTCTTTCACCTATTCTTATATGGTAGGGGACGGCCCATTCATTATATGTATTCGACAGATTTTAGCTTAATAAAATGATGCCTGTGGTGCAGTTTAGCGTTTAATCATCATTATGACATAAATCAGGATAGGATTGATAAAGTGCTTTTAGAAATTGCTTCTTAATTTCCTCTTTTAAAAATTGCTTCTTAATTTCCTAACACATTACACCTCATTTTTGGCTCACATAAGACTCTTTCCTTCTCCAATATGGATTTGCCAACTTGTTTAACTTCACCTCGTAAAAAACAGAGGCCATTGACATATTAACCAACAAACATGGTGAAATATACAGTGTCTCCTGTGGGTAGCTATTTAGCTTTTCTGGCAAATTCGTATGTTCCATGACAAGGAAGATCTATGAATAATTCAAGGTTCGTATCTTTTGGCTCTTTGCTTGAATCAATACAAGAGCGTGAGACCAAAGTGGACAAGCATTAGTTACCTATCGTGGAACACAATATTATATATATATACACACATAACCTATCATGGAACACAATACTTGCTTGTTACCTATAACGGAAAATATGGTATTGTGTTCCATGATAGGTTATATGTGCAATATATATTATATAGTATTGTGTTCCATGATAGGATATTTGTGCATATATATTATATAGTATTGTGTTCTTTATAGGTAACTAATGCTTGTCCACTTTGTCAGAACTTATTATCATATGGTTGGGCGAATGATTGTACAAATCCGAAAATTGGCTAAGCCATTCATCAATCAAATCTGAAAATTGGCTAAGCCATTCATCAATTTAAAATATAAAAGAAAATTATATCCGTCCAACAAGATTCGGAAAACACTAGTACTGACTGAAATTTACGACCTCCATGTCAACAAGCTTTCTCATAAAATTCTGTGCTTCTTATACATACACAAATTGTGAAAAAAAAAAAGAATCCTTTCAGAATTCAACTTTCTTGTCCAAAACCAACTCAAAATCAAGCAAATGCTTGAACTGCTCTTTCAAAGCTATCTTCAGCTGATGATGAACGCTTCACAAGCATGTGGCCCGGATGAGAAAGTTTCAGCTGGCTGCAAGACACACATATAGGATGTAGTCACTCTTCAATATGATAGTATCGCATCGCACATAATCAGAATATAGCAAAAGAATGAAAAACCACAAACTTCATTCAAAGAATGGGAATCATGTTGAGCAGTCTTTAGAATACACAGTCCAGTTAGAAAAAATAAAGTAAAAACATCAAATATTGAAATATTTAACGAGTATCTTAGGGCAAATTAATTAAAAAAAGAAACAAAGAATATGTTTTCTTTCATCCAGAAAATATTCAGATTGAATCAAGCACTGGTTCCCAACCAATAAAATGAAAAAAACAAAAGAAGTGTTTTAGATCTTCTTTTCCTTTTCCCTTTATTTGTTAGCTGAGGACCTATATCCCATCTCAATTTTTGATCCCCATCCTTGCCAGCCGCTCCCCCCTCTATTCTTTTTGCTAGTTTTTCCTCTTACCCAAGGGACTCTATAAGCAACCATGGAAGAGAGGGAGAAAGAGGGAGGGACTGATGCAAGAAAATGAGTGTCAACATTCACATAAAGATAGTGTTACAATCCTTTTGGATGAACATCTTCAAACTCCAACCAAGCACACCATACCACATTCCAAGTGTCCCTATCTGTTGAAGTACATCTGATTTAAAGGCAGCAGTAGTTCTTACCTTTCAGGAAAGATACTGATAAAAGAACCACAAAAGTTATCTATCTAGATATCAAGAAGAAATAAATACTTGCAGAAAGATGAGAGTTTACCTCAGATAGCGTGAAGAGGGTTTACCAAGGTGAAGACTGCATACAACAAGGTTGGCTAAAGTCTCAGGATCCTTAGCATCCTGCCACAATTAATCAACATCAAGTCAGAAAAAGTTATTCTACCAGTCACATAATACAGTATCAAACATAAATAATATAGCTCATATTTGACTTTCTATGCTAGAACCCCATTATAAAAATATACACATAAATTGGAACAAGATGCAATTTCTGTAGTCTTTTTCTCATTCCATTTCTTCATGTAGCCATGAAAGCTTACATAATTATAATGAGATTAGAATTACATGGAGCTACCTCTTATGACACAAGAATACATAATTTTCAGAAACTTGCCTTGTTCAAAGCTTCAAGCAATAGTGTCTCAGCTTCATCAAAGTTACCCATGTGCATGCAACAAACAGCTTTCCCGTTCAAGATCAGACTTGTCATTGGGTACTTTTCAGAGAAATCTTGGAAGATAAGATATGCTTCCTGTAACTTGGAGCCACCCTGGTTTTGACAAAGAATATGTAATTATACTCTAGTTATACCCTTTAAACTAATAATATAGAGGAGATAATGCTCTTACAACTGCCAGATTCAACCACGCAGTTGCTAGTTGGGTCAGTGTGTGATCCTCATCAATCTGCTGCATGACCCTCAGCTGTCTCTCCGCATAATCTGACCTGTGCATCTTGATGAATATTTGGACATTCAAAGCGTGCCTGCAAAAGAAAAGATCAGATTCGGAAAGTAAAAAATTAATAAAAGGCAACCTGGAAAACAAAATGAACTCTGTTGAATCCAGATAGCAGACTGCCCTTCTCTTATTGAAAATTACTTAAAGTCTCCTCTATTTTCAGCTTATGAGCGTTCATTAGGTGAAAAACAGAACTTCCACCAGCAGAGATAAGTTAGAAAGAGATCATTCCCACTATATTTCCCAGAAGATGTTTGCAATGCAATCTGCAACTAAACTACTATTCTTCGAAATTGAAAAAGAACCAAGCAATCCTAGGGCTTATGAGGGTGCATGCTAAAAATATCTAGAATTCAGGTTAAAACTAAACTCACAGTTCCATGGTTCCTCCAGCGTTAGTGTGTTTGAGAGCCTCATTATAGTCCTCCTCATGCATGAATATGAGTCCAGCAATCAGCCTCAGTATCGGATTACTTCCAATGGCTGCATCTGCCAACCACTCTTTCAAACTTGAAATTGTGGATTCCTGCATTTCCATAGGCACGATGCCACAGAATTAAACTTTGCATCTCCCTCTACCTTTGCCGCAACAACTTATTACGAAATCCAGAGTACAGAAGCAAGGACAGAGTAAAAGCAACAAAAAATCTATCTTTGTCTTTTCATTAAAGCAAGACAGCTTATAGAAACATAACTTAGGAACCCAAACGAAGATTAGAGAAAATAACCGTATTAGATCTGACAATCAGAGAAATTTCCCAGAGATAGATTGCGGAACTAGACCTTGTTGGCAGGGGAAGAGAGGTACAAGGCGAGCAATTTGACGGCTTGGAGAGGAGTGGGAGCAGAATCATCGATTTCATTGATCACAAGCTGTAAAAATCAATTGAAATCAACTCAAACAAAGTTTAAAAAAAAGTGAAGATCAGATCAAACATAAGAAAATGAAAAACTGGGAGTAGCACCTGATAGCTGCCAAGAGCAATGTAAGAGCGGAAGACAAGGGAGTCGCGCTCGACGGCTTCGTCGGAGGAGAGATTGGGGAGATCGCTGTTGTTGATGGCCGCCTGATATGCTCCCAAATAGAAGTTGTTGCGCAGATTAAAGAGCTGATCTGGTCCTCCGGTTGTTGCTGCCATGCCTGTTCCTCTTTTCTTCTTCTCTTTTCTACCACTTTTGTTCTGCAAAATTAGATCTCCTAACGCTTTCAGATCAGACAATCCGCATAAATAAACGGGAGTTATTGTATATTAGAAGCTTGAGCCCACTGATGCATAATTAGCCCAAATAATAAAAACACCATTCATTTCCACTTCTTTCCTTTTTTGCATCATATGTCCTAAAATCATAATTTCACCCCAAAAAAAAAACAATGTTAATAAATTTCCAGAAAAGCATAATAAATAGTAATTATTAAAATAATATATAAAAACAATAATTAAAGCAAGTAATAGGAAATTATAATAACAAACAAATAAAAGTAAAGAGTAATTTTTACCAATCACTAATAAGAAAGCACAAATAGAAATGTTACATGTTAGAAATTTTTAGCAATAGGAAAATAAATATTAGGTTATTAAAAATTATTAATTGTTAATATGTAGAAATTTAATAAATATAAAACAAAAAGTTAATGTGATATTTGCATATGAAAAAAATAAATAAATGCAAGATAAAAAAGTAATAAAATAAGATAACCATTTCTTTATTTTAAGAATTGCAGAGAGAGGAATTTTTAATAGGAAAGGAGAATTTAAAGAATAATTTTATTGATTTTGTAGAGAGAGAAAGAAAGATTATAGTATATTCACAATAGTAGAAACTATTATACCATTAGAATGATTTCAGTTAGTTAGACAGAATCTTAACTATTAAATCAACTTACAAAAGAGAATAAAGACCAGATCAAAAGGAAGTAAACCATTTGCTTTTGATTTCAGGGAATGAGATGATTCTCCATTTTCTTAGCGATGACAGTAGCTCTAATCTAGTTTTTGAGTATTTATCTTCTCTAACACCCTTGTATAGTTAGATGCAACTTTGATAAGAACAACATTCTGCTGCCCTGAGTTGGTAAGAGAAATGATCCGATTAGGTGTTGGTTCCCACTCATGTGTAAGATGAGGTTTTAAGTTGCATTTGTTTTAGTGTATGATGAGGTTACTGTTGATGAGGTTTTAAGTTGAAATTTTATGGACTTTGTTGAAGTTTAGTTGAAGGAAATATTGGGGGAAATTTTAATTTTTAATTTGGATCATGTTCTAAAATATTCTCAATTTTTAATTAAAATTTGAGAATACAATTTATTTCACCTTTAATAAAATCAATATCAAAATGAAAAACCTTTATAATAGCCTCTAAAATTTCAAAATTCTTAAATTGTATTTTTTTTAAAATTAAAAGATTTCATTGAATAAAAATATATATAGTCTTTACAACTGATATAGAATAGTCCAAAAGATCTAGATTACAAAGAATTATGATTCCTAGTAATCATCAACATTATGATATCTAAGGGAGACTTATAAACACACAAAACTAATATTACCCCAATCCTCATCTTCTCTTTATGTTATTTGACAGATTAACTACTATTCCTTTAGCTAACATGGTCAATATGCACTGAAGATAAAAAAATTTAAATTCAACGTACCCTATGCATAAGGCTCCCTGCTTTGCGAGAGTCTGGGGAGGGTTATAATATACATAACCTTTCATTTGTATTTTTACAAAGAGTTTGTTTTCGTAACTTAAATATGTGACCTTATAGTCACAAAAGAGCAATTTTACTAGTTGCTCCGTAAAAATCATTCTTTTACTTTCTTGTTTAAAAATTATGCAATTTCTCTCTTTTAAGATATAATACACCAATGTTGCTCAAGTTATTTTAATTGCTTTGATATCCGCTGTATTTTGCACTCTAAGTTTCCCCCACTAAGCAATAGTTTCATTCCAAGAGTCCACTCGTCTGCCCATGTTGAGAATAACTTGCATCCAGCCCCCGACTTGCCTAGTATACCTGCATTTAATCATAAAATGTTCCATATTTTCTAGTTTAGTATTACATAACTCATAGCGCAATGTTTTCATTGAGAATTTTATCTTATCCCTCGTGAGAAGCCCTCCATTGATTCCCATCCATAAGATGAATAAATGAGCTAGATTGATGTCAATGTCCCATACCAAAGTTGTCGACTCCTACGTTATGTTTTGTGTAGTCTACAGAAATGTTTTTCATGCTTTTGTATTCAACTTCTTTGATTTATTTGCTAGCCACTGAATTTCATCTTATTCTCCCTCATGGCATCTTGGCATCTCTTCCAATATGGATCTGGCACTTCTATTATTATGGTAAGGCCATATCCATTGATTGTTTCTAAGTAGCATGCTCATTTTAGTTTCTAGATTCACCACTAATTTCAAGGGTTATATCTCTTCCACCTTATATAGGAGACCTTTACAATGCCAATCATGATACCAAAAATATGTGCTTTCTCTATTTCCAATCCTGTGGAATACCTAATTTTCCATCCATTGCCTTATTTATAAGATTTCCTTTAAAGTTCTCCACATTTCCTGCCTTTGCTTTAGTATCCAAATACTCTTATTCTTTATGAATACATTATATATCCATTTTACCCATAAATCCTACCTTTTGTAAGACAACCACCACAAGGAACTTGCTGTTAATCATCTTTGTAGAGTGAATTCCTAATCCTCGGTGCTTAGGTCTGTAAATTTTACTCCAGTTTATCTTCACTTTGCTTTTACCTTAGTTTGAACCATTCCATAAGAAGTCTCTAAGTCTTGTGTCTATTTCCTTGATGATACTTTTTGGGATGGATAAGTCGTTGGTCCAATAATTGGTAAGGTTGCTTAGGATTGTCTAAATTAGTTGGAGCATACCTCCATAACTAAGGAACCTATTACTCAATTGGTTGATTCTTCCATGGATTAAATCCAAAAAAGGTTTGCAATCTGCTGCATTGATTATTCTTAGAGATATTGATACCCCTAAGTACTTAAGGGTAGGTTCCCTTATTTTAATCCCATCTCTGTAGCTTTATAGGCTACTTCTCTACTTAAGTTGCATGATAACTGGAAATAGCTCTTTAGTGTATTGCATCTCTTGGAACTCCTCCATCACTTGCAAGATTAAATCTTAGCCTTGCAAAATAATAGCAAGTCATCCGCAAAAGCTAGATGTGTGAGCTTCATACCTTTACATCTATCATAGAATTGAGATTCTGAGTGCCTCTTTACATTACTTGCAAGAAGATTTGACAAGACCTCCATTCAAAGTACAAAGTGGTAAGGGGATAATGGGTCCCTTTGTCTTAGTCCCCTTCTTGCTTTGATTAGGTTTGTAGGTTCCTCATCCACTAAGATTAACATAGAAGCGGTGGTTACACATTCCTCTAACTATTTTCTAAACATAGGAGGATAATTTATTGCTTCCCATATTAAAAAGAAAGCTCCAATTAATTGAGTCATAGGCCTTGGCAAGGTCCATCTTTATAGTGCAATTCCTCATTCTCCTCTTTGAATTATATACCTCTAACAATTCTTGACAGAGTAAGATATTGATTCCCATTGACCTCCCCTTAATGAATGCATTTTGTTTTGGGTTGATTAACTTTCCTAAACTTGCTCTCAACCTATTTGTCAATATCTTCGTGATAGTTTTATATAAAAAATTACAATAGGCTATTGGCCCAAATTGCTCTAACCTTTTGCATTACTTTGTTTAGGAATAAGCCAGATAAATGTTTTATTACATTCATTGAGGAATGTCCCTCTTTTAAAGAAATCTCTCTTTGCTTCTGCCATTTCTTCTCCTACAATATCCCAATGTTTTTGAAAAAAAATCTCCCATTGTATCCATTAGTTCCTGGGGCTTTTTTAGGGTTCATCGAGAAAATATCATCTTTGATTTCTCCCCTCATTATTTCCCTAAACAACTCTCTTTTGTCTTCTTCATCAAGCTGTTTAAGACCTGTTAGCACCTCTTCTGGTATAACCTTTGTTGACATTTCAATTCCGTACTACCTAGTAAATAATCTAAAGTAAACCTCTTCTTACTTTCTTGGTCTTTGTGAATCTACCTTGTTTCATCTTTCAACATTCTGCTAGAATTCTTATTCCTACTAGATGAAATTGAACTCATAAATACTTATTACATCTCTCGCCCTCTTTTATCCGTATCATTCTAGATTTTTGTCTCAGTAGAGTATTGGTACTTATCAGTAGTTGATTATACTTTTCCACCAATGCGGATTCTTCTTTTTCTTAATTGCAAATCTTCTGGTCTGTCCAGTAATCTCTTATGACATTTCTTTAACTCCTCTAAAGCATCAAATTTAGCTTTTAATTCTAGTTCTATTATTTCTCTACTGAGCAATTTCAGTCTATTTTGCAAGGCTTTCAACTTCATGCTAAGTCAGTACCCCTTGGAGCTTGGAAACTCCAACTTCATCCCCTTTCTAAAGTATGTTTTTGAATTCAGGATTGTCCATCAAATGATTGAATATCCTGAAAAGGGCCTTCATCTTCTTATAACTTGTTAATAGTTCCACTACTATTGGACTATGGTCAGACACATTTAGATCATAAAAAACGGCACTGCTTAATGGAAATTGCTCTTATTAGAAATTGCTCTATCCAATTATCATTAACCATACATCTGTGTAATTTTCTCAACAAAAACCATTCAGGCTATTGATTATTGTTCCATGTATAAGAGTTACCGTACCATTTCAGATAAGCCAAACCTGTCCTCTCCACCATTTCCTGAAGTTCTCTATTGTAAAACCCTAACATATACCCTATAAGTATTATAGCATATCTAGGGCGTATTAGTAAGTGAGCATAACAAATGAATTAAGTGCATCTAAGTATAGTAAAAGATATAATAGTACTTAATGTAAATGATTTGGGTAAATGGGTAATTTGTTCATTTGGGCATGAACATACTTCTTTAATTTGGCCATATCTTGTTCTATTGGAAATTAATCTAGAGAAATATATTTAAAACTTTCATGAAGTAACTAAAATTTGGGTTATGACTGTTGTCCCTATTTTCGAACAGCTTGTAGTGTTTGGGATATAACTCCCGGAATAATTAACTAAATTGCATGAAATTTATTACATTAGAAAATTAGGACATAGGGGAATGAAATTAATTGATAAGATTGTATGCCAATGTGGGAAGTAAAGGAACAAGAAGGATCAATATGTAAAAAATCAAGCTAATCTTAGGTGGAAATCAAGGTAAAAGTTAAGGATTTTCTCTTCTTATTTTGCTTATAAAGGAATGAAATTATAAGGTTGGAAGTGGGATTGAGAGGTATATTTTTGGTGTTTCTAGTTGGTGCATCAAGCAAAGCCAAAGAGGAAGGGAAGGAAAGGCAATAGAAGACCTACTTTGTCAATTTTGAGGTTTGGGACTTCATTTAGTTAATTTCTGTATTTTTGTATGTTTGAATAGATATAAAGATTCATTTATACGTGGAATGATTTTTCGGATGATGGTTTGGTGTATTTTGGAGTTATCTTGTATAGAATTGGTTGAATATGACAAGAGAGAATCGAGTAGTGGAATTCTGTCTAGGTTTTGTTGAATTAGTCACATTGTTTGAGTTATAACTTAGCCTAAAGACCTTTAAATTAGGTGATTTCATTTTCATATGAAACCTAAGAAATAGAGCTAAATATCTTTAGAAGGGACTCTGACTTAATTCTGGCTCTATGACCTTGGAAATCGAGATCGAAAAAGGTAACCTAATGCTACCTTTGTTTTATAGCAGTTGGGTATATTTTGCTTGTATCTCATGATTTATAAGTCTAAATGGTCTAATTGTTGATGCTATAGAAACTGTAATCATAGAGAAAAAACTATCTAGAAGACCTCAAAATCCAGTTCTGACGTTTTCTATATGCATATTAAGGAACAAGTAGTGGTATGAATGGAGAGAGTGTTTTTCACGATCGTGGCATTATTTTTGTTTTCGATTTTTACCGAATCTTATCCGAATCTTTTTGAATGTGTACGAAACCTTTCAAACAACTAAAAATAAATGAAATAGGACTTACTATGCGTGAATTGGGTGATTGAACATTGGAATTTAAGATTGAGCATAATGCATTCCAATGAAAACTTGTACATAATGATTGGTATGCATATTTATTGCTCATATATGTATAGTATGATTATAAATGTGTGATTTTGACATCCTGCTAATGGTGGTAAGTTATAACTTGCATGTATGAACAAATATATAGATTTTATAACTTGAAATGTATATCATATGATTTGTTGATATATGAATTGTGAAATTTGCAAATGGTTAAAGGAAATGTTATAGTGCCTGCTCTATTGTCTTGGTTTTGGATAGATAGGCATGCTTATAGGGTTACAGTGCAGCTGCTATAGTTTAGCACTACCGATGTCTATAGTTTGATACCTTCAGGTATCTACAGTTCGATACCTTTGGATATCCACAGTATCCGTTATCCACACCCACAAAAAATATGTAGGCCTAACACATAAACTAAATTAAAGAGATAAAAATAAGAAATACAGTGTGACAACATAAATAATAAGTATATGAATGATCATTTTCATTATCATTTGTATTGATAATTTGCATAATTGAGTGTTGAATATCGATGTTGACTTTTGAAGGTGAATTTATGGTATATGAAAAAAATATAATATTGAAACATGTTTGCATTATTTATTTGATTAATTATGCCATCATTATTTATATTTGTGCGATGTTCATGAATGTATGTTCTTGGTAGATGACTATTGTGAGTAGTTATTAAAACTAAGTGTCTCCCCACTAAGCTTTCAAACTTAGCATGAGTGTTAATCCGTGTAGGTCTAAGTTATAGGAGTGACATACAGGGAACATCTGCAGGGACCAAGGCCAATAGATAGAAGAAAAAGAACTTATGGAAGGCATTTTTAGTTAAAGATGATTTTACATGTAATGGTTAAAAGAAATTGTATGTTTTTTTTTTGGATTACCATGTAAATGTAAAAAATGTTTTACTATTGTTAAATGATAATGTTAAGCTTTGGGGAGCTTTGTAATGTGTATATGTATAGCATTGAACCGAAATACATGTCGTGAATGTCAGTACAAGAAATTGGTTGCCTTATGTATGGATGGTTGTAGGTTCCTATAAGGGGTGTTACATCTATAGTTTGCTTATTTCAAGTTTCTCCGTCCCCTTAATTCTTCTAATTTAAGATTACAGTTATAATCTCTAATAACTGTTTATGGAAGATTCATTGTAGTGCTATTTTCCCCCAGCTCATTCCATGCATATTGTCTCTAGAATTTATGATTTGCTACATATAACGCTGCAATTGCAATCACTGTCTTAGTAGCTTTAATCAGGACACCACAATGTATCAACTGATCATTTTCAAGTTGCTTCGCTACGTCCACTTTCTAAGGATTAAAACCTATTCTCAATCTCCCACTAATGTGGTGATTATGGTTACTTATTACCCTCCATCCTTTATCTAGAAACCATAAATTCTTCTCCAATTGCTCCCTCTTTATTTTGGTTTCTAATAAACCAACAAAATTTAACTTGTTCTTAATAAACTGCTTAACTGCAAGTTGCTTATTTATAGTATTAAGGCCTCTAACATTCTTTGCGGCTACCTTAATCATTTTTTCTTTTTACCTGACCTTTTCCTTCTATATTTCATACTCATGCCTAAAGATATAGATGCTCTGTCACTCTTAGTACCAGAAGTTTCCCCTTTCCTATCACTAGAGTGCCAATTGTCTCTTCTTCCTATCCTACTCCCTTATCCTCAGTTGTTTGTGTTTTAGTGCCTGTCATACTATTCTCCTCCTGATTCACTACCTGTTTCCCATTTGTGTCACTTGATTCTCTTCCTGATTCGTATTTGGTAATTCTACACTTTAATTGGTGCCACTCCTTTAGCTATGATACCTTTCTTTTGGATTGTAAATTCCTCATTCTTCTGCTTCCCCTCTTAATTCTCTTTTCTTTTCCAAACTTGCTTTTCTTCTTTCATCTTTGATCTCCATATGTATGTTACTCCAATTGAATCCTCTACAAGTTCTCCTTTCTCATTTACCTTCATGATTTTAACGATATCTGACAGCTTCCTTGATATATCAACATCTATACAAACTCTAGCAAACCCAATCCTCTTCGTTAAAGCAGTATTTTCATCTAATCCTAAAGGTTTTCCAATCTTATTGGCAATATAACTCATACCTTTCGCAGACTAATATTCTAAGGGAACCTTATGAATATTCACCCATAAGGGAATTGAATCAAGCTTGATCTTGTCCAAGGTAACTCCAGGTTGCCAATTCCTGATAAGAATTGGATGCCTCATTACGTGCCATGGCCCTGCTTCCAACACCTTCTGTGCATTCTCTTATGAGTTGAATTTGAAACCAAAGAGTTCATCTTAGTTTACCATAATATTCACTAGCTCCTTATTCCTCCATGCAACATTTGCCTATTTGCTAACAATCGGAAATGCTAACCTTTTCTCCAAAAAAAAGCCCACAAGTGATGTGCTCTACTTCTTAGCTCCTTGTTGTAACACCTTGATCGAGGCTTGGATTGGTTTTTCCTCATCTGTCTCCACAAATCTATGTTTACCTAGATTCCTCTAATCCCCGACAATAGAGCTCCATGTTGTCTTCTCCTTCTTCATTCTCTGTTGTTTCCTTTTTAAGGTTCCTTTTAGCGGTGGAAAATCTGTTGTGTTTATGAATGTGGTTATTGTAGTAGCTACAGGTTTTTAGGTGTTTTGTGGGTTGTTTTTGGGAGGTTCCATTTGGTTGGTGTATGGGTAGGTTTGGGTGGTTATGTTGGTATAAAAGGTAGGTAATTTAGTATTTGATGTTGGGTTTTAGGTAATAAGAAACAAAGCTAATTTGTCATGTCAGGGGAGGGGTTACGGTAAGGTTTTCTAAAGAGTGGGGAGGGGGAACAGACTATTGGAAGGGTGATTGTCAAGTTAAAGGGGGATGAAGGGGTTTCAAGGCTATCGGAAGAGTGGTTGTGGAGTTAAAAGGAGGGTGAAGAGATTACAAGATTGTTGGAAAAATGGGAGAAGGGTGATGTCAGGTTAAAGGGAGGACACTCCCATCGGAAAAGGGGAGATGAGACTCTCCTTAGAAAATTCTTAAATAGTTGGTATTAGAAGTAAGAGGATTAAAGATCTAATAACTAAATTCATAATTCATTATTTAAGATGTGTGATCTCATTATAAGTTTTTACATACATAATAAACCCATTAGTCAGCTCATAGCCCATAATCAAAAAGAAATAATCTTCTTAAAACATATATTTCTTTACAAGGTAAATCTATCTTTAGCACTTTACATTTAATATCAATAATATAATTGTTAATTATTAGGAAATAATAATATAAATTTTAAAAATTTATTGATAATTATCAAATCCCTAAAATACAAAAGGATAAATTTTATATAAAAATTTATTTAAAAAGTAAAATTATATTGTTAAAAATTGAAGAAAGAGATATTCATTCATCATCTTTTGAAATCATACATTTGTTGTAGCAACATTCGATGAACAAATATAATTATAAAAATTATAGCTATATTCATATAAGAATAGTATAAGTAAGGATTAAGTTTTTAACAAATGAAGAATTAAACATGTCAACGTTGATAATATTAAGAGTTGCTAGGTTTTATGACTTTTAAAATTCTCTTCAATTTCAACTAAATACAGACTTTGTAATGGCTCTATTTCTTTTTATGTTACCTCCACAATTGTAATTTCTCTTAAGGATAAAAATATTTTTGAAGCTTTATTATTATAGATAAAAATTTATAATTACAAAATAAACATAGATTCAATCATATTATCAGTAATCTATAAGATTGATTACCAAGCTAGACATTAGTACTTTTTCCTCAAAGAACCAATATATAGTCAAAAGGATGAATCCATATTTTTACAAACTCATAACAAAATATAATATTGTATTATTAAGATCAATTAAACGAAAAGATGTCTCCCCATGATGAATGGGTTTTTAAAGGAGCAATAAAGCCTAATCCTAGCACCTTTGAGTTACCAAGCTAGACATTAGTACTTTTTCCTCAAAGAACCAATACATAGTCAAAAGGATGAAACTACATTTTTACGAACTCATAACAAAGGTATAATGTTGTATTACTAAGATCAATTAAATGAAAAGATATCTCTTCATGATGAATAGGTTTTCAAAGGAGCAGCAAAGCCTGCTCCTTGCAACCTTGAGTCCCAATACCCGAATAAAAGAAATAAAATAATTTAGAAGGTAAAGTTATCTTTCAACAGAAAATCATTAAGTTCTAGATTTCATAATAGTGTTTTTACCTCCATAATTGATTTAGGAATAGTCCCTAAACTACCATTGTACTAAATAATCCAAAGCAAAATTTTCCAAATACCATAACCTTGATATTACTAATCTCTAGTCTTTAAGGAGGAGACTACACTAATAATATTTTACAACATTTATATCTAAAATGATGTACAAAATAATGATCATCAATCACCTCCAACTTCCCCATTCAATAACAAAAAATGTGAATTATGAATTATATGAGTTA
Source organism: Erythroxylum echinodendron (assembly GCA_027575705.1). NCBI lineage: Eukaryota > Viridiplantae > Streptophyta > Magnoliopsida > Malpighiales > Erythroxylaceae > Erythroxylum > Erythroxylum echinodendron. Next base: position 29,563,398 of record JANZXR010000003.1, read on the forward strand.
CAAAATTTATGCTTACGAGAATAAGACGAATTGCCTTCTTAAAAGCTTTTGTAAAAAATAATAAAATAAAAACTTGAAAAAACTATTTCAGGATAAAAGATACAATAACAAAACCCTTCTTTCTATAAAAATCCTTATAAGCAACAAATTGTTATAACCTTTCCCCTTAAGATCAATAATGAAAACCAATCTTTAAATTCAAAATACATTAAAAATATGATTTGCCAAAATAATTATACGAATAGCAATTTATAAACTATAGATGATCGATTTTTAAAATAGAAAAACCTTAGAATATTTGAATTTTATTACAAAAAAGGATTTAGTTTTAGAATCTCTTCTATTTAATCCTTATGAAATTTGAGTAGCAACTTTAGTCAATTCAACAAAAAAGATAATTAATATTCTTTTTATCCATACAAAATCAGTTAAAAAGAATAAATAAAAATATTATTTTTGATACCCCAAATTCTTCTTCTTCTCAAATCCTAAACACTTTTAACACAAAAAGAGATAGTACGAACTAGAAGCCAAACGAGAATAAAAACTAATAACTTATGAGAAGTTAAATTCATAAACCTTTAATATGCTTACGCAAGATGGTAACACGGAATCTGATAGTTTTTAAACTCCTTCACCAATAATGAAAAAGCTTTGTTAAGAAATTATAATTAAACCTTATTTTTGTAAATCTATTTCCCTTGACATTAATCCCAATAATATACAAAATATTTTATAATAAATAAAATATAACACTACCTCTATTTATAAATTGAATATACATGGTGGGTCCTAATATAATATACTAAATATATTACAATAAATGTTAAAGATTGTAATTGCATATGAAACACACAAATATTAAATATTAAAAGTAGTTAGAATAGATGAAAAAGAGAAATTATATTAGATGAAAATAATGAACGTAAATAACATATTCTATTAATCCTAATATTACCAATATTATTGCATCTTGTAGGAGATCCTCCTCGTATAAAAGATAGAAACGTAAAACTATTATTGAGCCTAAGATGTGAAGAACTTTTATATTGATACAAAGATATTTTCCTAACAAGAGTAATACTAAGAGGATTCAAATTAATCCCTTTGAAAAGAGAAGTTCATTACAAGACTTTCTCACCTTCTATGGAAAAAATGTTAGGAGTAAAATTGCAAAAAATTATAATGACAAATAACTTACAATATATTAACATACGAAGAATTAACTAGTTATACTGAAAAAAAGGTCTAAAATTATGTCAATATATGAAATTGCAAAAAAAATTGAAATATGAATTGTTTAAAAATGAAAATAATTAGGATTGTTTTATCAATATTTTCATTTCTCCTGCTACAAACATCCTTTAAATGTTGTGTGCATACCATATCGAGGGAAAGAAATAGTACGGATCATAGAAAGCCTTAAATAAGGAAATTTCAAGCTGCCAGTAATCTACTTCATTGGATAAGGGAAGTCCTTATTGCTAACAACTCCCACTTGAAACTTAGTCCTATAACTAGTAGGAACTGGGGTTTAGATTAACTCCTATCAACTCCTAGCCTCAATTCTAATGTGATTGTGATTATATGCAACCTATTGTAAAGAGAAAAGATCCCTGCATTCTTGATGTCCCTAGTTTAGCTCTTAAAAGAGTGTAAGATTATGAGCCTTTTTGTACTCCTAAACTTTTAGCATTGTATAGCTTTTATGCCAGTTCTTAATTAATATAATTTCATTTAAGTTCTAAAAAAATAACTTGATGTTTGTAATTATAAAGTTTGTAATAAATCATTAAAGAACTATAGCAGTAAGAATATAAAATATCTCCTAATTAGTAAAGAAGGAAACCTAGTAAACTGTGTAGTGTACCCTAAGTCAATGGTCATATGTGACTTTTGTATTGACATTCTGACTTATTAATAATATATTATGAGGTATTCTTTTATATATGTATGTATATTATTTGTGTAATGTGATTTACATTCCATAAATAGTATTAGGCTTATGTCATTAAGTACGTGACTTAATAGTAAAACCATAAGCATTATAATACTATTCGAAACTATCCTTGGTGTAACATCCCGTTTCCATGTAACGGGTTAAACCCTAGAAACGGGTACAAGTGAGGTCAATCAGTGAAAGTAGGACA
>JANZXR010000003.1:29573961-29590009 GCA_027575705.1 Erythroxylum echinodendron
GTACATGTTTATAATAGAGTAAATAAGCCACTTATTGTTTTCTTTGAATCAAAGAAGTTTAATGATTTTAATTGCATTATAAGTGTTGCATCTATTGTTTCTTGAATGCATTGAGAAATTGTTATATTTTTGCTATATGAATTGTGTTGATGATTTATTAATACATTTTGAAATTTTGATTTTTGGAAAGGAAGCAATTTTATTAAAGCGTGTTTTCGAAATACTTTATGGCTATGAAAAGCGAGAATTTCAAGAATTGCCATATTTGGGAAACAAGTTTACAAGTCATGAATTATGTGTTATATGTGGGTTTGTGGTAGTCTCCTAAGTTAAGTCAAGTGCACTTGTCTAAAGGCTTCTCCTGCCTGCCCGCTAGTGGCATAGAGCTCCTTTATGGACTCCCATAAGTTCACGGCTACGCGAGACCATAAATTAGAATTGCGCTAGTACGTTCTATTCACGGCTACACAGGACCCGTATGGGAAATGTGTAGTACGTTCTATTTTGGATCCACCCAAGCCATTCTGATGTGCTTATATGCTCATGTATGTTAACAAGTTTGATGCATTCACGTTTTGTAACTTGTGGATTTTGGCATGAAAATTTAAGAAACATGCGCTTTGTAAAGTTGATGAAAATTTTCGATGACAGGTAAAATGATTTCAAAAGTTTTTGCTTATCCTTTTATTATAAACTATTACCTACGAGTTGTCAAGCTCACCCCCTCCTGTCCCCACCTAAAGGTTATGATTAGGAGATGAAGTGAAAGGAATCAAGGCACGATTCAAGTTGTATTTTAAGTTAGTTTTTGATACGATTAAAAGTTTAGATACGATTGAGTACTATAATAAGTTTCGGTATGTTACGTATTTCGGGATATTGAGATATGAATGTGTTGGGGTTAGAAATGCCTTTATGGCTTTGTAAAACTCTTGTATTTATGAGTTAAGGAAAGATAAGGTTATAGTGATTGATAAAATTTAGTTGTCTTGAATGTATGAAAAAGTATGATGTTAATGCATTATGAGATTTTCGATTAAATATTGAGTTAGGAGATATGTGTTCCGAATAGGAGTTGGACTCGATAATCAGAGCCCAACATTTGTGGTATCAGAGCAAGTAGGAGTTGTACTCCAAAAAAGGGGCCCAACAAAATTCTACAAGATTCTCTATAGTGAGAACTTGATAGAGTTTTTTTGCATTATTCAAGATAGTAATATACTGTAGAACATTAGAGCCATTAGGCATGCATGAGGAGCTAATGTCTCATCAAAGATCCAAGAATGTGTTTAGGCAAATTTTCTTAATCATGATGATAATTAAGATGGGAATTATAAGACTTAAGCAAGTGCTCACTACAGAGAATCTTGCATTTAATTGAAATTATGAGATTCATATTGCATTTAATTGAAATTATAATTTTATTTTAATTAAATTACTAAAAGGTCTAAACCTATTATAAGTAGGCTTTGGTTCTAAAAGAGCTAATACTTCTTAGCTATCTCTCTTTACAATACTTTTAGAGTTCTCTTAGTTAGCACATATCGATACAATCAGAGGTTAGACATCTATGCATTTATGGTTACAATGAATCAATTTCATAAATAGATCGAGGGAAACTTCAACAAAAGGATCAAGCTTTATAATAAGTTACAATTTATGTTTATTCTTATTATATTTGTGCAATAATCATATTAGAGAAATTAAAGTGATATTGGCTTTTGAGAAATCAAATAAAATGATTTCATATTTATTTTACTGCTTGCAGGATCAAGCCTTATTACAATTTTCTAGCAATTGTTTTATTCATCTTTTAATTTTATACCTTGACTAATTTTTTTTATTATTACTCATAACAAATTTAGAATTAATTAAGAAAAGGTTGTAAACATTAAACAATTGAGCATGAAATTTTCATATTTAAATTTATGAGTTTTAACAAACATACATAAGATCTATTTCTTGCAAAATTTACAATCCTACAAACCACAATGAAATGTAATAAGGTTTATAGTTTATGAAACCATATGCTCCAGAATTTTGAAGGAAGAGTTTTGCTTGAGAGCATTGACTTAAAAGAAACCATAACCTAAAGGCAAGGCAAAAGCAATCTACTACTATATCTCCTCTTTCTCTCTTTTCTTTCCCTTAAAGAACACCCAATAAAGGTATAAGTAAACCTCTAAAAGATTTAAAACAAGACTAAACACCCAAACATTTCACTCATAAAGTTTAAGATTGTTAATGTTTTTGTACAAACTAACACATCATCCTCTATATTGGCTCTTCATGCTTAGATTCATTCCAATATCCCTCCTTCTCCCTCTTTACATATGGCTGACGACATGGTAACGTTAGTGGTCTATGAATGTAATACTGTAGCTTAGTTTATGTAGTTTGCTTGTAATAAATGCAAATTTATGTAGTTATATATATAATTTGATTATATTAGAAGATATTGATGAGGAATTAGAGTATAATTCAGGTCTAATTGAGGTATAATTGATGGACTATTAGGAAGATGTTTTGAGTTTGGTATAAAGATGTTAAAATCTTGAAAAAATTGAAGGAAATGGATGGTGAACTTTCAGTTCACCCATCCCACAATCACGGGAAGGCCATGCACGATCGTGGGAAATCCTAAGAAGTGAAGAAAATGTTATTTTATGTAATTATTGAATGAACTAAGGATAAGTTACTTTACTATGGTGCATTTGGACTTAATTGAGGCTTAAAATGAACCTAATTTGATGTTGGATAAGTTGGTTAAGGGTTTGATAAGTTTAGGTTGTTAATTGATGTTATAATTTAAGGAAAGTATTTTTTAATACCAATGTATCTAAGTTTGGAATTTATTAGTGTTAAGGGAATGAAGATGTTCTTATGAATACAAATGTGATCCAAAAGATATGAATAATGCATTATGAATGAATGAATGAGAATTGGAAATTGTATGAATATATAAATAATGCTAGAAAAGGGTTAGTGAATGTTTGGTTGATGAATTTAGAATAATCAAGTTTATTTGAGGTATAAACCTAATTGCAAACTAGTTATATCCAAGATATGATATATGAAAGGTTATGATATGTGATTTAAAGATACATACCTGAGAAAGTCAATTGAGCATGCATTGAACATGACACATATGCATATGCATGATTGAATATTTATATGATTAATCAACTTAGCAATGCGTATAATATGTGTGTATTGCATGATTAAAGAAGCACAAATAGAATGTCAGCATCCAGACATTCCCAAGTTGTTAAAGCAATAGCTTATCTGGATACTATGAGTTAACCAATATGTTTTCTCACCATGATTGATTTGTTTCTGTTTAAATTTTAGTTATTGAACTGTTACTGATATGATTGTGATAACTTCAGACATTGATAGTCTGAGTAGTTTGATATTCGGGATTGTATTAGAAGTGTATTCTAATTGAATGTGAATATGAAAAATGTATACTCAACAAAATGTTGAATGCTAGACTCAGATATGATGAATATGTGAAAGTGACAATGCTTAATAAATAAAAGATATTGATGACGTATTTCGTGAAATGATGCATTTCATCAGCTTGTTATGGATGATCAGATAAAGGAGTTATGACTAAAGTGACCAGTGTGAAAAAGAGCTAAAAGCTCATAAATGTGCATGAAGAGCCATATGCTTAGTTATTAATGAGGCCAGTATCCACAATAGATACGAGACGGTATATGAAATGAGTATGGTATCCACAAAGGATACAGCACAGTAAATAGGCACTCTATCACAACAAAATAAAAATAAAAGTAGAGTCACATGTGTGCATTAGCAAATATATCTTCAAATGTATCACGTGAATGATTGTAAAAACATAACTGAATTGTGATGATATAGTGATATGCATTGTCTGTGTATATGTTGATGATACGAATGATTGAGATAAATGATCGAATCATTCTGAAATGAGTATTTAAAATGTGTAAAATTCATGATGAATTGTTGAGATGATGTTTATTGTGAATTTGGTTTATTTTTGAGATGTTTGTGTTTTTGACATGAGTGAGCATATCAATGATGGTTCACTCACTGAGTTAGCAAAGTCATCAAAATTGCAACGTTGATTTTTCAGGTACGAGGAAGGCTTAGCTCTAAGGCAAACTAGTAGAAGTCTGGTATTTTGGAGAGGGTGTTTGATTAGAATGGAGAGGGTGTTTGATCAGATGGACTGCGAGTTTAATGAGAGGTTTTATTATGTAGTCTTGCTACTGCAAGGTCTAGCATATCAATGGTGGAAAATTATTCCCTGCAGTTCTGCCCGACCTTATAGACTGAAATGGAAGGACTTTCTGAGGGTTTTTTAAGAGAATTATATGCCAAAGATCTGTTTGGATAGGAAGATGAAGGGATTCCTAGATCTGAAACAGGGAAGTCTTACCGTAGCAGAATATGAAGTATGATTTAATGAGTTAATGGGGTATACTACTGCTTTGATTCCGAATAAGGAGGATAAATTTAGGCGTTTTGAGGATGGACTGAACATATAAATCAAGATGAGATTGGCTGTTACCAATCTCAGTAGTTTTATTAAACTGTGAGCTTCCTCAATCTGAATTGAACAGTTATTGAAAGATGGATAAAGAGAATATAGAAAGGAGTTTAGAATGAAGAGACAAGGTGAGTCTCAAGTTGATTCTGATAGGAGATTCTGTAAATGCCAGAATAGTTCATTTTGACCACAGACTAGATCAAGGAAGTCGGTGTTTAAACTGAGAGGCAATTTTATACAAGCTAGTAGTGTTCGAGGTCAAGTATCGAGAGAACAGACACAAGAGATGCCTAGTTATAAGCATTGTGGAAAGAAACATGGTGGGGAATGTTGGAAGATATTAGGAGCTTGTTTTCATTGTGGCTCATTTGAGCACCAAATTTGAGATTGTTCCGTGACTTTAAGACCACAGCTTAGAGTGAGAAGAGGATCAGTGACTTCAGCAGGTCCTAGTGTCAGGACCGAGGTGCAGAGTAATCAGTCACAGTCTTAGGCCAGGATCTTTGCTATCACCAGACAAAAGGTATGGAACTCCCCAGATGTTGTTGCAGGTGTGTTGGATGTCTTTAATTTTGAGGCATTTGGTTTATTAGAACCATGATATACACATTCATTTATCACACCACGTCTGGCATCTAAACTGCATTGTAAGAGAGAGATGTTAAAATGTTACTTAAAGGTGAGTACACCCATAGGTAGTACTATAATGATTAGAGAAGTGTGTAAAGGATACATGGTTTGGGTCGATCAGGCGAAGTTAAAACTGATCTAATAGTATTGCAGTTGAAAAAGATAGACCTTATTTTAGGTATGGTCTGGCTTACTGCACATAGTGTTGTGATGAACCGCTATACTAAGGAAGTCACTTTTGGATTTCCTAATCAGTCGAGAGTAATATATCGAGGTATTAGTCAAATAGTGCCAACTAGATTAATTTCATCAATGAGTACTTTTAGGCTGATTCAAGGTGGATGTGTGGCTTACTTAGCCTATATAACTGATACCTAGAATGAACAGACCATTCAAGATATTCCTATTATTAGTGACTTTTTAGTTGTGTTTTCTACTGAATTACAGGGTTTATCCCCAGAGAGGGAAACAGAGTTTACTATTGACTTAGTTTCAGGTACTGCTCCTATATCTATTCCTCTATATAGAATGGAACCTGTGAAACTAAAGGAACTTAAAACCTAATTGAACGAGTTATTGGATAAGGGTTTTATCAAACAAAGTCTGTCATCTTAGGGAGCTCTGGTTTTGTTTGTGAAGAAGAAAGATGGGACATTGAGTTTGTGCATTGATTATAGGTCGTTGAGTCAAGTGACAGTAAAGAACAAGTATCCTTTACCGAGGATAAATGATATACTTGATCAATTATAGGGAGATCAAGTGTTTACTAAACTAGATTTGAGATCAAAGTACCATTAGTTGAAAATAGCAGAAGTTGATGTACCAAAGAGTGCATTCAGAACTAGATATAGGCACTTTGAGTTTTTTGTGATGCCTTTTAGGTTAACAAATGCTTCGATAGCTTTTATGGCATTGATGAATAAAGTGTTCCAACCTTACTTAGATCATTTTGTGATTGTATTCATAGATGATATCTTGGTGTACTCGAAGAGTAAAGAGGATCATTTTGAGCATTTGAGGCCAGCGCTACAGATAAAGAAAGAGAAGCAATTGTATGCCAAGTTCAGTAGGTGTGAATTTTGGCTTGATCAAGTGGTGTTCTTGGTTCATATAGTATCTAGACAGGGCATACAGGTAGACCCAAAGAAAGTTGAGGTAGTGATGAAGTGGGAAGCCTCGAGAAATGCATCTTAGATCCAAAGTTTTCTTGGATTAGCAGGTTATTACATAAGGTTTGTCGACAGGTTTTCTTTGATCTCAACCCTTTTAACAAAACTTCTGAAGAAGAATGTACCATTCAGATGGATTGATGAATGCCAAAGGAGCTTTGAGTAATAAAACACTGATTAACTATAGCACCGGTGTTAGCTATTCCATTTGGGTCTAGAGGATATATAGTATATAGTGATGCTTCACACCAGGGGTGTATTCTGATGTAGTATGGCAGAGTGATTGCATATATATCGAGACAATTAAGGTCTTATAAGTTCAACTATCCAGTTCATGATTTAGAACTTACTGCAGTAGTGTTTGCTTTGAAGATTTGGAGATATTATCTGTATGGTAAAGAATTTCAGATATTTACAGATGAAGTTTGAAATATTTGTTGAGTCAGAAAGAACTGAATGTGAGACAAAGACGATGGATTGAATTGCTTAAGGATTATGATTGCATAATTGAGTATCACCCAGGTAAAGCTAATGTTGTGGCTGATGCATTAAGCAGAAAATCTAACAGTAGTGTGACACAAATTTAGACATCAAGGTTACCAAACCCAGAACAACTGAGAGCATTAAATGTTGAGCTGAATTTAGGGTAGAATGAAGTTTTGTTGGCTACATTAAAGTTTAGATCGATATTGCATGGAAGGATTAGAAAAGCTGAAAACAAGGATCCAGAATTTGTGAAACTTATTGAGAAGTTGAAACAAAATCCGAATTCTGAGTTTGAATTGAGGGATGATACATTGTGGTTGAAACAAAGGTTATGTGTACGTAATGTGGATGATTTGAGGAAGGAAATTTTGGGGGATGCACATATAACAACCTATGTTATGCATCCTGGTACTACTAAAATATACAATACTTTGAAACAAGATTTCTGGTGACCAGGAATGAAGAAGCAAGCGGCAAAATATGTTGCCAAATGTTTAACATAACAATAGATTAAGGCAGAGCATCAAGATCCAGTTAGGAAGTTACAATCATTACCCATTCTAGAATGGAAATGGGAGAGGATAACTATAGATTTCATTATGGGTTTGTTGAGGAATCTGACGCAACATGATGCCATATGGTTCATTGTCGACAGATTGACGAAGTTGGCTCATTTCTTACCTATGAGAGAGAATAATACACTAGATCAGTTAGCCCAGAGATATGTTAATGAGATAGTAAGAATACATAGAGTTCCAATATCTATTGTATCAGACAGAGTGAAAGAACTATTAAGATTGTTGAGGATGTGCTCAGAGCTTGTGTTTTGGAGTTTCAAGGAGCATGGGATAAATAAGTAGCGCTTATTGAATTTGCATACAACAATCATTATCACAATAGTATCAGTATAGCTCCATATGAAGCATTATATGACTAAAAGTGTCAATCACCTTTGTATTAGGATGAAGAGAGTCTAAGGATTATTGAAAGCCCAGAGTTAATTCAAGGTAATGTTGATACGGTTAATCTGAACTGTAATGGAATTAAAACGACTCAAGATAGAAAAGTTATACACATCAGCACCGAAGAGATATGGAGTTCCAAGTGGGAGATAAAGTATTTCTAAAAGTATAACCTTGGCAAAGAGTGCTAAGATTTGATAAAAAGGGTAAGTTAAGCCTTAGATATATTGGTACATATAAGATTATTGAGAGAATTTGACCATTGGCTTACAAGTTAGCATTGCCAGTAAAGATGGCTCAGTATTCTCAGAAGATATCAGCCAGATCCGACACATGTGTTACAGGAAATTGAAATTGCAAGTAATTAGAGTTATATTGAAGAACTGGTTAAGATAGGGGGTTATCAGACTAAACAATTGAGAAACTGAGTGATCCTATTGGTTAAAGTCCTTTGGAGGAATCATTTGAAAGTAGAAGCCACATAAGAAACTTTGGAGAATATAAGGAAATAATACCTCCATCTGTTTGATCAATTATGTAAGAATTTTGAGGACGAAATTTCTTAAGGGGGAAGAATTGTAATAGCCGATTTCCAAAACATACTAAGGGTTAGAACCATAGACCATTGTACATGAGTAATAGTATTGGGAATTCATGAAATTCATATCATTAGCATACACACATGAATTATGATTTTGGTACACATTACAAAAATAGTATATGCACTCAATTGACATGTTCTGGGCTATAAAAGATTTAAAATGAATATAACGTAAATTGTGAACTGTTATATCTTAAATTTTAGTTTGATTGGATTCCAATTAGTAATTTGGAATTAAATGTTATAAATTGGGAGATTGATGAATTAATATGCACATTTGGACTATAAAAAAAATTTCAAGTGACAAGACAAACTGATACATGAAAAATTAGGATGATTAAGCCTATAAATTGAGTGACATTTGCATATATAAGTGAGTGAAAAATGAACTAGTAACTAATTGACAAATGGATAAATTATTGAGTGCCAAATGGACCAATAACTAGGAGACAAATGGCAGCATATTAAGTGGGAAAATGGCTTACATGCCTTATTACATATGTCAAGGAAAGGGGATGACATCTTGCACCTAGTTGAATTAAGCTTATGTAGAAAATGTTTCTGCTATCTTCATTCTTCTTCTCCATCGAAAATCTTCACACTCCTATAGCTCTGAAATTTTGTTTCAATTATGCTAATTACCACTCCAAAATTGTCACAAAAACCTGCACTAAGAAAACTATAACCTACTATTTTCTATCCATTGTCTTCTTGTTCTAGAAATCAACCTATGTCCACCTTGAGTTTGTGATGATTTGACATGAATTGAGGGTTAGTTTAACTTGATGTACTGAGGTGGAATTTGAGCTTAACAAGTAAGTAGAATTTTGATTTTTATATGGTTTAATAGAATGATAATGAAGATTGAATTGGAATGAAATGTATATGATGTTGATCATGAAGTCTGTTGGAATATGTTGAATGAACTTAGATGTTTTTGTGCTTGTTCCTTGATGTGTAAAAACTATAGGTTATAGAGTATGATATAGATGAATTAGACTGAGATTTGAAGTTGAATGAAGGTGAAATTATGCTAAAGAAAAATGCTAATAGAGTGTTCTTGGAATGAGAAAAAACTATCTGTTTTGATTTTTGATGCATGAAACAAAATGATTTGTGAGCTGCCAATTGAATAATTTTGAGTTGTAATTGGAGATGATGTTGATGAGGAATTTGAGTATAATTTGGGCCTAATTGAAGTATAATTGATGGAATAATATGAAGATGTTTTGATTTTGGTATAAAGATGTTAAAATCTAGAAAAAAATTGAAGGAAATGGATGGTGAACTTTTAGTTCACCCATCCCATGATCATGGGAAGGTCATACACGATCATGGGAAATACCAAGAAGTGAAGAAAATGTTGTTTTGGGTGATTATTTAATGAACTAAAGATAAGTTACTTTACTATGCATGGTGAATTTGGACTTAATTGAGGCTTAAAATGAACCTAATTTGACATTGGATAAGTTGGTTAAGTGTTTGATATGTTTAGGTTATTAATTGATGTTATAATTTAAGGAAGGATTGTTTAATATTAATGTATCTAAGTTTGGAATTTATGAGTGTTAAAGGAATGAAGATGTTCTTATGAATACAAATGTGATCTAAAGGATATGAATAGTTCATTAGGAATGGATGAATGAGAATTGGAAATTATGTGAAAGAATACAAATGTGATCCAAAGGATATGAATAATTCATTAGGAATGAATGAATGAGAATTGAAAATTATGTGAATATATATATATATATATAAATATATATATATATGCTAGAAAAGGGTTTGTGAATGTTTGGTTAATGAATTTAGAATAATCAAGATTATTTTAGGTATAAACCTAATTACAAACTAGTTATATCCAAGATATGATATATGAAAGGTTAAGATATGTGATTTAAAGATACATACCTACGAAAGTCAATTGAGCATATATTGAACATAACACATATACATGTGCACGATTGAATATTTATGCGATTAGTCATATTAGTAATGTGTATAATATGTGTGTATTGCATGATTAAAGAAACACAAATAGAAAATCAGCATCCAGACATTGCCAGGTCATCAAGGCAATAGCTTATCTAGAGCATACTATGAGTTAACCTAGATGTTTTCTCACCATGATTGATTTGTTTCTATTTAAATTTTAGTTATTAAACTGTTACTAATATAATTGTGATAATTCTGGACATTGATAGTTCGAGGAGTTTGTTATTCGTGATTGTATAGAAGTGTATTCTAATTAAATGTGAATATAGGAAATGTATACCTAACGAAACGTTGGATCTCGAACTCAAATATGATAAATATGTGAAAGTTACTGTGCTCAATGAATAAAAGATATTGATAACATGTTTTGTGAAATGATGCATTTCATCACATTGTTATACATATTCAGATAAAGGAGTTGTGACCGGAGTAAACAGTGTGAAAAAGAGCTAAAAGCTCATATATTTTCACAAAGAGCTATAGGCTCAATTATTAAAGAGCTTAGTATTCACAATGACTACGGGACAGTATATAAAATGAGCTTGGTATCTACAAGGGATAGGGACAGTAAATGGGTTCTCGGTCATAATAAAATAAAAATGAAAGTGGAGTCACGTTTGCATATGCATTTGCAAATATATCTTCAAATGTGTCATGTGAATGATTATAAAAACATTACTGAATTGTGACGATATAATGATATGCAATATCTGTTTATGTGTTGATGATATGAATGATTGAGATAAATGATCAGATTATTCTGAAATAAGTGTTTGAAATGTGTGAAATTTGTGATGAATTGTTAAGATGATGTATATTGTGAATTTGGTTTATTTTTAAGATGTTTGTGTTTCTGATATGAGTGAGTGCATCAATGACAGTTTACTCACTAAGTTCGCAAACTGATCAAAATTGCAACGTTGATTGTTCAGGTATAAGGAAGATCTAACGCTAAGGCAAACTAGTAGAAGTCTAGTATTCTGGAAAACAAGTATGGCTCAAAGGTCTAGTTAGCTGATATCTGAAGAGTTTAGCATAATGCGTTTATTTATCTGTCTCATTTCATGTAGAATATTTTGTAATACAACAGTAAGCTCTCAGATGTTTTTGGTACTTTAAATATATGGATTATGTAATATGATGCCACAACGTAAGCTATGTTTGTTAATCAAATGGAGAAAGTTGATCTTTTAACTACTTATGTTCTGTATGATGCTATAATAAGTGAATGTGATTACTCTAACATGCCATTTTCATAGGGTATGTTCTTGAATGTCCTCCGGATATTCGGGCATATGCTCTATAGTAGTGGTTTGTTACATGTATTGTTTTTTAACAAGAGACATCTTCACTTTTATAAGAGGCTCCTCCTGTTTTCAACTTGCAAAAAGTTCCTTTCAGTTTTAACAGTAGGCTCCTTTTATTTAAACGGGTTCCTATCCCATAAAAAGCTACTATTGCCTAACAAGTTCCTATTATTTAAAAAGACTTTATCATCTGACAGGCTTCTACTGTCCCGTTTTAGCTAGGATTTGCTTATTATATGAGTTGAAAGAACTTACGAAAATTTTTATACACACAATTCACCCCTCTCTTGTATGTGTCTGCTTTATTAATTGATAGATTTGATGTATAGTCAAAAGGTTATAAAAGATTAAAGATTCACTTTCATGATTAATTCAAAAAGTTTATGTTTAAAGATAATTGTGGATTTATCATATCTATAAGAAGCTTAGTAGAAGTATTGTTTTCATCTTAAGTATGAGTATGTAAAGAAAAACTATTTATGGGGAACAATAATATATATTTTCAATTGTTGAAAATATAATAGTCTAAGAATAACTCTTGTTAGATATAAAAATCCGACGACTTAATTCAATAGATCTATAAAGATAGATATGGAAGTTTTTTTTATCTATTCTAGTATACGTAAATAGAGAATGTACCAAAGGTATTTAATATTTGAGATATTTAATTCTTTGGCGACAAAATGAAAATCGTCGTTAAATGTGGACTTTTGGTGATAATTTCAAAATTCATTGCACAAAGTCATAGTTTTGGCAATGTTATACAATATCACCTCTGAAGGAGTTTATTTAGCAATGAGTTTCTGGAGTCGTCATGAAAATGCCTAATTTTAGGACGGTTTTAATGGTAAGTGCGCTTAATAACCCTAAGGTTATTTGTAATTGACATTTATATGTGATTTTCATATCTTTTCATTTGCCTAAATTACAAATTTGTTTATAAATATCTATATATATATAGTGTTGATGCATTAAAAGTCCAAAAATTATCTTTTTGGATATAAAAAGTTAAACAAACACAAAGTTTTAAACATATTGATGAAAAACACATGCATCACAGGTAATTTTAAATTTTGGAAAGTGAATATTTTTTTGACATAAAAAGGTAAATATACCTAAAATTTTAATGTTAATGAGATCAAAATATCATAAATTTATGTTGACTACTATTTTTAGTAATTAATATTTATAAATAATAAAATAATAATAAATATAAATATTGGAATATGGTAAGTAATATAATATAATGATGTGTGTGTCTGTGTGATAAATAGTATAAGGTGTTAATTAAAAGTTTAACAATTCTTACAAACAAAATAATAAAGAAAGTTTCACGCCTAATATTCCATTGAAAATGAAAAGAAATATTTATTTTTTTAGATTCCAAGTAGCATTAGAGTCGGCAAAAAGGCAAAGGGGTTTCCAATTTCTGGAACCCCAAGAAGCCTCCTTACACATTCTAAGCCATGAATTGAATTAGTTAAACATCGTCCCTTCGGGTTTGGTGAATTGACACCCTTTTTCAACAGCTTCTTTATTTTAACTAAATTTGTAGAAGATATAGTGAAAGATTTCTTAGATCCAGTATGGACGACGATACTAGATGAATTGCATGTATTAAGAATTTCAGCTAATAAGAAAAGAAAATAGAACAATCAAATGGTATTAGGAAGTTAAATTCGAACACATACATACCTGATTGATAAACTCCATGATTGTCAAGATGAGCAGACATATTTGTTGCAATCGACCACTATTTTTAGGACATCACCGCTGCCTCCATTTCCATCTATGTTCTACTGAAGATTTGAGGAAGCATAACACAACATATAGTATATACAATTAAATTTCCATGTAATAGCTTTATAACAGAAAATAAGATATTGCTAATAAAGAAAAAGAAGTAGCTTAGATGATACTATGAAACTTGAAGAAGAAGATCAGCCATAGAAGGTAAGCGGTTATTAGTATATAAAGAAGGGATTTATTCTGCATTGATTGCTCTTCATTAGGGACAATTATGCCACTTTCTCCCAGCAGAGCTTATTTTCACCATCAAAATTAGTTGCCACGTCCATATTCCATGATGAGTTAATGTTAACAGTTTAATTCTGAAGAGTCAATAGAAGAATTTTATTTAAATGTTCCAACATTCTAGTAATGTTAATTTTGTGATATATCAAGTAATACTATTTCATATGATGATAAGGTTGAAAATGTTAAGTGTGTATGTCTTATGTTTAAAGGATGCATAAACATCCTTTGTAGCTCCGAAATATGATTGCTTCTATATACATAAACATCCCTTATAGAATCGTCTGATAAAAATAGTTGTGTAATTATGATTTAACTTTAAATTATTTTATTAATTAGCTTGTGAGTTTTGAACAACTCAATTAATTTTTTTTCAAATAAGTGTATGCTAAAAGATTTGATCTTTAAGAATAAGAGTAATAGGTTGTTAGTTTTTAGTTTTAATTGTTATGCCTAACAAAGAAATACAATTGCCCATATTTTCAATTTTTACCATTTGACTTTTAATTGTTATGTGTAATCATACCCTCATTACACGTTGAAATAAAGTCATATTGATGGATTCATCTATATACTATAAATGGTACAATTAGTTATATATAGGTATATAGACATTCATTTCAGAAGTAGCCTTGATTCAAGCATTTCATCAAACAACTAGGAGGCCTTTGTCAAACAAGCATGGAAGGTGGGAAAAAACGTCGACTTATACACATCCAACACAAAAACACAAGAAACCATCTTCCAAACACAAACATAAACAAAAAAATCATACACCATAAGCAAAAGGCAAAACTCACAATAAAGTCCTAAATGTAGCATTAAAATAGAGCATAAGAATGAGGGTTTGAAAATAGAAAAGAAAAACAATACCATCATAGGTAACGACACTTCTTTAACGATGACGACCACAAAACAAAAGACCACAAAAGAGGGGACGACGTTTATAAGATAGTGAACAAAGAGGAATGTTGACAACTAACACTAAAACGAACAAAGAGGAATGTTGACAACTAAAACTAAAACGAAGAGATGTTTATTTTGGTGTTAATAACCTAATAGAAAATGATGTCATTTCTTGTTAAACCAAATGACATCATATTTGATTAATTCAATATAAATATACCATTTGGCGTCAATTAAAAAAATCATCACAAAATGGTGGACCATTATCATTTGGCTTCACCTTTGGTAATGGCATGAAAATAACAATATATTAATTACCATATATGATTATATCTATTACAATGTAATTAAAAAATAATTACAATATTTTAAACAATGGAAATAAATATCACATGTTAATATGATGTTCTTAATAATCAAATCAAATATTATTGACAATGATTGCAAGTGTAAAAATAAATTTAGTTAACAACAATGTTATTTCAAAAATTTATAAAACAAACAACAAAAAATTAATTTTTATTACATAAATTAATTTTTTATTAATGCCTTCTAAAATAGATTATTTCACAATTTTATGTGGTGTGACAAAACTCTAATTACTATATATAAATTGGGTTAAAATTTCTAAAAATTTTATATTACAAAGGGAAAATTCTATAAATTTAAAATCTTAAATAATAAATTAATTGTTTTTGTTAATCTCTTTTAAAATATATGATTTGACAATATATAAATGGTCTCACATAACTATATACTTTTTATATAATTTATATATTACCAAAAATTTTTGGCGACTAATTAGGTAATCCGTCACCAAATATGACATTTAGTGATGAATTACACATAGCGTCGGTAAAAGATCTATGGTGTATTAATATATGATGAATATTCTAAAATTCGTAGCCAAATATGATATTTAGCGATGAATATACGAAAGAGTCATTAAAACATTGATTTTGTATAAAGATTTGGCGATGAATCACTTAAACCGTCACTAAAATGTTGACGGTGTATAAAGATTATTCGACTTATTGTTTATTCGTCACCAAATATCATTTGTAGTGACCAATTAGTAATAGTGTTGCAAAAAGGTTGATGATTTGAAAACAATTTGTGACTATTTTTTAAAGTTTGTTACTGAACATTTCGTTTAGAGACGAATTACTCTTAGCATCGCTAAAAGGTTGATGGTGTATAAAGATTTGGTGACTATTTTTGTAATTCTTTGCTAAATGCTGATACACATATATGAAAAAAAAAAACAACTTCATTTCCTTCCTTTTTTTAAACAGTTTGTTGTGTGCATAAATTTGGCGACGTTTTTGAAAAGCATCGCCAAATGTTGTAATGTTTTTAAAAAATGGAAATGTTGTCATTTTTTAACGAAAAACAACGTACTCTCTGTGTTATCCCAAAGA
>JANZXR010000003.1:29590109-29613547 GCA_027575705.1 Erythroxylum echinodendron
TTTTAGCGACGGAATATGGTGGACGGTCGGTAACGTTTCCGTTCGTATTACCGACGGAAAAGATAGTCGGTCGGTAACTTTACCGACGATAAAAGATTGTTCGTCGGTGAATTTAGCTACGGCCAAATCACCGACGTTTTCTTCCTTCGGTTTATTCCGTCGATAAATAAATTTACCGACGGTATATTGGCTTTTTCAGTCGGTAATTTCTGTCTGTAATTTACTGTTTTCTTGTAGTGTTTCAATATTTATAAGTGAAAACTTACATATTGCTCAAACCATCAAGGAAAGTGTTTTCTAACTTCTTTTTTGGTATCATCCTGTGTGTTTTCGGGTATGAGTTCGCGTAACAATTCCTCGTATAATCTAAAAATATTATTATGTTTTTCAATTATGAATAACATTAAATTTCAAAACCCAAATAATCATTTTCAACTTATTGTACGAAAGGTTCTCTTGATAGTTCAATAAAATGTAACCATGGGCAGTCTCAATTTCTTCCTCTATTAACGTTCTTCTTATTGAACATCCATATGTTTGTCCAGGATATGGAAAATGGATAAGTTACCATCAGCATCACTAGTTCCTCCCCTATCGTCATTACAAGGAACTATTCTTTCTCTTGTGTGAACATGTGACTTAAAATAATATGAATAAAATGTACTAGCTTCCTCCATTAAATAAGCATTACATATCGAGCCTTCAACTCTAGCTTTATTCTTCACATTTTTCTTCAAGTGATGTAAATATCTATATAAGTGAATAGGGTTATACTAATTTAGTTATTAAAACATGCTATGACTTCAATTACAATCATTTTTGTTGAATTACTTCTTAAATGGATACATCCAACGATATTGAACTGGACTAGCTAGTTTAGCCTTATGTGCTAAATGGACAGGTAAATCCTCCATAAAGTCAAAGAAGCTTGGAGGAAATATCCCTTCTAACTTGCACAAAATTACTGGAATTTTACTTTCTAGTTTTTCCATTTTAGCCAACTTGATTTTGGATGATGCTAAGCTTTTGAAAAACAAACTTAATTCTGTTATTACTTCCCAAACATTATTTAGTAGCAACTCCCAAAATGCAATTAGACTTAGCCTTTGCATAAACACATGACAATCATGACTTTTCATCCCAAATAATTTGTACTTCCTCATGTCGACACACCTTGCCAAGTTTGAAATATAACCATTGGGAAAATTTAGAATTTTCAACCATTCACACAATATTTCGTTCTATTTTTTGTCCAAAGTGTAACATGCTTTATGTAACTCATTTCTTCTAAAAAAAGTTTCAAATCAGCTCGTGATTTTGCATTGTCTTTTGTCCTCCCTTCAATGTTCATTATAGTATTGAACAAATTGTCAAATATATATTTTCCAAAGTGCATCACATCTAGATTATAACATATCAAATTAGTTTTCCAATATGGCAAATTCCAAAAGATGATTCATTTTCTCCAGCCAAAGTTTCTACTAATGCTTGTATTAATTTCATCAGTTTCAAATTATGTAATTTTCAGCAAGCCTAATTTCTTAATCTCCTACAATATCTCTTCACCAGCTTTATGAGGGGGAGGAGGTGTTTTTATCATCCTATTCTTAATGAACATTTTTTTATTGTATCTAAATGGATGATTTGGAAGAAGAAATTTTCTGTGGTTGTCAAACTAACATATTTTTCCCTTATTTGGAAGATAAAATGCATCACAATCATTACCACAATAAGGACAAGCCAATTTTCCTGTTGTGCTCTAGCCAGACAATATGGCATAAGCTGAAAAATCACTAATGGTCTACATCAAAGCTACTCTCAACACAAAATTTTGTTTCATAGACACATCATATGTCTCAACACTATATTTTCAAAGATGATACAATTCAGATATCAATAGTTGTAGGAATACATCAATTTTATGCTTTGGACTTATAGGCCCTGGCATAATCACTGTCAAGAATATATATGCCGCTTTTATACACATCTATGAAGGCAAATTATAAGGAGTAATTATAATTGTCCATGATGAATATTGCTAGCCGAATTGCCCGAAAGGTTGAAATCCATCTATTGACAATCCCAACCTAACATTTCAACTTTTAGCTATAAACTCATAATGGGTGTCATTGAAATGTTTCCACATTATTCCATCTTCTTGTTTGTGTTCATTATGCCATCTCATGTGAGATGCAGTAATATCAGAAGCACATAGTCTTTAAAGTCTCGATGTTAGACCCTGTTTTCGGAGTCCAACTCGAACTTTCTTACTTGCTCTGATACCATACATGTCGGGCCCTAATTCCGGAACCTAACTCCTCATACATGATTATTCATGTTTTCTATGATACCATACTTGTTACTTTCATGCATACAGAATATCTTACTACGTAAGTTATCTTCTAAAGATAACACCTTGATCACTTTCGGGTTATCCTCTCAAAACTTCCCTTTTATTAGTCTCATTGCTTGCGTCTCATTTCCGGCTTCCCTTCATCTCATTTCTATCATCTCATTTCTGTCTATTTCGAAGTCTGTGAACAGTAACATAGACGATATCTTACAATCTTCATAACTTTCACTAGCATAATCGGTTTGGGATATCCTTTATATGGTTGGAAAGATGTTTTCAAGCTCCATAACTTCCATAAAGACCTCAAAGGTCAATTCTAACTCCTGAGGGTTCAACATTGGGACAGAAGATACAAGGTGAACAGGAACACAGAAGATGCACTTCACCCCAGTACTTCTTAACTCCTTCTTATAATCCTTAGTCCTTAATCTATCCTCTGTGTTCTATCCTCTCTGGTTGACTTTTATCTTCTGGATTAACCCTCTATCGACTGAGAATCTATCGTTTGAAGTCTGTGAACAGTAATACAGAGGATATGAGTCTCTATGTTCTGATTTGTCTGTGAATAGTAACACAGACGATACGTGTCCTCTGTGTTTTGATTCGTCTGTGAACAGTAACACAGATGATACGTGTCCTCCGTGTTTTAATTCTTCTGTGAATAGTAACACAGATGATAGCGCTATCAATAATCATCAATCCCATCACTATGGAAGAATTTTAGCCTCATATGACCCCTCTGACATCAAACTACTCGCATAGAAATGCTCTAAAAAATACTTCCATTGTGAATTTCAAGCCACTTAGACCAACTCAATCTTTTTGCTCACTATGATTTACGCCTTAACCTGGCTTTTCAAAGGAAACAGTTATGGACAAACCTAACTTAATGACATAAAATCGTTCACCTTTTTGGTTAGTTGCAGGTGATTTCAATTGTATTCCTAAACTTGAAGAGGCTCAGGGAAATAAAAGGAATCTTAATTAAAACTTAGAAGAGCATTCTCAACTAGTCAGAGATATCTGGAATTAAAAGATCTTAATTGTATTGGCAAATTCTACATATGGACAAATAAATAGAATGAAGATTGGTTTCAATAGACGAATTCAGGCAAATGCATGGCCAACTCCATTTGGCTCACTCGCTTTCCAATAAGTTATGCTAACTTTGGTAATTGGTTAACTTCTGAATCATTCCCTTATCCTTATACACATTACCATAATAGAAGGTAAAAGGAAAACCCCTTTCGAATTCTTCAATTCAGTCCTGAAAGATCATAACTTCAATTCAAACTTATCAGAGGGATACACACCTTCACTCCAGGATCTTGTACTTACCAATGTGTTACTAAACTAAAGTTGATCAAAGTTAAAATGAAAAAATTACAAAATTCATTGAGAGATCCCATGTACTGGAGCAAAAGAGAAGCTTTTAAAGACCTAACCTCTTGTTAGGATCAACTAGCTCCTAATCCACAAGATTTAGCTTTAAGAGCCCAGGAACTATAAGAATTTAGGAAATACACACAAGCTGCGGAAACCTACAACTCTTAAATATAGCAAAAATCAAGAACAATTTGGCCAAAGGAAGGGGATAACAACTCAAAATTCTTCTTAAAAAAGATACAAGCTAGGAGGAACCAAAATAATATTTATGAAATCAATGATACAAATATGAATATGATTTATGGGTAGAACAACCTAAAGTAATTAGCTTTGACCATTTATCTAAACTACTTAGCTTTCAACAAATACACAACCTATACTAATAGAACTTACAGGCTCATTGAGAATATCCTTGAACCTTGAAACTTATGGAGCATTCAAAAAAAGGTCACCTATAAAGAGATCAAATCCACTCTATTATCTATGCACCTAGAAAAGGCCCTGGGGCTTGATGGATTCAATGGTAGATTTTTTCAAGCCACCTAGAGTAACACTAGTGAAATGGTAACACAGGTAGTTAAGGAATTCTTCTTAACAGGTGGATTGTTAAATGAGGTAAACAAAACCTACATTTGCCTTGTTCCAAAGGTTCCTAATCCTTCTTTTCTGAATGACTATAAGCCTATTGGTTGTTGCAATGTAATATGCAAAATCATTGCAAAAATTCTAGAAGATAGATTGAAAATTATCCTGGCATCGTTCATTAATCCTTGTCAAAGTGCTTATGTCCCAGGAAGGAACATTGGAGACAATATCCTTGTCTCCTAGGACTTGTTTAAATCCTACAGCAACAAAAACTCCATATGAAGTTATGTACTCAAAGTAGACTTTAAAAAAGCATTTGATTCCATAAGTTAGAATTTCATTATCTCAACTTGATAAGCAATAGGACTTCCTCCTTCCTACATTGCTTAGATTAAAAATTGCATTACAACTATATCCTACTAGTTACTAGTAAATAGGGAGCCTTTTAAGCTATTTAAGGCAACCAAAATGGTAAAACAAGGTGATCCATTATTAGCATACCTATACCTTTAATTTGAATTTAAGTGGAGATAATTAGCTTATCACTATTAGTGTTCTAGTGCTATAGATGCAGAATTCTCATCTTTAATTTGAATTTAAGTGGAGACAATTAGCTGACTTTCAGTGTTCTAGCGCTATAGCTACAGAATTCTCACTTTTAATTTAAGTAGCGTAAGCTAACATTGAGTATTGCAAGTATTTCTTCATTAGTTTTGTAGTTTAAAGTGAATCAATGTTGTTATGGTGACAATATTGAAGAATGTACACTATCAAGAGGTATTTCAAAGGTCAAAATTATCTGCCAAGTTTGAATAGATTTTAGCCTCCATTTTATTTTTTAGATACATCAACTTGTTTATGAGCATAATAGTTTTACAATTCTAATCTACTTCTTATTTCTTTCTTTTTCTTTTTTCGTAGGATGGGGATGATTAAGAGTGGAAAAGAAAGTATTTGGTGAAAGATTTTGGAGTGCTCATATGTATTGGTTTTGTTTAGTATTTAGATTAATTCACTTATATTCTATATAAAAAGGAGTACGATATTGTAGATGAATATTTTAGATAGTGATTTTTTACTTTTGTATTTTGAATATGTTAAAAGATTGAATTGAACAAGTCCTTATGGACTATATATTATATATAAATATAGTTTTTTTGTCATATACTTTTGATAGTACAATTAAGACATACATTAATATTTATATATTCTTTTAATGTATATATGAATGTAGCTTCCTGACAATAGTTTGATTTTACGTTTAATGATATTAGTAACGAAAGAATAAATTGTTACTTTTATTATTACAAATTGTTTTTTATTATTACAAATTGTTGCTTAAAAAAAAAACCCTTCATTGCCTTATAAAGATTAAAAGTGTTGCAATAGTTTGAAATTAATGTGTTGCTTGAGTTAAAATTTAAATCAACGTTTTTTATTTTGTTGCCTTATCAAAAGAGTCCATTGCCTTATTCCAGGGCTACTTCTTATATCGATATGAATTCTGTCTTAAACCAAAGGTAACAATAATTATACTTCTAACAATGCTTTTTGTCTGTTGCTTAAAATACTTTTTGCTGCAGTATACATGCACTAAAACACATCAGTCTAGGCGAAGAAAAAATTAAAAATTCTCTAAGAAAATCCTTTACTGCTTAGATATTCAAGACATCATTTTATACAGTGAAACTAACGTTAAGAAGATGATAAGCAAGATTGAAACTTTGAATATCCTTGGCCACCTTCACTTCTGAGTATGGGAATGGAGTACGGTTCAATCTTTTCCATTTTTTCTCTCCATTCGTGAGAGACATCAGGGTTTTTTACCCTCTATTTTTTCATGTTTTATTGTTTTTCAAAATTTCAATAAATATTTTTATTATGGAACTAATTATACCTTAAAATTAAAAAATTACAAGAATCTAAAAATAGAATATCTAAGTTTTACTGAAATTAGGACAACATGTTTTGATAATCATTTTAAATAAATTATATATTTTAAAATTAAAAATTTTAAGTTATAATAAGTATAAAATGTAAAAAGTAAGTAAATATTAAAATTTTAGTTTATAAATATAGTTTATAATTTAATATTAATCTTTTAAATTAAAATTAATTATGTAAATATGAATACATAAATAAGTTTTGAAGTTTCTAAAATAATTTTTACTTAAAAAATTATCTTATAATTAATATCATTAATTTTTATTATCTAGTCTTAGTTTAATATTCATTTTTCATCAATAAGTATGATATTAAACTCCCGACTAAAACCTGAAGATTTATATTTATACCTTACAAACATCACCTTTTGGTACATGAGATGGAACTATTATGTTAGAAAATGAGTCATAAGATACATTATAAATTACATGAACTCCTATGATATTTCATGCACTTCACTAAATGTTGAAAACGGTATTAAGAGATGTAATGCGGTATTTCTACATAAAACCATCAGCTTTCACATGTTCTACATATTAGTATCATCATAAATCTTCTTGCCTTTCTAACTCTCTAACAAATTGGAAACAACAAAAGTGTTCCTAACATTGACAGTGATAACAGATTCCTTCATTATCACAGCTTCTTGATTTATTGTTGGTGGCTCCTTCAATTCAAGAACAATTTTGATTCCTCTTGTCTCAGCGTCCTTCTTGATGTTGGGATAAAGACGACTCAGCTAGTTGCTAATATGTTCGACGTGAACAGATTGTTCCAACCATGTTGAGTTACTATTCCAAACCACATCCAAATATGTCCAATCTGAGGGACAAAGTGGTTTGGTCTAGAACTCCTGCTAGAACACAAGAGGTATCTGAAATGGAAGAAAACACAGTTTAAAAATAACCATGAAAGCATTATAAGCCATGCCGCTTAAGAATAAGAAAAATACGTAGTAACAGTTCTGAAATAAACATAAACAGGTATAGACATATATATCAACTCAAACCTGAAGCCATTATTTGGTAAATCACTGATCTGATAAGGAATTAAAACAGAAGCTTCTGTTTTTGACTTCTGCTCCAACTGACGGTCTTCATTTCCTTCACCATCCTCATCTTCCTCGGTGAGTCCGCCTCCAAAAAGCTGATTGTTGTTCAGACTTCGACCACTGTGGAGATAAGTTATTGGTGCGAGGATACTATTTACTAAGGACATATATGCATACAGGCCCTACCTAATCTTATCTAATTGTGATTGTATTTAGGGTTTTCTTGCAACACTTGTTTCTTTCTTTCTGCTAACTCTTAACTTTGACACTTCTTTTCATATTTTCCATTTCTATTTCTATTGATTCTCTTTCCTATTTTGCTACCTTTGAACATAACACTTCTTTCCATATTTCTGTTTCTATTGATTGCATAATTTATTTCCTTTATATGGTCAAACAGGGACACAATATCTAACTACCATATCTACATTTATTAGACAAGGAGATATCATTCCACAGTAACAAGGAAAAGTAAGGAAAACTAGACAACAATTATGTGAAGGTGATTCTCAGGGACATACCATGTAAAGGGTATGCTTAATTTAGTATTCCATGGTTGATTGAAAAGGTGATTTAATAAACACAAAATTAACACAAAACAAGACTGCATGCATGGAATCAGCAAGGATCGTGGAGCACAAGGTCATTATGGTGAATAGGTCACATAACCAAAGGCTTAAGAATAATTTCCCTGTGAGAATACGATGAATAATCTCATATTATATATATCCTGGTTAATAAACACCATACGTATTCCATACAAAAAAAGAAAAACAATAACACCATATGAAGTTGGGTAGAAAATAATTCAACAATCATCTGGGATCAGACCTAGTACAGCCACAACTATAAGTCCCTCACAATTAGAGGTTGTTTGATCTCTTCATCATCACAATTGGTAGCTATGTTTATAAAAACATCGACATTTTCCATATAAAGTCTTCGTAACGAACCTTCAATAGAGATTTTCCCCATTCCCACAGTTTCAGAGATTATGAGAAGTAGAACTTTTGATCAATCAGCCAACCAAACAACACAATCCAACACTAAGACAACAACTTTGAGGTTAGTTTCTCATTTAAATGCTCGTTGTCTTCTTTTTTTTCCCCCCTTGTTAACATGTTAATGTTAATCAGTTAACTAACAATTTCTCTGTTTCTTCATCTCTAGTTTGGAGGATAAGGCTTCTTTAACGAGGATCTTCATGGTTAAGGATAAAATGCAATAAACATCTTATTAAAAGAGCGGTATTTCTCAACAGCCTCCTCTGAAGCTAGCCAACAAAACTGTCTCGGGAGTTAGGTCACAAACTTAACATGACTTGTATCTACATGATTATATAGAAGACGACTCTACCTTAGATTCTGATGTTCCTATAGAGGACAGAACCACATCAGTTTCGTAGGTTTGTTTCATACATAAGCATGTAGAAGTCATGAATTGACCGTGTATCAGACAAATCTTCACCGGAGACAAGAAGTATGTCAATTTTAGTATGCCAGACCAAGGCACGATTTAATTGGGATACACAACATTCTGATCACTCACGCACGTAACAACTCCATCTATTCTTGTCTCAAATATTGAGAATTTTCAACCATATTTGATATTAATTGTCTAGTCGCTTCATATGTTTTATTTACCAAAGCTCCTCCACTAGTTATGTCTACCATACTCCTATCAATTGGCAATAACTCCTCATGAAATTATTGAATTAAAAGTTGCTTAATCTGATGGTGTGTGCAACTACCATACAACTCCTTGAACCCTTCTCAATGTACCATGTTCTTTCGGTGAATTGTCTAATCTCATATATTTCCTTTTCAATATTGACTAGTCCTAATGCAGGAAGAAACTTCCTCATGAATAACTTTTTCATCTCATTCTGTGTTGTCACTAAGCCAAAGGGAAGACAATATAGTCAATTTTTTGTCTTATTTTTCAATGATAATGAAAAGGCTTTGATATTAATTTGTTCTTTAGTCACTCCGTATGGCTTCATTTCATAGCAAGCAACATTAAATTCTTTCCAGTGTTTATATGGATCTTCACTTACAAGATCATGAAAAATAGGAGTGAGTGTATCAAACTTATTTTAATTTGAAATCTACCTCAACATTAAGAAATCAGATGCATAAAGGTTGTTGATTCAAATTTGGTACCACTAACTCCTTCAATGTTCTAGTGATAGTATTTTTCATCGTTTCTTCAAATTCTTGAAAATTAGAACTTTCACTAATTATTAGATCTATTTCAACTTTTACTTCTGGAGATGAATGATCGCTTCCTTACTTAGTCTCTTTTCTTAAACGACAGGCTTTCTTTTTAATTTTTGTGTTATATTGCAACTCACCTGTCTGAGAGGAACAAGGCATATAAGTGGAGATTACCAGTAAATTATAAAAGAACACTAAGAATCTTAAATAGTTTCTTTGTAAGTATGCCAAAATTTTGATCAGATTGTTAAAACTCTCAAAATTAATTCTAATTGTTTAAAATCTTGTAGTAGTCATGAAACTTAGTTGAATATTAAGAGAATTAAAAACTAGTTTCTTTATTTCGAATAACAAAACAAAGTGGGTTTATGATTTATTAACCGGTAAACAAAAATTAACAAGGAATAAAATAAATTTACTAAATATAAAAGTGAAAAATTCAAGAGTACTTAATTCTGATTTATGGGAAACATCTCATCTAATTGTAACATTAATCATTGGTTTAAGAAAAATAATTTTTACAATTCAAACAGTTACTTCGAAATATATTAGGATAGTCATAATAAATCCCAAAATTTCCTAAATTAATTGGTTCAAATCCAATATTCATAACAAAACTTACCATCAATTGATCGGGTATGATAGCATTCCATATCAACTAAATGATAGCAATAAGCTTAGTGAAAAAGATTAAACCCTAAATTAAATAATTAAATAGCTACAAGTATTCAATTTAATTTTCTTATTTCTTATAAATTAAATATCCAATTTTGTAAATAACCTATTCTCTACTTGTACCAATCCTTCATGACAATTACGATTCACTAAATTTATAGATAGCTACAAAATAATCAACATCAAATTAAATTATCAAATAATCAATAACATTTATTAATGAAATATAAGAAATCAAAATAAGAAATATTTGAATTAAAACATGAATATAAGTTTAAAACAAACCCTCACAAGTTTATAACTAGAATTTTGAAACTTTTTTGAATCATAACATTTGGATTTAGCTGCACATAAAAAATAAGCATAAATTGGAACATGAAAGCATGATAATTAGATAAAAAATTACAACAATCACTTTTTTTCTTTGGAGAGTGAAGACAAAGGCCGGAGGATGAGCAGAGGAGAAGAAGACGATGGTGACCAGCAGCGGAAAAGAAGACGAAGGTGACAAGTGGGGAGTCTGGCCTGATGATGAGGAACAACAACAACGGAAGGAGAGATCAAGAGAGTTGTTGTTTTTTCACTTGCTTTCTGAGACTGGCAGAGATAAAGTCGATGGATGATTAATGTTAATTTTCTTTTTTCCTCTCTGCATTCCTTCTCAACTAAAATTTTCTATTCTCTCTTCCTCTATGCTACTTATCAATATATATTTCGAGATCATTTTTTATGGTTTTAACTTCTTTTAATCTCTTTGTTTTTCTTCTGTAATAAATTCTTATTCGACATGTTGTTGTTTACTTGACAGATTACATTAATTATTATGTAATTAAGAATTTTATTCCTATTCTTATCCTCCTTGCCATTCTTATTTCCATTTTTTATTTCAATTTTGTGTTATTAAGATGAGTTATGTTTTTTAGTATGTCAAAAAATGAGTTACAAAATGGATAGATTATAAGATAGATTACAATATGAACTCACATGATAAATAAAGATGAACATAGAAAATCACTGATTTGTCTATACGTAATGCCATCATCTTTCAGATTTTTTATACAATATCATCATAAATCTTGTACCCTTTCTCTCTCTCTCTAACAAGGTGGAGTCCCTCATTTTTTCACACAACAACACTTCATGACATTGCAAGTGATAACAGATTCCTTCATTATTACAGCTTCTTAATTTGTTCTTGCTGACTCCCTTGATTCAAGAATAACTTTGATTCTTATTGGTTCTTCGTTCCTCTTGATGTTGGGATGTAAACCACTCTAAGTCCTTAAAATCGTCTTCTACCTGAAGAGTTTGTTCCAACCACGTTGAATTACTATTCCAAACCACATCCAAGAACATCCAATCTTAGGGACGAGATGGTTTGGTATAGAACACTGTTGGAATGCAAAAAACACCTGAAATGTAGGGGAAAAAATAAAATTTTAGAAAATAATTAGGAAATCATTATAAGCCATGCAATTTAAAAATAAGAAAATTACGTAGCAACAGTTCTTAAACAAACATAAACATGTATAGACATGTCAACTCTAACCTGAGGACATAATCTGGTAAATCACCAATCTAATAAGGAAGTCTGAACAGAATCTTTTGTTTTAACTTCGGCTCCAACTGATGATCTTCATTTCCTTCGCCGTCCTCATCTTCCTCAGTCAGTCCACCTCCATAAAGTTGACAGTTGCTCATTTTTCGACCGTTTGCGAGTTAAATGAAGTTATTGGTGTGAGGATACTATTCACTAAGGACATGTATATATGTATGTGTGTATATATATATATATATATGTATGTGTGTATATATATATATATATATATATATATATATATATACACACAAGCTCTACCTAACCTTATCTAAGGACTATATCTGCATTTAAGGTTTTCTTGCAACACTTGTTTCTTTCCTTTTGTCACATTATAACCTGACGCTTCTATCCATATTTTCTATTTCTGTTGATTCTCTTTCTTCTCCTGTTGCATCTTAACCTAACACTGACACTTCTTTCTATATTTTCTATTTCTACTGATTCTAATTCCTTATTGATGTTTGCTCTTCATAAATGGTAAGAGCAATGTGTATTCCAATCTAGTAACTTATAATTCCACCTTCTGAGTTTCATCAATTTATCAAATATCTATCTTTATCAAATGGGAGACTCCTTTAACTCTGCTTACATCTTATTATTTTCGTGGGAAGCATCATGCAATTGTTTGGCTTAAACTTCCTTTTTCATATTTCAACATTAGAAATTAGAAAACAACTTAGTTTATCTTCATATGTTTATAAAAACAACATGAATGGAATTGCAATGAGATGTTATACACCAACTTGTTCAGTATCTAACCCTATTTTGAGATTTTAGACGATGTGGTAGATAAGATTACAGTAGATAGATATCAAATCAAAAAGATAAATATCATGTGGGAGGATCATCTTAAGATAGTGAAGATCTTCTTAGATAGGGATGTATCATTCTTAATTAAATATAATCTCTTATCTTGTTAGTAGTGTTATAGATAAATCATATTAGATAGAGTTCTATTTAGATAGGGATGTTATCTTTTTGGATAATATGATATGATCTGATTAGGATAAGATGTGATCTAGTTAGTTCAGTTCAATTGGAATTCTAAATTGTAAGCTAGAGGAAACTATAAATAACTCATTAGAGCTTTGCTCCATATATAAGACAGAGAAGAGATAGTAAGTGTTGTCACAGCACCTAAAAGTAAGGAAAAATATAGAAAGGGTAAAGAGGGCTAGATTCTCATCCTTGTTTGGTTGTTTTTGAGATTGGTTTGAGGGTTTGCACTGGGTTTGTCAATTGTAATATCAACTTTGGTTCCAATCATGAAACTTTGTGAGACAACTTGTTGTTGGGCTGAGAGATCAACTTTTTCTATAAATCCTTATTAAGTTTGGTGGATTTATTGTCTGTTTGCCCCATGGTTGTTCACCATACATTGGAGAGTTTTCCACGTTAAATCTTGATGTTTGTTTCATCGTTTAGTTTCTTATTCTTGTTTTATTCTGCTGCTGTAATTTGAAGAGTTATTTCTTGTCGTTGATATTCAGTTGACTTTTTTAGAAAGTTGTGTTACTTTTCTCCCAACAAGTGATATCAGAGCTAACATAATGGAAGGTGGAAGCAACTCTATGGTCATGTTAAAGTCATCAAATTACTTGATGTGGAGGCCAAAGATGGAGGATCTTCTGTATTGCAGGGATCTCTTTGATTCTATTGATGTGGACAAAGGTGTGAAGGATGATGTTTATTCAAAACTTAAAAAGATGTCGAACAAAGAATGAGAAAAGAGAAGTGAAAACTTTGGGCACTATAAGACAATGGATTGATATCAGCATATTCAATCATGTGTCTTAAGAAACAGATCCTTTTGAGCTATGGAAGAAGCTAGAAGGTTTGTATGAAAGGAAAACTGCTCACAACAAGGCCTCTCTTATTAAGAGGCTTGTGAACTTAAAGTTGAAGGTTGGAATATCAGTGTCAAAGCATCTAAGTGATTTCCAGGATATAATCAACAAGCTGACTACAATGAAGATCATTCTTCATGATGAGCTTCAAGCTCGTTCCTCTTGAGTTCGTTGCCAAATAGTTAGGAAACACTGGTGGTGACGATTAACAACTCAGCTCCTGAAAGTGTACTCTCTTTGGATGTAATCAAAGAGAGTATGTTTAATAAAGAAATTTGAAGAAATGAGATTGGAGTTGACAAGTGCAGGTTTTTGTGATAGAATGCAAGGGAAAGAACAAGAGTAGGGGTTTAAAAGATCGTGGGAAGTCTAAGAATTGTTCAAAATCTAGAGTTAACAAAGACATGAAGACATGCTACTATTACGATAAGCCCAGGCACATTAAGAGGTTATGTTATAAGTGGAAGAGGGATCAGAAAAAGCAAGATCATCAAAATGATGATGATAAGAGTACAACTGCAATTATTTCAAGTACGGATGGTGAGGTGATACTAGTTTGTGCAACTTGTGAATACTTCCATATCATCAATGTTGGCTCAGAGTGGTTGATCGACACTAGAGCATCTTATCACTATGTTTTAAAGAAAGAGTACTTCTCAAGTTATAATAGTGGAGATTTTGGGAGCATCAAGATTGGAAATCAAAGCTACGCTAAGATAGTCAATATGGGTGATATGCAGTTTCAGATAAACATCAGATCCTTACTGACCTTGATAGATGTATGACACATCTTTGATTTAAGGCTAAATATGTTAGCAGCGAATGTATTAGATCAAGAAGGATTTAAGCACACTTTTAGGGACAGGAAGTAGAAATTGTCCAGAGGCGCAATGACAATAGCCCGAGGAGAGTTTTGTTGCTCACTGTACATTATACACTTAAAGATGCGTGATGGTGGAGAACTATACACAACCAAAGAGGAATATTCACCGAATATGTGGCATCGATGATTGGGACATGTGAGTGAGAAGGGATTAAAGTTGTTGGCTGGAAAATCCCTTATCCCAGTTAAGAACTCACAACTGCTTAATTGTGATCATTGTTTAGCTGAAAAGGGGCATAGAGTCTCTTTTAAGAGAAGACATGTAAAGAAGTCAAAGTTCTTGGAGTTGATGCATTCAGATGTCTGTGGTCTTATTAAGGATAATGAGCAGGAGGAGCAATGAGATACAACAGTTGATGAAACACAATTTTGAAGGTCAACAAGGGAGAAAAGACCTTCTAGAAGGTATCTAAGTTCTGAGCACCTGTTACTTACTGCTAAGGGTGAGCTTGAGGATGTGTAAGAGATTGCATTTTATGAAGACGCCTGCTATCATTAGTTGAGGTCAGCGATAGAAGAGCAACAATTAATGTTAAAGAAAATTCATACGAATTTGAATGGTGTTGATATGCTGACTACAGTGATTCCTGGAGTCAAACACGAGCTTTGCAGTACACTAGTCGGGGTGAATCTCAAGTAGATGATGAAAAATAACATGTGTTTCCCATATTTGGGCTGGAGGGGGAGATTTTTAGTGTCTAACCGTATTTTGAGATCTTGGATAATGTGGCGAATAAGATTACAGTAAATAGACATCAACTCTAAAAGATAAAGATCAAATGAAATGATGATTTGAAGATAGTGAAAATCTTTGTGGATAGGAATGTATCATTTTTAGTTAAATATAATCTCTTATTTTATTAGTAGTGATGTAGATAAATCTTATTAGACAAAGTCCTCTTTAGATAGAGATATTATCTTATTGGATAATGTGATGTAATTTGATTAGGATAAGATATGATCTAGTTAGTTGAGTTCAATTAGGATTCTGAATTCTAAGCTAAAGAGCCTATAAATAGCTCATTAGAGTCTTGCTTCATAAATGAGACAGAAAAGAGATAGTAAGTGCTGTCACAATTTCCAAAATTGAGAGAAAATATAGAGAGAGAGCAAAGAGGGTTAGATTCTCTTCCTTGTTTGATTGTTTTTTGGGATTGGTTTGAGAATTTGTTGATTATAATATCAACTTTGGTTTCAATCTTAAAGTTTTGTGAGATAACTTGTTGTTGTAAGGGGTGAGAGATCAACTTTTTATGTAAATCCTTATTAAATTTAGATGATTTATTTGTCGATTTGTCCCATAATTTTTTCCCTCTACATTGGAGGGTCTTCCATGTTAAATTTTAGGGCTTATTTCATGGTCTAGTTTCTTATTCTTGTATTGTTTTCCTGCTGCAATTTGATGAGTTATTTTTTATCGACGATATTTGATTGACTTTTTTAGAGAGTTGTGTTATTTTTCTCCGGACACAACTTTATATGATACATTATGATATGTCGGAGGTGAGATGAGCATACTTGATAAATATGTAATTGTTGGTACCTAGGCGGCGGGAATTTTTGCAGCAAAGAGATAAATACCTAGAAGGAGGGTATACAAGACAATGATAAGTGGATTAGCTATTCTATTCAATGTTAAAACAAAGTACATTTCAGCCAACAAAAATATAAAAATTCAAGACTGGTAAATTCAGTAAAAACAACCGGTAATTATTTCCTGAAATAAATTTTAAAAAAATCTTCATCTTCTCTTCATCCATCAACTTCAGTTTCTTTCTTAGATCTTCTGCATAATGTGGTCCTTCTACGCACTGTATTTCTTTCCGAACTGATCGCTAAGAAAACAGTCCAATATGGGTTCTCTTTTTTATATTGATCATGCAGGCATGCATACCAGAGCCGTTTTGAACGAGAACCTCACTGCCCTAAGTGCATCCATCTAACATATTCTCTAAACCGAGTTATTTGTTCTATGCTCAACTCCAACAACTCCCCCTGCAATTCCATTGGTACAAATTTTTACAACATTCATTCCAGAATCTACCCAACAAATCAAATTACCAAAATATTGAACTGAGTATTCTAGGGGAAACTGAAATCGAAAGGAACAGATTTGAAAACTTTAAGTTAATATTTTGAAATTTTGATAAAGGACAAATAAAAGTCTTAACTCAACAATGACGAATGAAAACAACAAATGAAAGCAAGAAAAAGGTCTTAACTCAACAAGGAGGAAGAAATACGACAAATAAAAGCAAAAAAGAACATAAATAAGAATGAAACCATTAAGGTGGAGACAAGGATATATTAACCAAGCAGGAAAAGAAACTTACAATATGGTTATCACGCAAAGATAGATTCGAAACCTATCAACACCAAGCTCAGGACTACAGATCAACCAACAACATTAGATCAATCGAACATGATTGCCCATAAGCAGAAAAATAAAAAATTAGTTAACAAAGAAAAACCTTTAACACTGAGAATTGAAGTCAGCTTTATAACAAAGCAAGACATCTTCATAATATGGTGTTGGTTGATCCGATCTGGAACATAGAGAATGTTGTTATGTTCATAGACCCCGACGCATCAGAGCAAATAAGATGATAAAATGAAAACAACAAAACCCTATCAATATTACCTGTGACATATGTTCTGGTAAGTCACCGATCTGATGATTGAAAAGGTGCAAACTTTCGCACCAACGCTTAGGCCATGAGTTGCTAGCTCGCCGGTGAGTAGCACATAGTCTCTCATATCATATGGAGTAAGGACAATTCCCAAGGGAGAGATTAGGTACAGTGCAAAAGATAAGGCTTTGCTATAGTTATATATAGGTGTCATGTTCGATACTTTCGAGGTTATCTACTTTTGACTCTTTGGCTAGTCTCCTTTTTGTTTAATTTTCTTTAATTTCTTGCTAAAATTTGTTCCACTTCCCATATTTATATTTTCTTCAATATCCTATTCTTATTGTACGAAAATCATATGATATTTTATTTATATTATCTTTGAGCTTAAAATGAGTTAAGGGTTATTAAATATTTTAGGGTAAAATTTGTTGGACCAAATCAATGTATCATTTAACTTTTAAAAATTATTAATAATTTCTTATAATTTTAATTTTATAACACTTTACTTCTTTACCATCAACTATAAATTTCAAAACGAAGTTACGTAATGTCAAATATAATATTACTTGCATCGTCACGTATAAAAATGAGTCATTAAAAGTTTTAACAAAAGTTGACAACAAAAAACGTAATAAAAATAAATTATAAAAATATTATTGATAATTTTAAAAGTGACAAAATACATTACCAATATGCTAGCGAATTTGACTTTTTATTTTAATGGTTATTATCAATATATGTTTACTTTGGTCAAATCACTTCTACTTTTGTTTTAAAATAGAATACTTGATAACCTCCAATTATTAAAAATAAAAGGAAAAAAAAGAAGGTTAAGGAACTGTTTGATTTACGAGACAATCAAAATCACTAAGAAGAGTAGGCATTCTGCTAAAAGAATATTAAAAACAACTACAGATGCTCTACTAAACAAGTGGAGTCCCCAACACTTGAAGTCGTGGATCTTATCCATTTAGCCTCTGCCATATAAAATCTTCATCTTCTCTTCAGTCTTCATCCTCCAACTATATTAGTTCTTCTTCGGTCTTTGTTTTCTGAACCTTTGAACAACTAGCAATGTCTTTTTCTTTTTTCCTTATCTTTCTTCTGTTTCACCAAATGGAGGGCCTCCAAAACAAACCAGGGTAAAATGGGGAAGATGTCCTAAAGTATGAGCTGCACCAAGCATGCCCACCTGATACACTTATTTTTGTAATTTTCATCTAATTGAACTGTTTCTTAGCACCATTTGATTAGAGTATTGTGTGAAGGTTAAAACTGTCAAAAGAAGCTAGAGTAATTTGTATCATCTTCATGTCTTAGCCTTGGCACTAGGATCAATTATTTGATAGTATCATTTTCCAAATTGATCCAGCGATATTCTAAATTAAGAAGGACAATAACCAAAGTATTAGGCGAACATAATCACGTTCCGGATTTAAAAGCATGTTCCATATTCCACCTTTCCAATATGCAAGTAACACCAGAGTTATACAACACAGTGTCTATGATCTAGCGTTTGAGTCAAGGGAAGGATGTGTTAGTACGAAAGTAAGCTTCACAATAACTTAAAATGCGTGCAATTGTAGAACACAAACAATACCAAGCATGCTTAAGATTACGCATATCATGCTCAAAGCACCTTTTTGTTCCCATGTGAAAATGCAGACGTTAAAAGAGAAAATAAAACTTTCCAATATAAATTCCTAACAATTGTGTCACCATATTAAGCATCAACTACTAGATCTATCTTAGTTTTCAGAAGCGGAATCCAATTTGATTTTTTAAGGAACAATGTATTCTTTCAAGCAGTCACCTTTCCAGGCTTAAACAAGTAACCTTAAGCAACAAAATTGGATGCCTCAAGCCCTTAAGACAGGGAATCAATTTCATGTCGTCAATAAATTAAACAGTAACAAATGGCTAATCAGCAAAATAGAGGTTTTAATTTATTGCATCAATCAAAGCATAAAAAGATCCAACAATTCGATATGTGGCTCTTTGTCGTCGTTCCTTAAATTCCCATGCCATTTTCTTTCCAATATAAATGCCAAATGTTAGACCGTTATAATCAAATGGTGCTAGATAATGCAGGGCTTTGGTGCGTCATTTAAAAGACTTGAGATTGTGATTCCAGCATTCTAGGAAGTAAAATGAAAAGAGCTAATTGAATTATGAGCAAACAAGCTTCTTAGGTTACAATCATGCCAGAACTTACCGCGTAAACGCAGTGGTGATCTCCCATTAAAGTTACAGATATCAGGTTTAAACTTTCTTAATGCATCAGAAACGATATAGGTAACTATGACTAATATTTAAACATGACCTTCTTCCTTTTAAATGAATGGCCTTGGTATGTAACCCTCTGCATGGGGACATAATCAACAACTAAGTTGCATGATTATAAGTTTGAAACGTAGTAGAATAGTTTTAATTTTCAGGTGTGTATAGTTTTAATTTTCAGGTGTGTATTCATATGATCATATCCCATTTTAGAAAAAGGCTGGTTTATCCACCATATACGCGGGCTAATATTTTCATCAAGTTTTCATCAAAAGATAAAGTTTTTATGTTAAAATTTTCATCAACAATGATACAAAATAAAAAGCGAGTTTACCATGAGGCAATGCAACTTCAATCACTAGTGCAACCCTCAACTAAAAAACAGGACAAATAGCAAACAAGATGATGCAGACAACAAAAAAAAAAAAAAAATTCTTATATGAAGATAAAATTATGGAAATCAAAACATGAACAAATCCTTAGTTGAAGTATCAGGTACAGAAATCAAACAGAAAGAAACCTACATAACAATAGAGGCAAGAAACCAGAAAGAAACACTCAATTCAAAGAATATACATTGCTAAATCAAAAACGAAGAAACTTACCACAGTTTCATGGAGCCAAGCAAGACTCAGAAGCTTTCAAGCCCAAGCATCAGCCCTAAAAATCCATTAAAAACATCAAATTACATTTGTCATCATAACCACGTTTGCACATATAATTAAAGAAAAACACAAAAATCAAACCTTCAGAGCTGACAATGAAGCCAGATTCAGACATAGTTGAACAACTAGAAATAAGCCGCCCAGTGGCTTCCAGTGGAGACAGCTGAGCTGATCTGGCACATCAGGAGGTAAAACATTAGATTTATAGAATCAAAATTACACCCAAAATCAAAATTAAAAACCCTAACCTGACCTATGTTATCTGATAAAACTCTGATATGATAAAAAAAAATAAGCTGAAAACTTTTTGATTCGGTTTCTCTACTTCTAGTCCATCATTGGGCATATTGCAGCTGGAAAACGAAGAGGTGACTCTCATAATCTCATTGGAGCCAATTTGTGGGTCTGAATTGAAGGTAGAGTTAGGGCACAAAGAGTGTTCTTATATACATTCCAGGATTAAGACCATAATCTGAATCATTTGTCTTTTAGTTTCTTCAACTTTATTGCACATTACTTCTATTATTTTTTTATTCAACAGAAATAAATGTAATTGAAGAAGTTGAGATTTTGTTTCATTTATTAGTATTAATGCTTTTTATATTTCCTATTTCTTTAACTTGAGTAAAAAAATTGAATAACATTTGTTAATATTGTTGGAATCGGTGTAATGTTAATGATAAAATATGAAAAAAAAATATGAAATATCTCTAAAGTAAAACAAAATATATTTTATTCAGTTGAAATAATTGATAATATATTTATATTGTAAGTCAACAATTTTAAATTAAATTAAATTATATTCTTATTACAAATGAAATTGATTATTTTAAGTATGTAATTTGAAATATAAAAAGTAAATTTCTTTTTGCTTCCTTAAACAAAGTCAATAATAATTACAACTATAATTGCTAATCTCGTAAATCATAGATATGCTTTCTTCTACATTAAATAAATCCTCTTCTTATCTCCCGTCGTACAAATCTTCACGTTCTCTTCTTCTACTTCTTGGTGCGTGCATGCTTGTAAGTTGTTCACGTTGAACCTACAGCCGCCTTCTGGCATATGAACACTCTCATCTTCCGCAGTTATTCATGGACTCTCAAACATCAACCAAGAACAGGATTGTTTTGCTCATGGTGAATTTGGGTCACAATGATGTCTCACTATTGGTATGCATTCAACTGTGTTGACACCAAACAAGTCCTCCTTTAACTCTTGAGTTCGCCAAGTCCCTCAAGTGTACAATCTCCTCACTAAACCTGTCTATAAATTCCAGGTTTGTTGGACTTGGATGGCTCTTGCAAGAACATTTTCTGCGGATCCAAGAGTGTACCTAAAATAAACCAGATTGAGGTCAGAAACCATGAACTAAAGATAGAGGATATCTCAAAGAACCTAGTGAAGGTAACATATAGAAGTCGTAACCTGAATGTATATATCTGGTAAATCATTGATCTGATGATAGAAAAGTCGGCATAAGAGACTTTGGTTTGTCCTCAATTTCTTGGCCATCTTCAGCTTCAGCTTCCTCGACCATTTTGCCTAAATTGAACTGCAATTGGTGCTGTATGCTCTTCACATATAATGACACACACACCTCTATTTACATATATATATACACACACAAATCACATACCTAACCATACCTAACCTCAGTTCTTAGAGGAAAAAAAATGTCCTTATCCTTCTATATTTCCCTTCGTATATCTCTCGTTGTGCTTTCTCGACCTTCCATTTTCTCTTTATCATAATTTTGTTTTCATCTTTTATTTTGTTTCCTTATATAAGTTTGTTTTTTTACGAAAAGAAATAGTTAATTCTTTTAAATTTTCGAATCTAATTTATGAAATCTGCGTTACTACTAAATATTTGTTTTAATCTTCTGAAATTTCTTGAACTCGATGTTACTACTAATTATTTGAAGAGTTAAGATACACTTCTTGACACATAAAGTACTATTTCCTGACAAAAAGTCATTTTAATATGAAAAAATATATTTACAAAATCACCTGGTCTATTGTTATGCCCTTCACTGCAAAAACTTTCATTTTATTTTGGTGCCCAAATTGTGGACTTGTTATGGATTATATCGCAGACATTTACAAAACAAATGAGATGAACGCCTACATTGACATCTAAAAGGTCACTAAGCTAAAAGAATGAATAACATGTTGATATTTTTCTCTATAATTGTTGAGATTTTACAACTGTAATTATATTTTTGACTCCTAATTATAACTATATGATTAATTGATGGGGCATTTTTTTATTGTACATTATGCCTAGGACTTTTTTTAGAAGGTAACGATATGCATAATTATTTTTCTTCTCCTTCTCATCTTTCAAGTTAGTATTAGAACTTACAAAACTTTTTGAAGATGAGTGAAAGTTATGTTCAATATGTAGAAGTATTTAATGCAGACATTATTCTTTCTTAATCAAATTATGATATTTTATGATAACTAATGGAGATGTGCTGAAAGAAGGAAACTTTCTTATATGCTTGACAAAAACAAAGCCACCTATAGAATCTAAAGATGTTTATGAAAAATAGTATGCTGAAAATAAAAAAATTAAAAGATGGTTGTTAATACCCATGAGTTTAGAGATTATGAAACGATAATTATGATTACCCACAGCCTATGAAATCTAGACAACACTAGCAAAAGTCTTTTCTGATGAAAGTCATGAATTGCAATTTTTTGCCCTAAACTAAAAGGTGTTCACAGCAAAACAAAGTGAAAGACCTCTCTCTAAATATTATGGATAAGTAACCCAAGTCTTTGAAGAACTAGATAGTTAACTGAAGTCTTTCGAGAAGTGATCGATCACTGTAAGAAAATTTTCATGAAGGATCCTAAAGATGTTGAAGCATACCAAAAGTTAATTGAATAACTAAGGGTGCACATTTTTCTAGCATATTTATATGATGTTTTTTAATAAGTTAGAGAGATTTTAAGAAAGGAATCATTTCCGACTCCAAAAGAATGTTATAAATTAATTTGACAAGAGACAGTACGTTGTGATAGGGCACAAACTATCGTAAAAAAAGAATATACTAAAGGGCTACCTTCCTGTAATAAGAGGCAAGCAATCGAAAAGAAAACACTCGATTGAATGAACAAATCAAAATGGAAGAAACTCACCACAGTTTCTTGGAGCCAAGCTAGGCTCATAACCTTTCAAATCCAATTGTGAACCTTAAAAATCCTTTAAAATTTTCATATTTGTGTTTCACACGATCACGTTTGCACACAAAAAATAAAGTAAAACTCAAAATCAAATCTTGAGTGCTAAGAATAAGGTTAAATTCAGAC
>JANZXR010000003.1:29613647-29626359 GCA_027575705.1 Erythroxylum echinodendron
ATGTCTAGGTTGGAGGATAAGGCTTCTTTAATGAGGATATTCGGTGAATGGTTAAGGATAACACGCAATAAACAGCTTATTGAAAGAGCCGTATTTCCCAAAAGCCTCCTTTGAACCTAACAAACAAAGCGGTCTTGGGAATCTTTGGGTCGGTTTTGCTGGGGGTAGGTCACGAACTTAACATGACTTGTATCGACATGATTATATAGAAGACGAATTTACCTTATATTCTGATGTTCCTATAGAGGACAGAACCACATCAGTTTCATAGGGTGTTTCATACATGAGCATGTAGAAGTCATGAATTAACTGTGTACCAGAGAAACCTTCAGCAGGACACAAGAAGTCGATGTCCGAGTCAATATCTAGTGAGTATTCCCCTGCGTTTTATACTAGATATACACATTCACTGGATTAGCCTTCTTTGATTCTTGTAGACCAAGACCCCGAGACAAGCAATAAAGCATCATGTTTTATTTCTGTATCACATGAATTAGACGGAACATGATGCACCATTGGGAGCAAAGATGGCAGAAAATGATTAGAGAAGTGAAAAATATGATTGATGGGAAGATCGAAGTGAAGGATGCTACTTATAGAAATGGAAGATCTAATGTAACTAAGGGAAGTGAAAGATACTATTAATGGAGATTAAATGATTTCTGTCGAATGCATGATGGAGCATCTACCCTATTTGATATACTTGAAAAGAAATGTAATGAATATTATTAGATCATTATAAGTATACTAATGCAAACTCTCTTCCACTAAATGGATACTTCCTTAGGCTATGAGATGTTGAAATTGATGTTTCGGAGTAAAATTAGGATTAACAAATGCATTACTGTCAGTCACAATAACATAATATAATCAGGGTCTAGATCCGTCATCAAGAGAAAGCAATACTACTCTTCTTAATTTAATCTTCCATTGATATCGAATTTTGTCAAATGCAACCATCAATTAACAACTAACAAGACGGTTTAATGATTATCAGATTCAGAATATTAGGGGCTTCAAGTAGAATAAAGGAATTTGGCTGTTCAAATATTCAATTATTTCATATAACCTAACCTCAATGTTGATGTTAGATTCTTATCAAGCGTCTGGATATAACTTACTTCATGAACACAGGATAGAAGCAAAAACGAGAACGAGAATAAATTTAGCCCATTAAAGTGGAACAAGAAGTCAAATCTATCTGACAATGAAGAAAAACACCCATCTTACTGATTTACCTTCTGGTTTTTTAAGAGTTTCTTCCATTTTATTTGTTGCTCCCTACCATTACTCCACTTTTTCATGGCGTTCTGATCTTTCTTTCCAGGTTGCAACATAATGAAGTCTCATTGTTACTATTGGAGTCTCATTCCTCACAACCATGTTACCTGTTCCCACCATTACTAAGAACTTGTGGTCTTTGCAAGAACGGGTGCTGTGATGAACTGTTCAAGGCGACATAAATTACGGAAAAACTTTACGTACCAAAAGCTAGCACATGGTTATGTCTAAACAAAGAATCTATACAGAAACATCCATATTTTGGATTTTCTTACATATTTTTTAAACCCATTTACTCTACAGACAATCCCATGGCAATAGAAGGGAAGAAGACAGCTAAAGGTTTGGCCTAAACTAATCTTATAAGTCTCACAGAATACATCTCAACCATCACAACTTGCACCTAATGAATATACATGATCGTTCTTCTAAATGCGTATTGTAAACTAATGACTTGAGTGAATCCAAGAATTTCCCTGCATGCACTGGGAAAATAAGGCATGAACCATTACCATTTTGTTAAAATAATCTAACATCGCAA
Source organism: Erythroxylum echinodendron (assembly GCA_027575705.1). Lineage (NCBI taxonomy): Eukaryota > Viridiplantae > Streptophyta > Magnoliopsida > Malpighiales > Erythroxylaceae > Erythroxylum > Erythroxylum echinodendron. The sequence goes on from JANZXR010000003.1 coordinate 29,615,470, forward strand.
GTTTGACCTTGTACTATTGTTTTCTGGTATGCTATCTTGATTCAAGATCATATAGAACATTTTTGCGTTCAATGCAACTAGGAATCCATAAAAACCAAAAAGAATCCACTTAAAGCCATAGTAAGGTTTAATTGACAAATTCTTAACATGGTAGTATAAATATAAGTTTACAGGCTATCAAAAAGGTCCTTAAATCTAAGGTTATGCATAATATTAATCAGATTTAACAGCAACAAAACTGATGCTACATCTGACAAGAAAATCGAGAAGTTTTGTCGATAAAACAGAAGACCAATCAATAGGAATATAGGATGACAAGTCTTATCCATTGCATCCAAATCATTTCTATGAAATATGTCAAAACCAATTTGACCTTAATCTCCGTCAAAACATAAAATATTGGTGCTAGTTCAACATGTGCCTAAAAGAACAAGAAAATATTCACCGTACAGATACACATGCATGCCTATGAGCTGACTTTTAAGAAGTTATTTCACCGGAGAAAACCTAAGGCAACTTGCCTCTAATGATCCAACATTGACCACAATATATATGCATAAGTTAGCAAAATTCGAACCTTAGAGATATGCTTAACCTCAAGTAAAGTCATAAAATTAACCAAATGTTACTTACAGAGCCTAACATGTTCGAGAAGCTGCATATATATATATAAAGAAATTGAGACTACTGGTGTTGTGCTTAGAATAAATAGAAAATGCAAATTCTTGATAATAGATTTCCAAAAGTTGTTTCAAAGAAATGTCATCCTAGGCATTTCTACAAATTTGTTTTACTTCTGTGAACTTCCTCTTCAGCAACACTTTTATCATGCAAGATCAAGGAATAATTTAACTGGAATGCAAAACATTCTAATCTCTAAAAAAAGGCAAGAATTTAAAATCTTGTTCGAGAGAGTATCCTTATGAAAAGGAAACCAGTCAATGACTGCAATCGTTGAATCCCAACACAACCGAAACCTCATGAACTGAAACAATTTGCTGTGACAAAATCTGTGAAGACATGGTTGCTTTCTCTTCATCTTGCTTGTATGTCCTGTCCTCATTACAAGCTGATAAGACGCCACAACCATACATATGATACATGACAAGCTTGTCACACCTTAAACTTGCATGGCCTGGGACACGTCACACAATAGCAAAATTTGGAGCGCCAGCTTAGTCGTAATCAACCTAGCAAGAGAAAAGAACAAAGAAGTATAAACTTTGTCTCTTGAAACATTTGCATGGATATATCATGCATGGAAAGATTCACATTTGAACGTTGATAATCGCCTAACACAACCAGAAAAAAGAAATTGTTAACTGGCGCTAGTAACTAATTAATGTAGTAAGAAATGACTTCCTTTATGAGGACTTTCCATAATCTGCAAAACATTTGACACTTCAGTGCATTAAAATGATTAGTTAAGTAGTCATATTTCCGAAGTAACTCAATGACGCAGAAGCAAAAAAGTTCTAATCATATATAAAGAACTGACAAACCAAACGGAAAATTAAATGAAGAACAATACTACATTGTTATAATTTCCTCAGCTTTGCAATTTCTACACAAGTCAATTAAGAAATACTTGCTCCTCAAACAGGGCAACAATATCTGAAACGTTATAGCTATGTCTATACAATACAAGAAAAGTAGGAATTAGCAAAAATTAATAACGGAAGTAAAACCGTTGTAAATTACCAACAGAAAATTAATTTCTATCAATAACATTGTTGGGAAAAATTTTTATTTAGCGACGGTAGTAATATCCGTCGGTAAATATAGAGAGAAATCATCTCGGAAAAATTTTTGACGAATTTTAAAGCGACGGTATAAAATTCTCGTCAGTAAAAAAGGTGGGAATTATTGGCGAAATAAAAAAGTTTTGAATTTACCGGCAGAAATTCTTTTGTCAGTAAATTTTCAAAATAAACGTCGTCGTTTGTTTCGACTTCAGCGTTATAAATAAAACAAAATGACCAAACGACGTCATTTTTGTTTACATTTATCCCACCTAAAAGACCCTTTCCCATGCATCTTCTTCTTTGGCCCTGTGTTTCTCCCTTGTGTTTTCTTGAGCATTTTTTCTCTCTCTAGTTTCTCTATCATAGACTCCTTTTCTGCTCGTCAGCATTTGTCTTCTCCGGCCACTGTCATTGTGTCATTCGACGGAGGTATTCTTGCAGCCTTTCACCTTTGTTATTTCGTGTGATGTTGGATGAAAGTTTGGGATTTAATAATTTTCATTTATTTTGAGTATTATGTGATTGGAAAACAATTTTAAAATATAAATGTTAGTAATAGAAGAGAAAAAACGTGATTTTAATTGTGATGTTAGGGTGAATTTCTGATATATATATATATATATATAAGGTGTTTGATGAAATCTCTATTCTATTAATGTTTATTTTATCGAAGTGTTATGCATAATTTAAATTGATAAAAATCTATTCCTTTAAATAATAAGAGTGCTATAATTACAATTCAAATCTCTATAATAAAAAAATGAATCATTCTTGCATTGGAAAAATGAATCTTCATCTCAGTGATTCATAAATATCTTTATATTATATTAAATCTATTGTAATCTCTTTCATACCCTTCTGACTTTTATAGGAGTTCAAGCTCTTTATGGGGTTAAACCCAATTTCAAGATGAGCTTTTATGAGTATGAAAATTCTTCAAACAAGGGTATTGGGGTATTGGTCTTATCAGTAGAACGTCCAAGTGGACCACTTGTGTGATGGTGGGTGTTTTGGTGCTGTTTTCATACGCGTAGTACAAAATTTCCACCTTTTCATTGTTATTCTTATTAAAATTAATATATTAAATAATTAAATAATATATATTTAATTTGCAGTAAATTAGATTAAGAAAAAATAAAAACAAAAAAATCACTTTTTATAATTTTCATAATACATATAAACAAACCAAAATCAAAAACAAAAATCAAAAACTCTAAAAATCAAACTTTTTTATTAAATTTGAAAACAAAAACTAAAAATTAAAAATAAAAATAGTAACAAGCAAAGCCTTAACTTTGTGCTTTGATATGTCTTAAAAATTATATTTTCCATTTGACATGTATTTTATAGGTGATATTTTTAATTCTAGAAATAATTATAAAATTCATTTTCTTACTGTAAATTTTTTTTTATTTTACCCGAAATCATAGTAAGTAACCACTGCCCGTAAAGTATGTGTTGCTTTTTCATCCTCACAAAGTAAACAGTAGTCTCATTGAATAAATTATTTATTCAAATTAAAATTCTTACAGAACAATCCATTAATAATCAGACAACATTTTGAAAAGTTCATTTCATATTCATGTTATATCAATTCAGTTGTTACTAAGCAAAATAGTTTTACAACCATGAAATGAATTCAAAAATTTAATATGGTAAATCACTGATCTATTTATAGTTCAAAAAGATCCTCTGCATCTCCCTTCTTCTACATACCAGTAACCAATTACATCTTCATATTCTCTTCTTCCTCACATAGAGCAACAATTATGGAAGAACCATAGATACAGATATATCAACCATAACCCGTCTAAATTAGCATTGCTTATTTAAAAATGCTCTAAAAAGCTTTTGTCAATCATAGCCCTTCAAAATGGTCCAGCCTTGTGCTGTTGGCTTTTAAACTATTAGCAACAGCTTCCAATGCCATCTAAACTGCATCCTCCGCATTTATTAGTTCAAGCTGGCCACTCTTTATTTTCTGAAGCTCTACCAACTTTTACCATCAATGAAAGAGAACAGCAACTACACCCACAGATGAAGTCGAGCCATACCACGTCCATCTGGAAAACTTTCATCCTCTTTTGGAAGCTCTACCACATATTCACATAGGAAAAGGATGGATCCACAAAATTACTACAATCAGAAAGATTCACCAGTCAACACAAATAACTATGTTATATGCTTAATTAATTTGCTTATTAAGAACATGGACAAACTAATCATAGTCGTGCATAAATTTAAAGCACATTCCGACACAGAAATAAGAAACTTTTGAGGATACACAGGAAGGAGAAACAAGGCGTTGCTTCATATAAAAAGGATTAAGCTTCACCAAGAAATTAATAAAAAGAGTTTGAATATTACTTAACAATACTAACACAGTATGGTAAGCATCCAAACACCTCATGAAGAGTAACAATAAGCTGTAACAATATCTGCGTGGAGGACATATTGTTTTCTTGCAAGTTGCTTGAAAGCTCTATTCTCATTATGAGTTGATAAGATGCCACAACCATACACATGATCCGTGACAACCTTCTCAAATTGTAAAGCTGAATGGTCTGCGACACCATAGCAAGCTTTGGGTGCACCAGCATATTGTTAATAAATCTAGAGAGAGGAAAGTTTTAAGGTGTATAAACTCGTCTCTTAAACATTTGCATGCATTATTTAACTGTGCATGGAAGGTTCGCACAAATTATGTTCTTAAATGCCAAAGCAAGCGGACAAGAAAAAAATTATCAATTCATAGAATTAACTAATTACAATAAAAATAAACTTCCCTTTTGAACACCAAGAATTTCCATAAGCTGCAAAACATTTGAAGCACCAATTCACAATAACTCAATCACCCAGTGACCCAGAAACTAAAAACACATTTTCACCCAATAACGAACTGCCAAAAACCAACAGAATTATAAAAGCAGGGGCAGTTCATAAATCTTTGTAGTCCCCCCAGCATTGTAGCTTTCTGCACAAGTCAATTAAGAAAGCCTTGTTTCATATGGTCGAATGGTGTCGGCATCTCTAGACCATGATTAGCTACATTTATTCGACTACATGATTGAAGTACCAAAATTACAAAATCCAAGTTAAATAAATCCAGGTTTGCATCAAGTTAAATAAATCCAAGAACATTGATAAGAAAAAGGTAAGAAAATAAATATAGACAGGATAATTTTAGCTAAGCTCAAATCATTTATAAGTGTCAATTAAGGGATCAAATAATAGTAAGTATTTGTTGTCTCCCATTTATGCTATTGGGGTTACTATTTGCAGCCAATTCACAAATTGGCTGTTTGACAGAACACCTTTTTAATGAAAACATCAGACCATTGCCACATGTGAAAACTAAAGATATAATCTAAAGTGGTTGGTGATTACCATGGTAAATCTTACACCAAAAACAAAAAAGATTTCCATGGTAAATCTAACCCAGTGACTTTCAGAGAAGGGAATGAGTTTGAATGACTATGTATAGGGTTATAGGCCTTCTTTCCTCTTTCCATACTTGGCAAACAGTGCTTCCAAGATTGAGAGGGGTGGTGAAGTGATGAAAACAGAAGCACACATCTTGTCAATGGAAGTTAACATTTTTCTGTAGAAGGGTTTGGAAAATCAAGTTATTTCAGGAACATTCAAGTTGTTGAGGGTTCCACGAACCTAAAAGCTCCTACAGGGCTTGGCACCTTCAATAGACAATCTAACTGCTATGGCGTTCAAACAGTTAATAACAGGGATTGGGACCTTACTTTTACTATGGGTTCCCTGGTAAAAGTCCAACTGCCCTTGAAGTCGAGAAAAGGGAGGAAAAAAACAAGGCTAACCAAAGCATAAGGAAAACTAAACAACCCGACAAAACATGAATCTTTGTCGTTTGCTCAATTGTCAAGCCAATCACTTTGCAATCAAGTATCACTTTTTTCAGTTGCTTGTTCATTGGGATCAAATGCAGATATTTCTGGACTCTCATGGCTACTCATTTATGATGCTAGAATATTGAGACTTCCAGTATTCTTGGGAACAAAAATGAAAAGCAATTAATTGAAATGACAATTACGTGTAAACTGGCATGCAAGAGTAAGATCAAGTTAGAGGCTGAACACCTAAATGCAAGGGTTATATCCCACATAAAAGTGGTAGTTAGTCAAAAGTTATACGTATGTACGATTGTGTAAGCTGTATACTTTTTCCTTCTAATGCATGGACTCAGCAGCTACATCTTTGCAAAAATGTAAACAAGTGGTTTGAAATTTAGATACTTGTAAACAATTTTCATTAACAACAAGAATCCTAATTCTTACGCATTAAGGGAGTGTCAGTTGGGCAACAATGTATAAAGTTTAGGAGATTAAAAAATAACATGGTCTGTCATTGCCAAATCCATCCGCAGCAATTTGAATCAAGCATGTTCCGTCACAAGCAATTGTGAGATTGTTTACCAAAAGGAAAGAAAAAAGACAAACGCTACCCTAAACAAAGGGGAAAAAAAAGCTTAAATTTCAATTTCAAAGTGATAAATAAAATTATAGGACCAATAAAACAAAGAAAAACACATAATTAAAGGAATAGATGCAACAGTCAAAGGAAAAGAAACTTACATCACGTTCTTCGAGCCAAGCTGGGTTTAAAGGACCTTTCAATCCCAAGCATCAGCCCCATAAAAACCGTTAAAAACGCAGATTTACAATTTGCACAGACACAGTTGCATTAGAATAAAAAAAAACGGAATTCACTAAAAAAAACCTCGCGCTCTGACACCAAAGGAAGATTTAACAAGCCTGAACAACCCGATTGAAGCCTGGCAGCTTCAAAATCTGGGTCAGGATGAGTCACTCTGCCATGAAAAGATAAAAGGTCATACTTTTCACACTAAAATCATGCGGCACAAAGAAGGGGTAATAGAATCAAAGTTAGAAACCCTAACCTGACGTATACAATCTGGTAAATCACCGATCTGATAGAAAAGACAAACTTCGTTTCATTTTTTAATTCTAAGCCATACCCACCCACTTTTCCGCCGGAAAACCAAGAGGTGACTCTCATCGGAACCAAACCGGGGCTGAACTGAATTTGAGAGAAAATGCAAATTTAGGGAACGCGGAAGCTCTCTTTTATATACATTTCATCTTTGAGGACCATAAACAGAAATGGGAAAAAGGCCAGTCGATTTGGCCACGTTGACTAGGCTACGGGGGAGCTATGGGTTAAGGTTGAGCCAACCATGATCGGCCAGATCGAGCGATGAGACAAGGTCGGGCTGGTCATGGGTCAGCCCATGGTCCGACTGTTATTTCCAAAACGTGAGCTAACCATGATCGGCTTGATCAGGTCATAAGTCAAGGTTAGACTGGTTATAGGTGAGCTTTCAAAACGACGTCATTTTATTAAAAATGATATCTTCTTGGAAATTTTTTATAAAAACAAGACAAATAGTTTGGCTTCATCCGTCCGTAACCTGTTGGACCATCAACCTATACTAACCCACGAGATCACAAGTCAGGAGCAGCCCAAAATCAAATCAAACCATGCTAAGAACAATTCAGAGTTGGACCAGATCGGAACAGGCCAGGAGTAACTTGAGCCCGAGCCAGCCATTTACATCTCTAATTATTTATTAATTATATATTTTAGTTATTTTATCACATTTTTACTTATTTTATTTATTTATTTATTCTTAAAATCTTCTTGTCACATTTATATACCATTTTTACATTTTTAATCTTTTGACTTGTATCATTTATTTATTGTCATATTTATATATAAATCTATAAAAAATAACCTCTATATTATATAAAGATAAGATTGTATATTATCAAATATTTTTAAATTCTGCTTCATTACAGAATTTTAAAACAAATAATAATCATAATGATGATTACGACGTCGACAACATGAGAAGGTTTTTTGTCTCGTACTTCTTTACTATTATTGTACTTAACTTTTATTATTATTGAAATTCTTTTATTATCATTTAAGTAAATAGATATATCACACAAATGAGGAAAAAGCATCAAATTACTATTTTGAGTTTTTCCCTAATTTATATTAAATTAATATATCATAAATGTTCAAAACAGAAATCACGTTAGAACTCACAAAAAATCAAATAAATATATCTTTGAATTGAAGTTCCCAACCTTGTTAAATATATTAATATTTTATTTTACAAATTAACTTATTTGATTAGTTGATACTTTAATCTGCAAATTTAAGTAATATTTTAAAAATTGAATCGAAATCAACAACATAGTAAATTTAAGGTTTAAAAGATTTAATAAGTATTAAATTATTAAAAATAAGTTAAAAATTAAATAAAATTAAAATTTTGAAAATATTATTAAAAAATATTACTTTACTTATCAAAGAAATTAAATTTTAATTGAAAAATATTTTAAAAATTAATTAATTAGTTTTAATTTATAATAATTGATTATTAGTTAATTATTTATTTATTTTTTAATAATAAAAAATATTAAAATAAATTTAACCCAAAAAAAATAAAATTTAGACCAAAAAGTTAGAATATTGAAGATTGTTATTGTTTATTACAATATCATGCTGAAGTGTACACGTGAAGACAATATTTTGAATTTAATAATGGTTAAAACTTTTTTTTCAACAATATTTAATATGGTAAATCACAGATCTGTTTTCATCGGCGTTGTATAAATCCTTTTTTTTTTCTCCCACTCTTTTTACAAATCTCAACTTTCTCTTCATCTTCTTCTTCGCGGGTACGTGCGTCTAATGTTGTTGACGTTGAACCTACAGGCTATAGAGCTGCCTTTGGGCAGGTATATGAATGAACACTCTCATCTTCCGCAGTTATTCATGGACTCTCAAACATCAACCAAAAATAGGATTGTTTTGTTCATGGTGATTTTGGTCACATCGATGTCTAACTGTTGGTACGCACTCATCTGTTTTGACACCAAACAAGTCCTTCTTTAGCTCTTAAGCTCGCCAAGTCCCTGAAGTGCACAATCTCGTCGCTAAACCTGTCTATAATTCCAGGTTTCTTGGACTTGGATGGCTCTTGCAAGAACATGTTCTGCGGATCCAAGAATGTACCTAAAATAAACAAGATTTGAGTTCAGAAACCATGAACTAAAGATAGAGGATAACTCAAAGAACCTAGTGAAGGTAACACGTAGAAATCGTAACCTGAATGTATATCTCTGGTAAATCATTGATCTGATGATAGAAAAGTCAGCATAAGAGCCTTTTTTGGTTTGTCTTCACTTTCTTGGCCATCTTCAGCTTCATCTTCAGCTTTCTTGACCATTTTGCCTCCTGAGGACTGACAGTTTATCATTTCAAAGTGAAGAGGAGAGTACTTACTAATCAGTGGCGTGTGCTCTTCACATATGCCACACACATATATAAACACATCACATACCTAACCTCAGTTGCTTTTAGGGTTTTCTCGGAGGAAAAAGGTGTGACTTTCCATCTATAGACCCCTCTATATTCTGCTTTATCTTTAATCATAGTTCTATTTCCATTTCTTGATTTTGTTTCCGTTTATATAAGTTTGTTTTCTATGGAAAGAAATATCTATTTCCATTTCTTTTCCTCCTCTCCATCTTTTCAAGCTTTTTTCACCCTCGGTCTGCATTGTCTATTTAGTTCGTGATCAGTTCCTGCAACTCCACACACTGCAGCTGCAATGGCATTGAAGCAAAATTGGCAATACCATTTTCCCTTGGGGATGCATCACAAATTTAAGTTGACTCAGCAGGAAAAATTCCATCACAACAAAAACAAACACCACATCGAATGATCAGTAACACCTCTTCACAAATCTAATTCTTCTTTCCGACATGGTTTTCCACCTGATTGGCATTACAAACTTAAGCTGCAGCAGCTTCTTTTTCTGCAGAACATTGGTTCTTATACTTCTATGAGGAAGCAGGGCACGGAATTGCTACCTTGGAGACTTTCTCGTGCTCTTCAGTCAATATCTCACCTAAATCAAAGCCAGGAAATTACTGAGGCCTAAAAAACTAACTACTATAAGGTAAATCTACTATCATGGCACCTTTATACAAACGTGAAAACCTTTTATTTTGTTTATTTTTTGGCCATAGAAATAGAAATTTCGCAAGAGAGACAAATTAAGAGAGAAAAAGCTTATGTGGTTTGGACATATTACGAGGAGACACTTAGATAATCCATAGAGAAGATGCAAGAGGACCATACTTAAGATTGTGAGAGCAAATTATAAAGGTCTAAGAAGAATTAGAGTGAGGTAATTATCAAGAATGAGTGGCTAATGTTAGAATTTACCAAGAACATGACCCAGCATAGAATACTTTGACATGTTAGGATTCATGTAAAGGATTCCCCGTAAAAAGATCATGATAACTCTCATAAATCATTTACCTACTGTCTATTGTAGTTAGCCTAAGTGGTAATTACTTATTACTCGTATTACACTACAAGAAAATCGGTAATTACAGATGGAAATTACCGACGGAAAAAACAAATATACTGTTGGTAAACCAAATTACCGACGGAATAAACCGACGGAAGAAAACATCGGTGATTCGGCCGTAGCTAAAATCACGGACGAACTTTGTCCATACCGTCGGTAAACTTACCGACCGAATACCTTGTCCGTCGGTAAAATCAACGAAAAAGTTACTGACAGTCTAGTATGGTCGGTCGCTAACTTTACCGACCGGTGACATACAAGTACCGACGGTAAGATTTTCGGTCGCTAAATAAGTCAATATTACCGACGGAACATAATATGTTCCGTCGGCATAATAGGTTGAGAAGTATCGACGGAATGTTCGTAGTTCCGTCGGTAATATTTTGTAATTTTTTTTAAATTATATATTTCGATTATATTTAAATTATAATCGTCTTATAATTTTATTAATAATATTAATAATATATATTTAATAAGATATAAATAAAAAATTTTAATTAATGAATTAAAATTAAAATATATGAATTAATAATAAAAACGTTACATTACAATTATATCTGTAACACAAAGTAAATGACCAATACTATACTACTGATCAGAAGCAGGTGAATCATCTGTTAGGTGTGGTGGCCTGCTGTCCTTGCCCTTCAGTTCATCGAGCTCCCGACGCATCTGAGCGTATAAATTTAACGCTTCTTGTTG